>PVHT021183519.1:3312606-3407442 GCA_004024745.2 Catagonus wagneri | reverse complement strand
GTGTGTGTGTGTGTGTGTGTGTGTGTGTGTGTGTCTCTTGTCTTTTTAGGGCCGCACCCGCGGCATGTGGAGGTTTCCAGGCTAGGGGTCGAATTGGAGCCACGGCTGCAGGCCTACACCACAGCAACGCCAGATCCAAGCCACGTTTGTGACCTACACCACAGCTCACGGCAACGCCAGATCCTTAACCCACTGAGCGAGGCCAGGGATCGAACCCGCAACCTCACGGCTCCTAGTCGGATTCATTTCTGCTGCACCACGACGGGAACTCCCTGTCTAAGCCTTTTGATTGTTCATGTTGACCCCAACCTTCTCTCCATCAGTGCCCACCTTGACCTTAGGGCTCCGTGACCTGACCGAATGGAGTAAATCCCAGTTTGCTGCGAAGTCTGGGGCAGGGCTGTGTTGGGGGCAGGGTGTGGCCGTGGAGGGGCTGTGGCACAGGTGAGAGCCTGGGGCTCCCTGCAAGCCTCTGCCTCTGAACCCACCTCTGATCGCCCACGAGCCTCTTCCCAGGGCCACCCTCCAGCCTGTAGCCCAGACTGTGCCCAGTGGCCTCTCGGAGACGGCGGCCTTTGAAGCGCACTGCCTGGATTATTTAATATAATGGAACAGTGCAACTCGACCCATCAGAGACATAAATGTCCAGGTGTTTTAAATTTGTTTTCCCGTCAGAATGGTAAATGGCAGGTAGTAAAATGTGGCCCCGGGGTCGTGACTATAGGCGCTTCCCCATTGCTCTCCGGTGGGCTGGTGGCCGCAGGGCCAGCCTGGGGCCAGGACTCCCCCTGGACGGAGCTCCCAAGGCTGGAGAGGGATCCCGCCTCGTGGCTGGGCAAAGGTCCTCAGCTTTTAGTTTCCAGAAGGGTCTCCAGATGCCTAAATCTCCTGCCCACCAGGGCCTCTTGCCCCCGACATCTGTGCAGAGAAACCCACAGCCCCTCCGCTCCCCACCCCTCCCGGGTTAATTGGGGTGTGAGGGCCCGTAACACCCCTAACGAGGTTTCTGTTGCCCTTGCCAACTTCAATTAGGGGGCGCATCTGCTTTTTGATTTTTCCAAGATGGTCTGATTTCTCTTTAAAACCCAAACTACAAAGGAACAGACTGCACAGTAGCTTTTTGCAGAAGGTAAGAAATTCTGCCTGCTTTTTCCAGACTCCCGCGTTTTGAGATGTGTCAGAATTCATAGGGTGGCTGCTGAAGGGAGATATTACTCTGAGTCGTGCTGGAGAAATCTGACCCTTCGTCGTACTCCCCCTCCACCCAGGCCTTTCACCCTCTCCCCTTCGAAGCAATAAAGGATGTCAACTTTTTAGGAGGGGGAGGGGCCTCGCCTGCCTGCTACCCAGCACTCGGAATGGTGAAATCATTTGACATTTACATCCTCAACAGGACGCACTGGCTCAGAGAAGGTGGAAACCCCAGAAATTAGTTCAACTTAGGAGATGAAAGTAAGGACGATGATTGCCAAGGCGATCATCATTCTCTATTTGCTTAGAGACAAGGCCTTAAACAGGGAGAACTTAGGGTCTGGGGAGAGGCACACCCCCTAATGAAAGTTCCATCTGCACTCTCTGTTGGTCCAGCGGTGCGTGTGTGTGTGTGTGTCAGAGTGGGGCCAAGGAGAAAGGATGCAAAGCTGTGAGATTCTGAAGGTTGACTCCCCCTCGAAAAACTAATTGCTAGCCGGAGGCATGGTCCCCAAAGCTGGGGATGAACAGTGCCAACAGAACAGGGCGGACGCAATCACTGGGACTGAGGAGTCTGAAGGCCAGAGGTGGGACAAATCCTTTCTGGCCTCTGTGGTCAGAGGAGGCTTTCTAGAAGCGCCTGATCTCTGGGAGGTAAGGGCTGGGGATGAATGGAAACGCACATGGCAGGACGAAGAAGACAGTGAGAGGCGGCCTTGTAAAGGCCAAATCCAGGTGGGGCAGGACCTCAGGTGTCCTCGAGCTGCCAGGCCCCCTAAACTCCTGCTCTCGCTTTTCAGCCTGGAGTTCCTTCCTGTGACGTTTCCCCCAAGAGCAGGAGGCTGCTTCAGAGGTCAACTTCTGGAAACAGGAAATGGTGATTAGCAAATCAATTAATTAAGGTCCAGTGAGCCACTGGACTACAAAGAGCGGTTATTTGTTAACTGAAGACAGACCTCGGCCCCTGATGAGAGCTCTGGTTCTTGAAGAAGGCGACCGGGACAGCAAACCAAAGACAGTACGGGCCCTGCCCACGTGTGAAATTCCAGCAGCCCAGCTCTGCCGATGACAGAAATGACCGTAATAAAGCAGGGAGGCCACAAGTCAAACAAATAATTTGGTTGACAAATAGGAGTATAAACAAGACCTTGATTAATGAATTTCCTAATAGTTCTCTGTTTATTGACATTAGCTTAGCTCGGTCATTAGGCCTGACATTGCCCACGGATGCTGTATGGTATTATAGCTTCCATTCATTTTAAGACCTCTTGACCGCTTTTTTTGTTGGATGTTTTACGTCTCTAAGTTCTGTTTCCCTGGCTGGACCATGAGCCCCCAAGTTCTGAGAACCTACAGGGCGCTTATTGAACGAAAGGTCAGGGAGCTTCCTATGCGTGGTAAGTAGAAAAAAAAAACGAGAGATGTGAAAAGGGCCGCCAACTTCAGCATCCTAAGCGGGCTGGGAACTGGGTTCTAGGACCTTTTTGTTATAACCAGTTGCATTTTTTGCTAATCGCTTAAACCTGTTCTGTTTTGATTGCTCCATATCTGAGGGCAGCGGCAGGGGGGTGGGCAGCCCAGCAGGCTTCTCTTTCTGGTGCTACAGGCCTTCCAAAGGGAGCACAGAAGGAGGCAGTCGACAGAAAGCACGGTGGAGGTTTCCCGTGCAAACAGGAGCTTCCCAGTGGCTCAACTTGGCCATGGCTTAAGCCTGCTTCTGACAGAGCTCATCTTACTAAAGCATTCTGGGGAACCTCAGCCACTACGTCTGGTGGCCAGAACCCAACCCAGGATTGTCCTGGAAAGGTGCCAGCAGGCCTACAGTTAATCACCAATCCCTGGCCAGTGCATGCCAGGAACCATTGTCCTGGTCAACTGCATGGGCCTTGTGGTGCCTCGCCAACATTCCAGCCCGGGGCGACTCCGGCTGCAGCTTGAGGTACTCGGTGAAAAGCAAAGGCAGGAGGAGTTGAAGCTGTAAATGCCAGCTGTATTTTTATTGGTCGTCTGCAACTTCAAAGGTTTCTTTGCTTTAAAGGAGGCACAAGCAGGTATCCAGTCGGCCCTCCGCGCTCCCGGCCTTGATGCATTATTGATTTTCAGTGTGGCTTGACTCCCAGGTGGGCAGACTTCAAAACGCTCTG
The DNA here is from genome assembly GCA_004024745.2 of Catagonus wagneri. Taxonomy (NCBI): domain Eukaryota; kingdom Metazoa; phylum Chordata; class Mammalia; order Artiodactyla; family Tayassuidae; genus Catagonus; species Catagonus wagneri. The sequence continues at coordinate 3,404,107 of PVHT021183519.1, read as the reverse complement.
TGTTTCCCTGCCGTTGTATTTTCATCCCCGTTAGCTTCCATCTCCAACAAGATTCTGGTTAGGTCTTGAGGGGCAGCTTTTCCTTCTGCAGCTTTCTCTGCATAACTTTACTCCGGACAGGGTTTCAGACAGCCAGGGTCACTGCTGCGGGGCTGTGTCTCACGGTGTCTGTACCGAGCCGGACCAGCTGCTGGCAAGTGTGAGGGAGAAGATGCAGTCCTTGCCCCGGAAGGGTCCGCTCCTATCAGATCTTCTAAGTGTGGCCGCCCTGGCAGGTGGGGTGGGGCCGGTGGCTGGATGTGACCTCCCAGTTGAACACACATTATGCAGGGCTGACCTCAGGCCAGCAAGTGTTTATTGAGCTGTGGTGTGCCCGGCCCCGAGTCTAGAAGATTCATGGAATGCTTACTAGAGGCTAGACAGGTTGTTCTTAACAGTTAGGTTATGCTCGGCTCATCTTTTAAACGAGGAAGCTGGTTTTGCAGGGGTCTAATAATGGATCCAAGTTCACTTAGGAAGCAGATGGCAGGACGGGATCTGACCCCTGGGCTGCTCTTGCTACCATCCCAGGCGGTGCTGGAGGCGTGCCTGTGTGTGTGCGCGCTTGTGCATTGAGAGGAGAAGGAAAGAACACTAGAAACTTGTCATCTCGCTGGCAGACACACCTACTCATGTGCAATAAATAAACAAGAAGAGGTTAATGTATAGGTGATAATAATAATAGCAAACACTGTTCGAGCCCCTACCGGGTTCCAGGGACTGGTTAAGTGTTTCCCCAATGTTAGCTAATCCTTGTGAGGAAACCGAAGCACAGAGACGTCAAGTAACTCTCCCAGGGTAACAGAGCTGGGAAATGTCAGAGTTGAGATTCAAACACAAAGTGGATCTTAAAGACTTGATTACGTTGCAGGCTTGCCAGAGAGGGCTGCCAGCAGTGTGGAGAGAGCAGTGCCTTTGGCTGAGAGATTTTCTGCCCGCTCTCTCACACTTGGCTTCTTGTAAGCCCTCAGGGGCGGTGAGGCAGGCAGCCGGGTCTCAGTGTCACTTCCCTTTACAGACGAGGTGAGGCACAGGGATGTCCCCCAGACCACAGCCCAGCCTGCCGTCTTGCCACTCCAGGGGTCTCTATAGGAAAAAAAAATGTTGGGACATCGAATAGATGTTCGGTCACAAGTATCTCGACTGCAAACTGGGACACCCAGGTTCATGAAAACAGTCTCCTAAACAAGCAGTTCCTCCCCATCTGCTGTGGTCACAGACTGAGCTGGAAAGTGATTTTTTATAACTACAGAGGAAAGGAGCGGGGCAGGCCGGAGAGAGAGAGAGGCTGGGTCCAGGTCCATGTCCAGGTCCAGGGGATTTCCCCAGTGCCCGGGCACAAGGCCTCCTGCTCCACAGCCAGGCAGGAGGAGAGGCCTTTGAAGTCACAGACCACCAATAAAATTGCAGCTGGCACCAGGAGCTCCCGGGACTCCAGGCGTGAGATTTTACACCACTCAGGCTGAGCCAGTGCTGACAGGGCTGGAATGTGCCCTGGACTCCCCTTTCCTAGGCAAGAGCCACCAGGGTGCCTTAGCCCCTGGCCACTCCATCACCCAATCAATCACAGCGGCAGCCAGGGCCCATTAGCCCCCACAAGGAGCAGCTCGCAGTGGAGGTGTGGGCTCAGGACTGACGCAGGCAGCACCCGGCCACAGCGCCAGCGGGCTCTGAGTCCAGGCTGGCTGCGTGGACACAGGCAACTCTCTGCTAAGTGACGGCGGCTGGTGATGGCGAGGCCAGGGGAGGAGGATGAGGGCTGGAGCCTCCTTGGGTTTCAGCTTGAATGAACGCATGGAGGCTAGGATGAGGGGCCACGCTCCGCCCCCCCCCTCTTCCCTTGTCTCCCTCAGCTTTCCTTGGTCACCCTTTTACCACTGGTTCTGTCTGGCCCTGTGCTGGGAGTGGCCCCACCGCATAGTCTGAGACAGGCAGGACTTTGGACTTCGGGGGACCTGGAGGAAGAAGGTCAAAGACCGGACCCTGGCCTTCCACTGTGGGGGGTCTCACGAACTTGGGCATTTAGATTATTGTTTTTCCTACCAAGTCACAGCTTAGAGACGTTTTTAGGACTCGATGCAGACTGCCTACTGCCCTCCAGCGTGGTTTTTGCCAGTTTACACTTCTCAGCCGTCTTTGAACGGACCTGTTTTCCCACTCTCTCTACGACACGAGTTTCCGCTCATTTTCATCTTGGGGATGATGAGGTCTCAGACCTGCTTTTATGCAGTGGAGCAGTGGCTTGAGTTTGCTTGTTTGGCTGCTTCTCCTTGGCTCTGGCCACCCTGGAAGATGGTGCACTGTCTTCTTTTCACACTGAAGACCTTCTGATCATCTCCTTGCTGAGCTGAACAGAAGCCTGTGTGTAACCAGCAATCTCACGGCGCTAACCTTGGACATCATCATCCGGGATGGCCCGGTGGGTCCCTATGCCTTCTTCAGAAGTCCCAGCTGCTCCCTCAGGGCAACTACCCAGAAAGAAGGGACACTCAAGGGTCTGAGCATCCATGGAGGGAGGCATCACCCAGCCGCAAATCCTCAAGTGCTCGTGGAGAGAAGACGCAGCACCTTTCCTCATAAAGAGTGATTCTTCACGGACTGGGAGAACAGACTTGTGGTTGCCGAGAGGGAGGGGGAGGGAGTGGGAGGAACTGGAGATTTGGGGTGAATAGATGCAAACTATTGCCTTTGGAATGGATAAGCAGTGGGATCCTGCTGTATAGCACTGGGAACTATGTCTGGTCACTTGTGATGGGGCATGATAATGTGAGAAAAAGGAATGTATACATTATATGTGTGCGACTGGGTTGCCTTGCTGTGCAGTAGAAAATTGACAGAACACTGTAAACCAGCTATAATGGAAAAAATAAAAATCATTATAAAAATTTTATAAATAAAAACAATTCATCTAATAAATAAATAGTGATTCTTTATGATGGCCAGATCACCTTGTCCAATCTGATGACCTGCTGTTGTCACCAACAGAACTTTCTGATTCCAAAAGTAGCCCTAGTCCTTTGTGGACATTAAGAAAAAAAAGAAAGAAAGTGTAAGGAAGAAAATAAAGGTCATACATGACCTCCAGGGGGGCAAAAAAACACCGTTGCCATTTTGGTGTATATGATTCCATGATTTTCTCTTCTACATATTTTTTTTCAGAATTAAGATTATACAAACATGCAACTTTAAAAATTATTACAGAGGAGTTCCTTTAGTGGCTCAGCAGTTAATGAACCCAACTAGTATCCATGAGGACGAGGGTTCGATCCCTAGCCTCGCTCAGTGGGTTAAGAATCGGCATGACCGTGGGCTATGGTGTAGGTCATAGACGTGGTTCGGATCCCGAGTTGCTGCGGCTGTGGTGTAGGCTGGCAGCTATAGCTCTGATTCTACCCCTAGGCTGGGAACCTCCATATGCCATGGGTGTGGCCCTAAAAAGACAAAAAAAAAAAAAAAATTACAGGAGTTCTTGCTGTGACAGTGGGTGAATGATCTGGCTTATCTCTTTGGAGGTGCCTGTTCGATCCCCAGCCCAGTGCATTTGATTTAGGATCCAGAATTCCTGCATGTGTGGTGTAGTTTGCAGCTCCAGTTCAGATTCAGTTCCTGGCCTGGGAACTTCCATATGCCATGGGGGTGACCAAAAAAGAAAAACAAAAGAAAAAATTATTGCAAATAATTTAAAAGTTATTAAAATTTGCCATTAACATTTTTTGTGTGTTTTTGTTTGGGTGTTTGGGTTTGTCTTCTTCTTTAGGGCTGCACCCATGTCACACGCAAGTTCCCAAGCTAGGGGTCGAATCAGAGTTGCAGATGCCAGCCTGCACCATAGCCACAGCAATACTGGATCTGAGCCACATCTGCCACCTGTGCAGCTTGGGCAACGCCGGATCCTTACCCACTGAACAAGGCCAGGGATTGAACCCACCATCCTCATGTGTACTAGTCAAGTTCTTAACCCCGAACCACAATGAGAACTCCCACCATAAACATTTTTAATGTCTTCATAATATTCAAACATGAGGCATTCCAGACTTTCTCTGCATAGTCACCTATTTCTGCAAGTTTAGGTGCTTCTGGTTTTTTTTAAATAACAAAATCTATAATGCTCCACAAACACCTTTGTGCATACAGCTTATTTTCATTTGGAATATTTCTACATCATCAATTCTACGTGGAATAGTATGAGTCTCAGAAGAAGGGATGCATGGCTGTCGGTGACGTGGAGGAGTGTCACCTGGGGGAGGCCATCTGGCTCCCTGCCAGATCCCATTACAGTGGGAGGATCAGTCAGGTAAGCAAATGCATGGGTCCCTGTGGAAGGCAGAACGATGCCCCCCTAAACATGTCCCTGATGAACTCCCCTGAACCTGTGGACATGTTGCCTTACACAGTAAAGGGGATTTTACAGGGGTGATTTGGTTAAGAATTTTGAGATGAGAGATTATCCTGCATTGTCTGCCTGGGCCCAGTGTAATCACAAAGGCCCTTATTAGGGGGAGGCGGGAGGGTCAGCATCATTGATGTGATGACAGAAGCAGAGGTCAGAGAGAAAGAGATTTGAAGATGCTGCACTGTTGGCTTTGAGGATGGAGGAAGAGACCACGAGGCAAAGAATGCAGGTGGCTTCCAGAAGTTTGAAAGGTCAAGGACAGGATTTTCCCCTAAAGCCTCCAGAAGGAACCAGCCCTGCCAACACCTGGTTTCTAGCCCAGTGAGACTGATTTTGGGCTTCTGACCTCCCAAACGGTAAGATAGTACATTTGGACTGTTTTAATCAACTAAGGTTGTGGCAATTTGTTATAACAGCAATAGGAAATTAAAACAGTCACCAATCTATTATAGGAGGTAAATGGAAGATGTGCCATGGGTCACATTTCTGTATACAATCTTCAAATGTCAGTGTTTTAACACACACATTTCACTTCTCACTCACACCAGTCCTGGTGACTCTGCTAAGGAAATGTCCCTCCGTAGGATAACTCAGGGATCCAGGAGGTCCCTGTGTCTGAAACATGGCCTCTTTAATCAATGAGGCAGAGGAAGAGAGGGGAAAATATACACAGGCTTTGTCCTGCCTCAGGCTGGGCGTCCCTTCCTCTCACAGCACACAGGTCGGCCCTGCTCTAAGCAACTCGAGGAGTCTGGCCTTCCTGCTGCCAGAAAGGGGAAGAGAACTGGTGATTCGTAGATACTAAATAGAGTCTACCACCGTGTGCCTGCCAGAGGCAAGAAGAGATGTTCCTGTGGCTCTGTCTCCATGTCTGTCAAGGCCTTTGTGACTTATATTTGCAATGGCATGGCATGAATTCCAGGCCTCCTGATCAGTCCAGGGAGCAGCCAGCAGACAGTCAACTCAAGCCAGCACACATAGTCAGCTGAAAACTCTGACACTGAATCATGCACCAAGTAGTGCTGTTCTCAGGAGATGCGTGATTTAATTTATTATCTAAAATTTAAACGTTTTAATATACTGCCCAAGAAGTTGCCTGGCTCAGAAAACTGCAGAGGAACCACAGAGAGCAGAGGAACTGCAGGAAGCCGGCTCCTTGGGGGGGGGGGGGCACACCTGCAGGCAACCAGTCTTTACCAGATTCCAAAGGAATCACAGAAAAAAATGGAAAACCAGGGGTTCCCACTGTGGCGCAGCTTGTTAAGGATCCACCATTGCTGCAGCTGTGGCATGGGAACAATTGTGTGGTGTTTATTTTGCAACTGGAAGTTTGCACCTCTTGATCTCCCCCAGCTATTTCTTTTCTGCACCCACTCCTCCCCGCCATGACAGCCACCTTTTTGTTTTCTGTGTTTATGATTCTCTTTCTGTTTTATGTTTGTTCATTTGTTTTGTTTTTAGATTCCACATGTAAGTGAAATTATATGGCATTTTTCTTTTTCTGACTTATTTCACTTAGCATAATACCCTCTAGGTCCATCCATGTTGTCACAAATGGCAAGATTTCATTCTTTTTTATGGCTGAGTTATCAATGGGCACTTAGATTGTTTCCATATCTTGGTTATTGTAAATAATGCTGTAATAGGCAGAGGGGTGCATATATCTTTTCAAATTAGTGTTTTATTTTCTTTGGAAAAATACACAGGAATGAAATGGCTGGGTTGTATGGTAGTTCTATTTTTAATTTTTTGAGGAATCTTCATAGTGGCTGCATCAATTTGCAGTCCCACTAACAGTGTTCCCTTTTCTCCACATCCTCACCAATACTTGTTTTTGCTTTTGTTTTAAGGGCCACACCTGCAGCACATGGAAGTTCCTAGGCTAGGGGTCAAATCAGAGCTGCACCTGCCAGCCTACAGCCATAGCAACATAGGATCCGAGCTGCATATGTGACCTATGCTGTGGCTTGTGGCAGAGCCAAAACCTTAGCCCGCTGAGTGAGGCCAAGGAAAGAACCCACAACCTCAAAGATACTACGTCGGGTTCTTATCCCACTGAGCCACAACGGAAACTCCCCAATACATGTTATTTGTTATCTTTTTGATAATAGCCTCTCTGATGGGTGTGAGTTTTAAGCTGCCCAGGTCTTTCATCTCACCTTTGCTTTCCCTGTTGGCAAGTCACAGGAGAGGCCGGGTAGAAATAAGGTTGTTTGTACAGTTTGCGATCACTTATGACACTAAGCAATATATTTGAAACTTGGCTACATACTGGAATCATTTAGAGAACTTAAAAAAAAAAAATCTCAATATCCAGGCCATTCCCAGGCCAGTCTGAATCTCTGGGGGTAGAACTGTTAATGACCACTTCGAGCTGGTCCCCAGAGAGGGTCCTCCTGTGTGGTGTGTTGTTCAAGCCAATAGAACGAGGCTGAGTTCCCACTCGATTCAGAGAAACTTTATTCTTTAAGCAGAGAATGCACAGGCGGGAGCTGGGGCTCTAGAGCACCGGGATCTCGACAGCCTATGGGCGGGGCTGCTTTATGGCGATGGCCGCCGCGGGGAGCAGTAGGGGCGGGGTTCTCGCTGGACTGGCGCAGGCGCACTGCTCACCCTGCTCCACATCAGTGGGGGCGTCTCTGCACACGGCCCGCCTCCGCCATCTTGAATTGATGACGCAGCTTCTGCACACGCCCCCAGCTGAGGTGTTGGCGTAGCCCATTAGCGCCCGGATCTCCGGGCTGAAGTGCTGTGGGGCAAGGCCTCTGCTCGTGCAACCTCTGAGCAAGTGAAACCAGACTAAGCATGGAGGAAAGGAAAAAAAGGTCAGACTTTATTTTATTACCCAGATTCTATTTCCTGGGAATTGTTAACAGGCTTTGCCGGTGCCAGAATCCAGGCATCAGTGATAGTGATCGGTTGATGAAGTGCTGAGGGCTGAGAACCCGTGTGGTGCCAGGGACAGGTCCTGCAAAGAACCGGAAATGCTCCTGCTTCTGAGTCCCTAGACAGCGCCGGGGTGGGTAAAGCCAGTGGTGTCCCCAGGGACTCAGCCCCTTTCCCACTATCTGCTGGGCCTGAACCCATTGTTTTTTCGAGGACCTCCAGGCTGCTTCTTTATGGGTTGGTTTTAACACTCAGGGAACAATTTTAGGTTTCTTATCTCCAGGGAAAGAGACAGGCCAGATGTAGTTTCCCCACCTTTACTTCTGAGACATTTAGAGCTGTGCTTATACCAGCAATAAAAATACAAGTCATCATACATTACACGTTCAGAGTGACTTGTCCTTTTACAGTGACGTCTGTCCCAGTAGCCTTGATTTTCCCAGTAGTCTTGTGGCTAAGCCAAGAAGGTCTTAACGCACAGTCCAGTTTCAAGCCTGGCATTTCTCATTGCCAGCAGAGTTTTTAACCAGGCAGCCTCATCTGCAACTCACAGTGAACATTTCTGAAACGTGCTAACTCCCCACCCAGTGCTCCTGTGTTCTTTTTTTGTTGTTTTTTTCCTTGCAGCCTTGTATTCCTGATGGTTCAGACTTGAAATCTTGACATTATTCACTGTCTCTCCTTCAACCGCGTATCCAATCAGCTCCTAAATGCTGCTGCTTCTGTCTTTGGTCTCTGATCTCAGCCACCTCTTCTCACTGCCTTCCCCCTTCTCTCCTGAGTAATTGCAGCTGGCTCTCAAATGATCATCCCAGCCCAGTCCTTGCAGCTGGGTTAACCGCCCTAGTGTAGTGTCCCTGCCCAGCTCACAGTCCTCCAGCACTCCCCACTGCCTTATGAATTTATTCCAAACTTCCGAGTGGCGTTTCAAGATCTCGTGCTGGGAGTTCCCATCGTGGCTCAGGAGAAACGAATCTGACTAGCATCCATGAGGATGTAGGTTTGATCCCTGGCCTCATTCAGTGGGTTAAGGATCCAGCATTGCTATGAGCTCTGATGTAAGTCACAGATGCGGCTCAGATCTGGTGTTGCTATGGCTGTGGCATAGGCCAGCAGCTACAGCTGCAGTTTGACCCCTAGCCTGGGAACCTCCATATGCTATGGGTGCAGCACTAAAAAGACCCCCCCCAAAAAAAAGATCTTATGCTGTTCAGACTTCAATATACCTCTCCAGTTTTATTTCCTCCTCTGTGTCTTATGTAGCAGCCAACCTGGATGGATACTAGCTGTTCCTCAAGCATGTCCCAGGTGTCTCCATCTCCAGGCCTTTAATGTCACTGAATTAATAAGACTCTCTCGTTTTTCCCACCTTTTGGCCTGTTGAAGTCCTACCAGTTCTTAGGTTTGCCCAAATGTCCTTTCTTCCACAAGACCTCAGTCTGTAACTTATGAGTAGGTTCGTCTATGCTTTTCCTTGTCCTTTCAAATTATCTTGAAGCTTTATTGAATTTGTCCTTTATTGCATTTATTTATGTAGAAGTCTTATCTTGACACTACACTGCAAGTTCTTTGTGCTTCAAGGGCAAGGAAGGAAAAGTCCTTGTGATTTTTTTTTTTTTTTTTTTGCAGGCACCAAGAGAGCCTGGCAGGGTCCTTAAACGTTGTGCCAGCTCCAAAAACTTTTGCTGAATTGAGCTGGCTCCCCATTCTGCATGCAGACAGGCTGAGAGTCAGAGAAATTAACTTGTACCAGTTCAGAAACTATACTCACAGCCCCCAACTCACAACGCAGTCTTTATTTGCATGATCCCAAGATTGGCTGAAGATCCAGAAGTCCCACTGGCCATTCAACAGACCTTGATTAGGTGCTGGCCTTGGATGCTGGGATACAGTTATGAACAGACAGTGATAGACTCTGCTCTTGTGGGAGGCTTAGCCCAGCAGGGGAATAAACCTAAATATGTGGTGATAAGGTGCTAGAGGGGCAAAGAGTGCTGGGATGGCATAGGGAAGGGGGCGGTCTGCCTGGACTTGGGGGGCTGTGGTAGTCAGGAGGAGCTTTCCTGAGACACTGCACTGCTGGTTTTTTTTAATTTTTAGGGCTGCACCTGCAGCATATGGAAGTTCCCAGGCTAGGGGTCGAATCAGAGCTACAGATGCCCGGCCTACACCACAGCTCATGTCATTGCCGGATCCTTAACCCACTGAGCAAGACCAGGGATGGAACCCACATCCTCATGGGTACTTGTGTGTTTGTTACTGCTCAGCCACAACAGGAACTCCTGAGACACTGCTGTTTGGATAGTTATCTAGTTGAAGAAGATCTAAAAATGAATGGCTTGCGCCAGAGAGGATGGAATATTTCAAGACCCTGGGGCAGGAAGTTGTGAGGAGGAAAGGAAGGCCAGGGCAGCAGAAGCACAGAGAGGGAGGAGAGGGAGGCAGACACTGGCCAAGAGACAGGGCTGGTCAGGGAGGGTGTCTGATGGGCCATTGAAAGGCACTTCCAGCAGTGATGTGGTAGGAAGCGAGGTATGGAGAAACCAGGGGTGTGAGTGGATGAGGAGATTACTGGGGAGATCATTGGAGACATTGGGTAAGAAAGGATGGAGGGGAGTTCCTGTTGTGGCTCAAGGGGTTATGAACCCAACTAGTATCCATAAGGATGTGGGTTTTATCCCTGGTCTCGCTCAGTGGGTTAAGGATGATCCAGCATTGCCGTGAGCTGTGGTGTAGGTGGCAGACACAGCTCGGATCCCATGTTGCTGTGGCTGTGGTGTAGGCTGGCAGCTGCAGCTCTGATTCAGCCCCTAGCCTGGGAACTTCCATATGCCACGGATGTGGCCCTAAGAAGTGAAAAAGAAAGAAAGAAAGAAAAGATAGAAAAAGAAAGGAAGGATGTGAGGTCACAGTGAGACAGAGGAAAGCAGACTGATAACCACCCTGAAAAACCCTCGCCACGATTGCGCTGTGAGCCCAGGCTTGTAAGTGGGCGAGATTATTTATTGCCTTTTCCAGCTACTGGTTGGGCAGGTAGACAGGGCCCCGCGTGGCACCTGGAGCTCTGGCTTAACCCTCAGGACCTACATATGCTTCCATACGGCCTGGGCAGGACCAGGAGCCTCTTTGGTTTTTATTTTCTGAAATTATAGTGAAATTGGTAAAGTTTCCCAGTTGTTTCCACTAAAACCCTTTAGACTCTCTAACAGAACAGGACTCCAGACTATCATTTATGCTCTCCTAGTGAGGGGAAAGAAAATGCTAAAAAAATAATAATAATAAACAAAAACCAAGAAAAAACCCCAATCACAAAACCCCTTAAACAATAAAAACAGCAACAATGCAATTGGCAGTTCCAGAAACTTTTTACAGACTGGCCTTTGCAAGGTGGACAGACCCTTGCTGTTTGGGGGAAAAAAAAAAATTCAGCCAGCACTCATTGGATTAAGAGTGTAGAAAAGCAAACGTGTTCAAATCTTAAACACATCATAATTTTAAGCATCCACAAGTGTTTAAAAAGTGTTAGCTGCTATGAGCACATACATCTATTCACTAGTTAAACATCATAACCTGTTTCTTTTCTAAACACGTGGGCAGGAGAACAGAGGACGGTTAACATGTTAAACACACTGACATGTTTACAATGTGTTGCAAGAAGGTGTTTAACTTTTTGTGCTCCAGAGCTAAACACTTTGGAATTAGAGGGTTGGCTAATTCTGCCTCCAGTTAGTATGACTATCACCTAGTGGTCCCTTTGGCATTCGGCAGGGACACCTTTGGTATTGCAGGCAATCCGGTGATAATCTGGATTTCACAAAGAGTAGGACTGGGCTGCTTACTGCAGGATTTGGGGTGCAGATGAAATGTATGTTTCTGAAAGCAAGTCATAAAGGGAATTAGTCCTGAGTCCGTGAATTGTTGGACCCAGCCCATGCTCCAGGTGACTGTGAGCAGACTCTTCTCCCAGGTGTGCCTTCTCTGCTGGTAAGAGCTTTCCAGGGGGCCCAGACGTGGACTGCTCGGGCCTTGTGCCACACTGGCTCAGACTCTCATAGAGAATAAATAGACCCCTGGAAGCTAGATGGGAGAGAGGGAAGAAGGAGAAAGGAAGAACAGTGAATATTTGTTTCCAGTGGATGCTTAATAAATTATCACACACTTGGTGTTTAAAACAATATAAATTTATTATCTGGGAGTTCCTGTCGTGGCTCAGCAGTAACGAATCCAGCTAGTATCCATGAAGATGTGGGTTCAATCCCTGGCTTCGCTCAGTGGGTTAAGGATCCGACGTTGCTGTGAGCTGTGGTGTAGGTCACAGACGTGGCTTGGATCTGGCGTTGCTGTGGCTGTGGCGTAGGTCTGTAGCTGCAGATCTGATTCAACCCCTAGCCTGGGAACTTCCATATGTTTATTTTGTTTTTTTGGGAGGGGTACAGCCCCCCAGAAAACGAAACAAACAGAAATTTATTATCTTACAGTTCTGGAGGTCAGATGTCCTATATGAGTGTCTTTGGACTAAAATCAAATGTTGGAAATGGAATAGAATGTTGTTTTCCTTCCATTTCATTTCTTGAACCCATTTCCTTGCCTATTCCAGCTTCTAGAGGCTGCCCAGATTCTGTGGCTTAGGTCCCTGCTTCATCTTCGAAGCCAGCAGTGGGTAGTGGAGTCCTTCCCACACTATATCACTCCATCTTTACCTGTCTGTCTCTCCCTTTCACTGCTAAGGACCTTTGTGATAATATGGGGCTCTCCTGAACAATTCAGGGTACTCTTCCTTAAGTCACCTGATTAACAATCTTAATTCCCCCATGCCTTGTAACATACCAGTCACAGGTTTTGGAGATTAGGTCATAGACATATTTAGGGAGGCATCATTCTGCCTACTACGACAAGACAGGGCGAGACAGAGAAAGTGGGGGAGAATGGGAGCAAGGAATTACATAAAATTATATTGCATTGGAATCCTACTTATCCTGGGATTAGATATCATTTCAGAAAAGCACCAGATAGTAGTCCGGGAGTACGGCCAAAGGACGCAGTCTGGCCCTTGGTACCCGTGTAAGACATTTCAGGGGTCTAGGTCACTACCCTCTTAAAATCCATTGTATCAGTTAGGGTATGATCTCAGCTGCTGTAACAGAAGGGCCCCAAAATACAGTGGCTTAAATAGAAGGGGCTATTTCTTTTTCATGGTAAAGATGAAGGTAGGCAGTCCAGGGCTGCTAAGGTGTTCGCATCTCCAAGCATCTGGTTTCTCTTTCTAAGTCCAAGGATACTGGTTATTCCAATTTTCCTTGGCTCATAGCCTGGAGGAGGGCATGCACGGTCCTTTTAAGGGCATTATCTAGAAAAGAATTTCCCAACCTTGGCACCATTGACATTTTGGGCCAGGTAATTCTTTTTTTATGGAAGGCTGTTTTGTGCACTGTAGGATGTTTGGTAGCAACTCTGACCTCTATCCACTAAATACCAGTAGCACCCTCTAGTTGTGACAACCAGAAATATCTGGGGAATGGGGACTAAGTTACTCCCGGCTGAGAATCACTGATCTAGGAAAAAGCACACACTACTTCTGGTGTTACCCTATTGCACAGAACTTAGGTGTACGGTCATAACAAGCTGGGAAGCTGCCTACCCACCTACAACTTGGGGGTTCTCTTATAAATAGAGAATGGATGTTTCGGGACAACTTGTAGTCTTTGCATCGGTTTCAGACATCTGGACCATCGAAGTCCCATCTCATGTTTGAGTTCCCAGCTCAGAATATACAATGGAACCAGCTGTGCAGGGAAGGGACAAAGTGTGGTCATCAGTGGGAGGTATTTCTGCAGTCTTTGGCCAGAGCTCTGAACGGTCATCTGGTAGCCCTGGACAGAGAGCTTCCTGTGGGTGCTGGGCCATCATCGGAGCCTAGCCTCCCAGAGCTGGGGGTGGGGAACCGAGGACATTTCTGGGACCGGGGGGTTTGCCGTTCTCATACCACGAATCATGAGATGTAGTGAAGGTTCTGGCCTGGGTGCTCTCAACTGCAGACTCTCCTTCTGTCCTTTGAGGGGAGGTCAAGAGAGGGGAAGGGTGACTTTGGGGACTCATTGTGCTGGATCCACACAAGGCCCATAAAAAATCCATAAAAGATAGAACTGAGTCCTCATTCTGTTTCTGCCACTTATTAGCTGTGTGACTTCTTAGCATCTTAGTTGTTTTCCTCCATATAAAATTAGTACAGTGTCATCTCTTGCACAGAAGGGGGTTGTTGGGAAGATTAAAATTAAATTATGTGTGAAAAAAGACAGCGCCATCCCTGAGGCTTTATATGCATTTGGTAGATAGCATTCATTTATTCTTTTATTCCTCAGATATTTACTGAGTACCTAGTACTGGAAGGCTCTCTCTGGATTCTGAGAACATGAACATAGCAGTGAGCAAAGTAGATCGGGTTCTTATCTCCTCAGTGGTTACACTGTGGTAGTCGTTACTACTGTTACTACTGTCGTCCTGATTCTGGAAATAGGTCTAGAGACTGATTGTCTGCCAGTGGGTGGGTGAGGCTGAGCCAACGAACTTTCGGTCTGAGTCTGTAAGAATGAGGCTCACGGGTGAGGTGGGTGTGCAGAGTTGTCTGCATGTTTGCTGGGGCCAGTTGTGGGGGGAGGAGTGGAGGGTTGACCAAGGCAGAACAGCCAGGGACTTGTTCCGATAAGCCAGGAGCAGAGATTCAGAAATTCAGAGGACGTGAAGTGAGGTGGAGCTGCTATCCTGGGCTTAACAAATGGGGCAGGGGAAGGTCAGCTACAAGAAGGAAGGCAGGAGAGGCAGCTGCATGCTGGAGATACTCTGGCCCAATTGGAAGAGCTGAGAGTCCTTAATAAGAGCTGACCCACGCCTGGTAAGGCTAGGCTTGCTCATGGCCCAGAGAGGACTGTGTCTTTGGTGTGAATAAGGTGCTCCATGTGCAGCCTAAGAGCAAGTTTAATACAAATATGACCACCCCTTGCCTCCTTGTTCTGCTGCCAACCCCTGCGCTATATCACACCTCTTGGCAAGACAACCACGAGGGCTAGTTCAGGAGGCAGGGCACCTCCATTAAATCCTCGGGGAGCCACTGAGTTAATGGTGGCTCCGGGGCAGTGAGTCTCAGACTTTTTCCATCCACAGCTCACTCTTGGCAAAGTGAAAGACCTCACATGTTCCCACTTACAAAAATGGAAACCCTTCTTTCTAGAATACAACTTACATTCCACGGTCAATCATTATAATCACTCCCTGGCCCATCTCATTTTATTGTACTGTCTTGGTAAAACCACAACCAAGGCTAAATCCAACTCTCCATTTACTCCATGGTGATTTAGGGAAAAAAAAATACAATCATGCCAGCTTGTGTCACTTTTATGCCCACAGTTTTCAAGGCACTCTTCAGCTGCTGCCAGGTCATCAGCCTCTTCACCTAGTCCACTCAGTCTCCCATCATCCCGGATGATGCCTTTACACTGTCACTTCTTTCTCCAGATTCCTAACGTTTCCCTCCCGTATGATTGTTTCCTATTTGAAGACAAAGTGGAAGTCATCAGCTTCGGTGGACTCCACCACCAAACCTCCATGCTTGCCTCCATCGTCCCTCATATCTTCTGTTTCCTTGGCTGTAACTTGATGAACTTTCTATGCACCTCTCTAGAGCCAACCTATTTACCTGGGCACTGGATCAGATCCCTGCGCACCCACACAAGGATATCGCTCCGGCCATATGACCCACTTTTCTCCCCCGTCTTCAGTTGTTCATATTCTCCTGAATCACTTCCATCAGCCTGCAGGCATGCGATTGTTTCTCCCACTTTATAAAAACCTTCTTTTGAACCCATTTCTTTTACAGCTTTTTGTGTGCTCCCCATTTGCAGCAGAACTTTTCCAGAAGGTTGTCTGTACTCACTGTCTCCAACTTGTTTTCTCCCATCCTCTCACTCTTGAAAACAAATTTTTGAGATATTATGAACATATAAAATTCTATATACTTAAGGTATAAAACTTGATGTTTTGATATATGTATATATTGTGAAGAGATCACCACAGTCAAACTCAATAACTTAACCCATCATCTCTACGTAATTACCTTTGCGTGTATGTGTGTGCTGAGAATATTTAAGATCTGTCCTTTTAGTAGATTCCAAGTATACAGCATAGAACTGTTAACTATGCTAAACACAACTCGTTCATGTTGCGTAACTGAACTTTTGTACCCTTTGACCAACATCTCATTTCCCCCTCCCATGCCCCTTGCTCCTGGCAACCACTGTTCTACTTTCCGCTTATATGAGTTTGAGTATTTTGTATTCCACATATAAATGAGATCATATAATATTTGGCTTATTTCACGTAGCATAATGTCCTCCATGTTGTCACAAATGGGAAGATTTCCTTCATTTCGTAAAGCTGAGTAGTAGTCTTTCAATGGACATTTAGATTATTTCCATATCTTGACTATTGTGAATAAGGCTGCAATAAACATGTGAGTGCAGCTATCTCTTTGAGATACCGATTTCATTTCCTTTGGTTATGTACCCAAAAGTGGGGTTGCTGGATCATACGGTAGTTTTATTTTTAAGTTTTTGAGAAACTTTAATACTGTTTTCCATAGTAGCTATACCAATTTACATTCCCACCAACAGAGCATGGATTTTCTCTTTTTCCCCACATCCTCACCAACGTTTGTTATATTTTGTCTTTTTGATGATAGCTGTTCTAACAGGTGCAAGGTGATATCTTATTGTGGTTTTGATTTGCATTTCTCTGATGATGAATGATTAGTATCTTTCTATGTACTTGTCGTATATCTTCTTTTGGAAAAATGTCTACTCAGGTCCTTTGCCCATTTAACATAATTTTTAAAAAAATATTGAACTACATATTTTAGATATAACCCTTATCAGATATATGGTTTACATATCTTTTCTCCTGTTCCATAGTTTCCTTTTTATTCTGCACAGAAGCTTAGCTTGATGTAGTTCTACTTGTCTATTTTTGCCTTTGTTGCCTGTGATTTTTGGTGTTATAACAAAAAAATTATTGCCAAGATCGATATCAAAACACTTTCCCCCATGTTTTCTTCTAGTTTTACCTTTTCAGGTCTTTGGGTTGTTTTTTTTTTTTAAGGGCCATACCCATGACATATGGAGGTTCCCAGGCTAGGGATCCAGTCGGAGCTATAGCTGCTGGGCTACATCACAGCCACAGCAACACAGATCCATGCCGCGTCTTTGACCTATACCACAGTTCACGGCAAAGCTGGATCCTCAGCCCAGTGAGCGAGGCCAGGGATCGAACCCACAACCTCATGGTTCCTAGTCGGATTCGTTTCCACTGCTCCACGATGGGAACTCCCATACCTTTTCAGGTCTTATATTTAAGTCTTTAATCCATTTTGAGTTAATTTTTGTATAGGATATGAAGATCCACTTTCATTCTTCTGCGTGTGTATATCCACTTATTTAAGAGACCTTTCCCCATTGTGTGCTTTTGGCATGCTAGTCGAACATAAATATGTGAATTCCTCCCATTCTCTCTTGAACACGCTCTAATCAGCCTCTGCTCCCTAGCACTCAACCAGCTAATCTTGACAGCCTTCATATTGCTAAGTTCAGTGGTCAGGTTTCTCTTGACCACCTGATTGATCAGCTGCATTTGACATAAGTGATTACTTTTCCTCCGTGTTAGGTAAGGATCACTTGACTTCCAGAACGGCACACCCTATTTTCCTTCTGCCTTGTGAGTTGCTCCTTGTTGGTCTCCTTTGCTAGTTCCTGCTCATCTCCTTGATCTTTTAAGGCTGATATACCTCAGGGCTCAGTCCTTGGTTCTCTTTTCTTCGTTATCTATATGAATTCTTTTAATGATCTCTTGGTTTCATGACTTTGTGTATCATATGTCACTGTTGATGTCCAAATTTAAATTCATACCTCCAGCCTTCAGATAGCTATTTGGATGTCTACTTTGATGGTGTCTTAAGCTCAGCATGCTCTCCTGGTCTGCCCTATGCCCACCCTGCCTCCTAAACCTGCTCCACCCATAGCCCTCTCCATCTCACTTGATGCCAACTCTATCCTTCCAGTTGCTTAGGCTTGCCATTTCCATGGCTACCATTTTGGTTGGGGCTGCTGTCATCTCTCACCTGCATGACTGTAACTGCCTAATTATTTCCACCTTTGTTTCTTTGCCGTCTGTTCTCAGAACAGCAACTAAGGGGGATCTTCCAAAATTTAAATCAGTCATTCCTCTTCTTAGATCCTTTCCATGGCTCCCCATTTCTCTAAGGCCCTGCAGGATATACCAACTTGTCTCATGGAACTCTCCTTATTTACTCCACTCAGGCCTACTGACCTCACGGCGCTTCCTCAGACATGCCAAGAACGCTCCATTTTACAAACTCTTCTGTCTGTTCACTCTCTTGGAATGCTCCTTCCTCAAATAGCCACATGTCCTTCAAATTTTTGCTCAGATGTTACTATGTCACTGAGGCCTACTCTGACTCCTGTATACGCTACAACCTGCCTCTCCTCAAATCCTAACCCTCCTTATCCCGTTCTATTTACTTCATTTCCGTAAAAGTCACTTGCTAACATATGATGAGATTACTTCTTTTTTAATATTTGTTATTTTTCTGGTTTTTGTTTGTTTGTGGCCATGCCCGTGGCATGTGGAATTTCTCAGGCCAGGGACTGAACCTGCGCCACAGCAGTGACAGTGCCAGAACCTTAGCCCACTGCGTCACAAGAGAACCCCCAATTTTTATTGTTTATTGGTCTCCTTCTGATAAAATATAGTTCTAAGAAGGCAGAGTGTTTTTTGTATTTTTGTTCACTGATGAATCCCAGTGGCCTAAAAACAACGGCTGGCATGTAGTTAGTGCACAGTAAATATTTGTTGGATAAATACACAGAAAACCTGTTTCCATTATGGGAAGATTTCCATAAAGAATGTTTGCCATCCTTGCAATCTGTCCATCTGTCTGTCTGTTCATCTGTCCATATACCCGTCCAGATTGTCACTCAGTAGGTGTGTTTTGGGTGTTTAGCTATTTTTTACCCTATTTGGCCTGTAGGAAAACAGTGTCTACCCTAGAAGAACTTGTAATCAAGTCAGGGGAAAAGCTCAGACATGGGAATCATTAAATAGAACCTAGTCGTTTCTATCTGAGCCAGAATTCAGAGCATAGGCATTGTCACTCTAGAGGGCTGGTGTTAGCGATAGGAGCACAGTATTTATGGCCTGGCATGCCAGTGGATTTGAGAACCTAAAGATCAAAGAGTCTTTGAGGACCCCACAAACTGAAGTCCTGGGAATGCTGAGAATCTGCTGGGAGGTGGGCAGGGAATAGCCTTTCACAGGCCTGAGAGGGGGAGCCCTGAGGCTGAGAGCTGGAATCCCCAGCAGCAGAGACACCAGAGCCAAGAGGCCAGGCCCGGGGTGTCCTCAGCCTGGGATCCTTCTTCTCACCCTGACTTCACCAAACTCAGAAAGGAAAACAGTCCTAATCCTATAGCCCCAAACCAAACAGCTCGCAGCTGGCCAGCTCACCAAAACAAATAAGCCAGGTCCCCTGGACCCGCAGAACCGGAATGAGTGACACACAGTCCCTCTTGCTCCTCTTCTTTGTTCTGTCGCCCCAGGAAGACTTGTGGGGAGGGGAGGTGGTGAAACACATAAACACATCTGGAGGTGTCGCACTGACTGGGGAGTCAGGGAAGGAGGCAGCATGGAAGATTTACACATGATACTGTATTTGGGCTCCCACACACAGACTTGCCTCTCTATGAGCACGTGCGCGCGCGTGCGAACACACACACACACACACACACACACACACACACGGAGTTAAGCAACGCCCTGTGCTCTTAATCGGTGTGTTCTGCCTGGCTTCTTCCTTCCCCTATTCCAAGCCCGTGCATTCCAAGCCTGGGGAGCTTCTGGTAGAGGAGGAAGCAGAAGCTGCCCCTCTTTCTGTCTCTCAGAAAAATACAGGCTCCCCGATGCTGCATGTTATGGCAAGTGTGCATGGGGATTTGGGAGAGGGGACAAGATAGTGCCTGGCCATGGTCAGGGGTGGAGTTGGCCCCGAGCTTCAGGGAACCCGACCTGTCCTGGCAGCACCTAAAGAGGAGGCAGGACACTTGAGGATAGGTTAAAAGCGCCTGAGCTCCCAGCCTTGCTGAAGAGCACCCCCACCACGCGCCTATCTAATGAGCAGACAGATACCTGCACGGGGCCTGTGATCTTGACCACAAGGATGTCAGTATAGTCCAAGGACAGGAGGCTAGAGGCCAGCCTCTTTTCTGGGCACCACATTAGCATGCTGGATTCCCGTGGGATTCTGGATGGGGGAAGAGTGCCCAAGAGTACACTTCCTGCCAGCCCAGCAGGGTGAAACTTGAGGTCAGATCTGCGTTGATTTAAATATTGACATGTGATATTTTTGCATATCTGAGCTTGCGGAGCATGATTTATACTTGCTGCTGCACGTATATACTTTCAACAGAAAAGGGGCCATCCTGTTCTGTTACCTGTTTGTTTCACTCAGCCCTGGATCATGCTATTCTCTGGTGTGTATTCCTCTGCACTCACCATTGTTTGTAACATTGTTTGTCACATCCCCGCATACAGATGTCTCACAGTTTACTCAACTAGTCCATCTAAAGACTTCCTAGACCAGCTTCTCTCTAAGACCCAGCTCTCCAAACGCTGGCAGAGAGGAGAGTCTTCATTTTGCCAGTGCCATCAGGAGCACTGGGGTGCGGGGTGGGGTGTGGTTCCTCAGATCCTGATTTTTCAGGGCTTGGTGCCTAATGACTGGCAGTGATCGTGAGAACACTGCAGCCAGTAATAACTGTTATTAACATTTACACAACAACCTGGGCCCAGCCCATTCTAGCACTTTACGAATCTTACCTTATTTAACCTTTATATAACCCTACAGGGAGATCACGCCTCAGAGAGAGAGAGAGAGAAAGTAACTTGTGCAAGGTCACCCCATATGTGGCTGCGCTGGGATTTGAACCCAGCACTCTGGCACCAGCACCGTGCTTTTAGCCACCAAAGTAGCTGGCTTGGTTGGAGAGTTTTGGCTGGTTATTGGGAACAAGCAGCAGGGGTTTTTGACCTTTTCCCTGAAGTTTTGGCACATTATATTTTGAGGCTGGCATTTTTTTTAAAGCAAGAAGCTCTTCGTTAGTTTTCCTCTAAAGAGTTCAAAGCCTATTCCCTCTGGGCCAGTCATTCCTGAGCAGGACCCTGCTGACTGATTGCCAGACCAGAGGTCAGTGTTTTAAACTCCTTCTGGGTGGTGTGGCCTAGCACTCTTCCATCCAGCCTCTTCAGGATCGGGAAGACAAGGGCTTCCCACGGCCAGGGAAGGGTCACCCCGCCAGCCTTCTTCATCCTGCGCCAACGCGTTTATGTGTGGAAGCCGGCTGCCTTGCTGAGTCAAATCCAGTGTTTAGAACAAGGGTGTGCTGTGCAGCCGTGCATGGTGCTCCTGCGTTCACACCAGAATCACTGAGCTGCTTTTGCAAAATTACAGATGCCTTGGGCCAGACCTATTAAGGGAGCCCCTGGGGGCAGGGCCTGGGCTCACACCTTTGGAAATGGCTTTAGTGAATCTGATGCCCAGCTCTAGCCAAGGGCTCCCAGGGCTCTGACTGGTACGGTCTTTCAGTCTCTGCCAGTTATGCTCCCACTCATCCTGCAGATGTTTGATGTGACGTTTGAGCCTATGCAGTAGCAGCTCCCTGGAGCAGGTTGTCTGTAATTTGGAGTGATTTTGAGTTGAGGTCCTTCCTGCTAGGAGCCAGAGCCTAGATTTGATTAATATCCAGGGTCTTGCAATTGTGAACAATCCCCAGAATGCTATTACTTGTTGCCGGTGCCATAAGTAGATGCAGAGAGGCTACCTCTCGCTGGCCGCTCGGGGAAACCACCCAGATGGGAACAGCTAGTGAACCTGCAGTTGAACTATCAAACGCTCTGGCCACTCTCAAGCTCAAGAGAACATTGTTTTTCATTTTCCCTTCTCTTTCCTATTTTCCTGAAAGGAGGGTCAGGAAAACACAAAAGCAGAACAGCAACCACGACAAACAAAAATGTACTTTCTTGATTGAAAAGAGAGTTGAGCCTCTCTTTTTAATATTCTATTTCAGCCCAGCATGGCCTGCCAAATCTTACCTGTATAACAGGTGCCTCTGGCCCTGCAGGGGTGTTCAGCAGCAATGAGTGCCAGCCTCTCCTTCCCAGTAGTTAATCTCATTCCCCGTTGCTATTGTGTGAACCCATGGAAGTGGAATGGTGAGCACCACTCCCTCAAACCCACCATGGGCAGAAATCCCTGCAGGTACTGTGGGGCGATACAGACGAAGAATGAAAGAGTCCACAGTATCTTTATCAACTCAAACCGATAAAGATACATCTGTGATTCTCATTAACCATAGGAATGAAGTGTGGCCTTCCTGCTTCCCCTGGATTTCCCAGAAGACCCCTGGCCTAGAGCTTTCACCATTAGAGTGCCTTCCTCCTGCATCCTGGTGCCTGTGGACTCTTGACTTATGTTTATCTGGGAGCCTAGGGGAGAGCTCCAAACCAAACCCTGATGCCCTAGTTGAAAGAGGGGCTTTAAAACATGGGGGTGTCATTGCCCCTAGCTCTTGGCTTGGTCCACGTGGCCATTAGAACCTTAAACCTGAGTTCTGTCTGGGGAGCGGTGGGTAGGAGGCAAAGACATTTAGGTGGGTCCGCCCCAGGTCCCAGAGCCTCCCCACTCCACACCGGCCTCCGAGCAAGCTGGGGAGCCCCCACCCCTTTAGTCTGGCTGGCCTGTAATGCTGGGGGGAGGAGGTGGGCTGAATCACCCGACAGCTCTCAGTGAGTCCCCTGTCCTGCCTTGGCGGTGGAGTGCCTGGAGAGAAGGCCCATTTCTAGTGCTGGCTGCTTGGAATCTGCCCTCCTCCCTTGCTCCTCGCCCCTCCCCTCTTTCTCCCATTGTGTGAGGTCCCAGAGGCTGGAGAGCCCTGGGTGTGGGTGGGGCCAGAGGAGTGGAGAGAGGGAAGCGCAGTCAAGCTGAGCACCCTGAGTTAAGCTCTGTGGACCACGTGGCTTCTCTGAGGCTGACTCTGCTCCTTAAGGGTCTCCTCAGGGGTGATAACAGAGTCGGGTGAGTCCACAATATGAATTTGCTTGCCAGTGTCAGAATAGAGCACCTTTGGAAGGAAGGGCGGAAGCGTTTGAAAGTAAAGAACTGCAGAGGCAGTAGGTACCTCCTTGCTCACGGAGGTATCTCCAGGGTGTAGCTAATAAGGCCAATGAGATTTTGCCTGAATGAGCAGCGTGCGCCCTGCAGTGAAGCCAAAAGATGCCCTACTGTGCAAGCACTCAAGGATGGCCTAGCGAAGTGGAGGGGAGCTAAGGCTGATTCCTCTCCAGGAGGAAGAGGATAGAGAAAAGCCTGGGAGAGGCAGAGGCTGCCAGATTCCTGTAGACGAATGCCGGGAGGGCAGACTTCCCAGGCAGGGACAGCAGATGGGAAAAAAAAAAAAAAAATGCACTCAGGTAAGAACGGACATCAAGAATGAGTGCACCTCCCCTGAAGCTTCCTGGCCCTCTCAGCCCCCGGCCAGGGGCGCCTGCACACGTTCTGGGTTTGCCACAGACTCCCTTGGGGTGAGTAACTGCAGCGGGGAAACACCTGCCCTGGCCCGCGCTGGGATTTTATGTTGTCTTCATTGCTTTGTGCTTATCTCATTTATGATGATAGAAAAGATTCTTGGCAGCTGTCATTGAATCCTAACAGAGCCTTTAATGTCCCTCATATATCCTGAAAGTGTCAGTAATTCCATACTGCACATTTATGCATTCCTTTCATCTTCAATAAAGGCTAAGGAGAGTGTAACTTCAATAGAAATGCCTGTGAGGACAATATAGCACATAAACGCTTGCTCTTCTAATGCCTGAGGTAGGTAGGAACACACACCCAAAGGACATGGGCCGAAGTGGTTGGCCTTAAAGGTATCAGGACCTTGCGGAAGATGTCAGGCTGGGGCCATGATGAGAAAATGTGTGACGGCCGGCCTGGTCTGGGCTTTCTCAGGGTTACCCTCAAAGACGACTTAGGTGGTGTGTTTACTTCCTTGCCTCTCTTGGGGTTAGTTAATATGTTTCTTTGGCTTCCACTGTTGAACTGATATGCAGAGACCCCGATGCCATTTCCCTGTCACCTCTCTGCTGGGGCCATGAGCAGAGCCTCCAACTCAGGCTTCCTTGTATGCAGGGGCTCACAATGCTGTAACTCAGGAGCTCTGGATCAGCAGCTCAGCATCAGGCCATCTCTTCCGAGGTTCCTCTCAGTCTCCTGAGCTTCAGTCTCTGCTCTGCTCCCCTCACTCAGGGCCCAGTTCATCTGGAGTTGAAGGCTGCCGTGGGCACGCTACTGAGCCCATCCTGGGATCGTAGTGGTGCTCCTGGCTGAGTCCCTATGCCCGCTTTGCCTGACAGACCTTTCTGATGCTGGCTCCATGGCCGCCTAGGTCTCTTCGTGGGTTCAGCGGCTTTGCAGGTCATGCTGGATGCCAGCCTCTGGACCTCGGGACAGCCCTCATTCTAGATCTCCCACCTCCACTTTATGGCCTGCCCTGCTCTGTTGACTCAGCCTGTTCTCTGGGGAGGGTGCAGTGGGGTCCATCTCATGGCCATCAAAGGCCTGCTTGTAGATCCCCTGCCCTGAGGCAGGCCACTGACGGATCCACTAAGGGACTGATACACTATAATTGGCAACTCTTTGTTGAACTTTTGCAGTGTGGCTGGCCTTGTGGAGGTTGGTAGATACAAGATATGCTTTCCTGTATCAGTGCGTTGAGTGCAGACCAATCTAGCTGTTCTCAGCTTCTCTACGTAGCAGTGACGTTTACATGGTATACACACACCCACAGGTGACCTGCCGTTCCCAAACCTAAGACCCTGGCTTTAGCCCAAGAGGAACTAAGCACAGAGCCTTGATAAGAAATTCTGAGGCATCATGGCACCTGAACAATAAGCCAAGGCCTGTGTAAGTTCTAGTGAACAGAACATTCCCATATGTCATGAATGTTTTCAGGGTATACTAATCATTACGCAACCTCGCCTGCCCAGAGCTGTTCGGAGTCTTGCCAAGCCTGGAATGTGGCCTGTTTAGATCAAGCCTGTGAGCTCGAACCTGCCTTTTCCACTATAGCCTACCCAGGAGTGTTCCCACCGAGCCAGCGGGGGCTCTATAGAGTAGAGAGTTGCCCTCCCAAGTGTGAGGAAGAGCAGAGTGGGTGCAGATCATCAAGCCTGGTGCCCAGGTTTGGGAAATGCTTGGCCGTTTTCTCCCTTTCATCTCCTTACTTCTGGGAATGGGGCTCAGGCTAAAGTGAGGACCCCTGGCTCCTTTTTCTCCTGAGTGCAGGGCCCTCACTCACACAGCAAGGCTTTGCGAGACTCTGGCATTAGTGAAGAAGGATGGTCCCTAGGAAGGCCAAGGGCAGCGCTGTAGCATCTAAAACATCACAGCAGCTCTAGGACTTGGCTTTCCTGAGGAGCCTGAAGACCTGTCCTCCTCCCAGCAAGAGGGATGGTGAGCAAGGATGGCGAGCCAGCTGTCACGCACGTCTCACTTGGGGTACCTGGTTGTTCTACCATCTTCTGAGACAGCCAGAGCAACCCCTCCCGGTGCCAGCAAGGTCTGGAGCTGGCATGGTCTTTGAGTTTCCTAATGGGGTAGTACTGGGTAAAATTAAAAGTGAATCAGAGATGAGCCCTCAAAACTACATCAGGGGCTCCAGACCTGGGTATAGAGACCTCTTAGAAGAAAAACCAACTCTGAGGTTCATTCCCTGTGACATTTGGTGAACTGGGTTATTTAAGTTCAGGCTAGAAATCATTACTGGGACCCAGAGACAAGGGGTGTGTATCTTCAAGTAATGTTGCTCCCTGGGGCCCTTGGGGTCTAGGTCCCATAGGATCTGAGACCCTGAGCAAGGGACCTTATACTCGTCAAAAAAAGGTTGGAGAATCCTAGGCTTGATTTCAAGGCTACGGCCAGCTTCACTGAGTGGTTCCCAGCAATGGTCTTTTGGAGGCCCAGGGAGTACCTGTGGAGTTGGGGGGGGGGCAAAACCTAGTCTCTTTCCTATTCCAGACATGTTCTTTGGTTGATGCCCTGGGGCTGTCCCTCTGTGGGCACAGCACCCACAGCCCCATGGAAATTCAAGAGAGTCAAGATAACAGGCATGCTCTTGTAGTAAAGTAGGTCAAGAAGCCGGATACAGCTGCAAAAGGAGGGCCCCTCCACTTCCAACCAGTCCTCACCCGTGTCTCACTGTTGACCAGCACTGAGGCTTCCAACTGTAAGAGGGACCTTGGGAAGCCAGAGGGCAGGACCCAGGGATAGTCTCCAGGCCACAGGAGATGGAGTCCTCTAAGGCTGTGCCTGGGCCTGCTGGCCTGGTGGATATGAGGTACCAAATCTTTGGTGCATGTGGGCTTTTTCTAGGAGTCTTGTGTGTATGGAGAGAAGATGTTGTGTTCATTCTGAGATCTCCTGTGTCCTCAGAGGCCCACCTGCTGTCCCTGCCCTTGCTGGGACCATTCACGGCCATCCTCATTAGTGCAAAAGCTGACATCGATTAGGACATTCTTAATCAGGACCTGTTTTTGCAGAAATTCCTGGCTGGAGACTCCTTTCTGGAACCCCAGGTTGAATGACCTCATTGTGCTTGGTTTCGGAGCAGACAAACTGATTCATTCTTGGAGAAAGCTCCTAGCAAGTAGGAATCCATTGACATGCGGTGAATGCATGGAGCCCTGGGTGTGGAAGTGTGGGGTGGGGACATTACCCTTTGAAGTCATTTTTATTTGGCTTATTTTTATTTTTAATGAATGCTGAGGATAGAGGAAGGGATAAGAAGTGCAGGCACCAAGTTTCTAAAATACATCTCTTTTGAAGACCTCTGATATGTGTCTGTTAACTCCAATTAACAATTAATTCAATTCTGACACTATCTACCTGGAAATAGACTTGGATCCCGCAGATTAAAGGCTCGGTTTCAGCCCCCCGCACCCCCCCAGCACATAAACAGGTCACAAGCAACTGCAAATCTAGGTTGTCACCTGTGCTTCTGATCGTCTGGCTAGATTGGAGTCTATGACCTTCTCCTCAGGTATGATTAATTTGCCAGGGAGGCTTACAGAACTCAGAGGAACATTTAACTCACTAGATTGTTGGTTTATTGTAAGACTGTAACTCAGGAACAGCCCGATGGAAGAGATGAATAGGGCAAGATATGTGGGATGGGGCACAGAGCGTCCATGCTCTCTCAGGGTGGGCCACTCTCACTACATCCTCCATGTGTTTCCCGGTGGAGAGTGCATTACAGAGGCACGATCGATTAAATCATTGGCCATTGCTGATTAAATTCCATCTCCAGCTCCTCCCCTTTCCCCTCCCAGGAGGTGAGGGATGAGACTGAAATCTCTAATCTCGAGGTCGGTTCCTCTGGCAACCAGCATCACATCCTTAGTTTACCTAAAGGCTTTCCAAAAGTCGCCTCATTAATATGGCAAAAGATACCTCCTTAGCTCTCACCTCTTAGGAAATTCCAAGGGTTTTCCAAGCTCTGTACCAGGAAAGGGGACAGGACCAAGTATAGAGGCATACTTTGCTTTATTGTACTTTGCTTTATTGTGCTTCGCCGATACTGCCTTTCTTTACAAACTGAAGATTTGTATCAACCCTGCATCAATCAAGTCTATCGGTACCATTTTTCCATAGCATTTTTCTCACTTTCAGTATCACATTTGGTGATCCTCACAATATTTCAAACTTTTTCATTATTATTTACTGTAGTGATCTATGATCAGTGATCTTTAATGTTATACTCTGCTTTGGGGAACCAGGACCCACACTCATATAAGATGGTGAAATGTTGTGTTCTGACTGCCCCCACCCAAGTCTCTCCCTCTCCTTGGGCCTTCCTATTCCCTGAGACACAACTATATAGAAATTAGGCCAGTTAATAACTGTACAGTGGTATTTAAGTGTTCAAGTGAAAGGAAGAGTTTGCATATCTCTAAATCAAAAGCTGGAAATGATCCAGATTAGTGGGGAATGCATGTACAAAGTCGAGATAGGCCAAAAGCCATGCCTCTCATACCAAACAGCCAAGTTGTGAATGGAAACTTCTTGAAGGAAATGAAGAGTGCTACTTCAGTGAGCACACAAATGATAAGAAAGCAAAACAGCATTATCGCTGATATGGTTTTAGTGGTCTGGATAGAAGATCAAATCAGCCGCAATATCCCCTTAAGCCAAAGCCTAATCCAGAGTGAGGAGTGAGGCCCTAACTCTCTTCAATTCTATGACGGCTGAGAGGTGTGGACTCTACAGGGAAAAAGTTTGAAGCTAGCAGAGATGGGGTCATGAGTTTTTAAGGAAAGAAGCCAACTCCATAATATAAAAGTTCAAGGTGAGTCAGCAGGTGCTTATGTAGAAACTGCAGCAAATTATCCAGAGATCTAGCCAAGATAATTATTGAAAGTGGCTACATTAAACAACAGATATTCAGTGTAGATGAAACAGCCTTATACTGGAAGAAGATGTCAACTGGGACTCCCACAGCTAGAGAGGAGAAGTCACTGCCTGGCTTCAGAACTTCAGAGGACAGATTGACTGTTGTAAAGGGCTAATGCAGCTGGTGACATTAGGTTGAAGTCATTGTTCTTTTACCATTCAAAAAGTCCCAGGGTCCTTAAGAAGAATGCTAAATCTACTCTGCCTGTGCTTTATAAATGGAAGAGACAAGCGTGGATGACAGGACATCTATTTACAATATTGTTTAACTGAATATTTTAAGCCTACTCTTGAGACTCTTGGAAAAAAGATTCCTTTCAAAATATGACTGCTTATTGATAATCCACCTGGTCACCCAAGAGCTCTGGTAGAGACATAAAATGAGATTAATGTTGTTTTTATGCCTGCTAAAAAAATAAAACAATGTCCATTCTGTAGTTCATGGATTAATGAGTAATTTTGACTTTCAAGTCTTATTATTTAAGAAGTACCTTTCAGGGGTTCTTGTTGTGGCTCAGTGGTAACGAATCCGACTATTATCCATGAGGACGCAGGTTTGATCCCTGGCCTCATTCAGTGGGTTAAGGATCCGAAGTTGCTGTGAGCTGTGGTGAGGCCAGCAGCTGCAGCTCCTATTCGACCCCAAGCCTGGGAACTTTCATATGGTGCGGGTGCAGCCCTAAAAAGCAAAAAAAAAAAAAAAAAAAAAAATGGAAATGCATTTTTATGGATCTAGGCAGAGTAAGTTGAAAGTCTTGTGAAAGTCAGTGAAAGAAGTAACTGCCCTTGTGGTGGAAATAGCAAGAGAATTAAAATTAGAAGTGGATTCTGAAGATGTTGACTGAATTGCTGCAGTCTCTTGGTAAGAATTTAACGGGTGAGGAATTGTTTCCTATGGATAAAGGAAAGAAAATGGTTTCTTGGGCTGGCATTTACTCCTAGTGAAGATGTTGCGAAGATGGTTAAAATGACAACAGACGATTTAGACTATTTTGTAAACTTAGCTGATAAAGCAGCAGCAGGGTTTGAGAGAATTTACTCCAGTTTTGAAAGAAGTTTTACTGTGGATAAAATGCTATCAAACAGTATTGCATGCTACAGAGAAATCATTCACGAAAAGAAGAGTCAATTGTTGTGGTCTTATTTTTAGAAATTGCCACAGCTACTCCAACCTTCAGCAACAGCCACCCTGATCAGTCAGCATCAGAGGCAAGACCCTCCACCAACAAAAAGATTAGAACTCAGTGAAGGCTCAGATGATGCGTTTTTTGGAAATAGGTATTTTTTAAATTAAAGTATGTACTTTTTAAAAAGCATAATAATATTGCACACTTAGACTATAGTATAGTATAAATATAACTTTTATATGCACTAGGAAACCACAAAATTTGTTTGACTCACTTTATTGCGATACTCAGTTTATTGTGGTAGTCTGGAACTGATCCCACAATATCGCTGAGGTATGCCTGTATGTTTCCTATTATAAATCACTGTATCACAAGAGCCTTATAGGTGTACCCCCTCCCCGTCTCCCAATCAGCCAACCAGCAAGTCTTTATTGAACAGTTACCACGCACTAAGCTCTGTGCTAGAGCTTTAAAGGAAGATAGTTTCAGGCTTCAAAGAACTTTACTTCAAAGAGTGTGGGTAGAGGGAAGGCCAAAGGAATACAGGATTCATATATGAAACAAAAAGAAAACAGAGATATAATAACATAGAATAGGCTGTCAGTGGGAATCAGGGTGAAGAGCAATATGAAAGGAGATGATGGAGACTTCTTGGCTTTAGAAAAAGAACGAAAATGAATTAGTCAAGAAGAATGTATTGACTACGATAAAAATGATGTAGCTAAAGCTTAAGTAGAGTCCTAAGGCAGAGGTCTTCTAGCCAGTTGAAGGCACAAGATGTTTATATGAAACAAGAAACACAAACAAAAGGCAAATAAGACTCTGTGAGTGTGTGTGTGTATCTGTGTCTGTGTGTGTATACATGTGTCTGTGGTATGCACTTTATACATTCATTTACCCATTTTTCAGCCCAACATTCACATCATTGTTGAGGGATGACCTTGTGGCAGGTGCTTTGTCCTGTGGCTGAAAACACAAAAACTGGGCAAAGTAAGCAAAAAGAAGAAAAGGAAATCAGACAAGAGGCATGTGTAGAGGACACTTTGAGTTGTGTTCTGAAGTTCATGTGTTTTAATTGGTTGGAGGAAGGGAGAGGTAAATAGGTAGTTTGGGGGTTGCAAAATTAAAGGACCAAATGTGGAAAAAATGGATAAAGAAATTAAAACTCAAGACTAAGGTCTTGGGGGAGATACCACTCCCCACATTCTAGGTCCTACTTGTGTGGTTGTTCAGCTGTCTTTTCCCTTCCTATACTAGACCCCCGTAAAGGTCAGTGTTCAGCAAAAATGTAACACGAGCCACATGCCTGTCTAAACACATTTTAGTAGCTACATTAACAAAAGCTAAAAGAAACAAGTGAAGTTAATTTTAATAATATATTTTATTTAACCCATTGTATCTAAAATATCTTTTCAACGTGTATTCAATATTATTGAGTTATTTTACATTCCTTTTTTTTTTTCTGCACTAAATCATTGAAATCCAGTGTGTATTATACACTTGTGCCATGTCTCCATTTAGACTGGCCACATTCCAAGTGCTCAATAGCCACATGTGGCTTAGTGGACACTGAGAGGTTCTGTATCTCCTTACAACACCTCTCCTTATGTATACACACAGACACACACATCTGTGCATCGGTGCCCAAGAGAAAGAGATTAAATGCACTGGTTTTTAACCAGCAGTCTGGAAAGTCAAAATATCAGGGAGGCAGTATGTTGAATGGGATACTTGTAGGCACATGACAGTCATGAAAATAGGAGATAAAGACAGAGATTAGCCCTTTAAAGTTCTCCAAAGAAAGTGTCTATGAATTTAAGTAGCCATAATAATATTTAAAATCCTTTTTTAATGTGTCCTTAGCCTTTGCCATCATTTCTGCACTGGGCCTACGAATCTGAATCTATGAGTCTACTTGAGCACCTTAGTGTTATGAGAGGGAAAAGAAGCACCTTGGGAAAGACATAGACCTTGAGAAAATGGCTGCAGGGGCAAGGCCATACATGCAGAGTGCCCAGCAAGTGGTACCTGGCAATAACCGAGTTGCCTTTAAGACAAGGGAGGTTGGAGAAAACCTCAGAGCTTTGCGATTCTTAGCTGGTGAACTGTATGGAAGAAAGAGCAGAGGTGGAAGCACCAGAAATGCTTGGTGATGCCTGGACTCTGTCCCTTAATTGCTGTGTGATGCCATTCAGGGCACTAACCTCCCCAAGTCTTCCCTGATCTGGAGAATGGATATGGTGACATTTGCCCTGCCTACTTTCTGGGGTGTTTGTGACTATCCAGTGAGCTTGGGCATGGCACTGAAGCATCCCAGAGAGGTGAGGACATACTGTCAATATTGTTGCTGCAAAAACATCTTGGCTCAGGGCAGCCTTGGAGAGCACCAGAAAGGAATGGCCAGCCCAAGGTTACATATCCTCAAAGTTTTCTTGATTCTCTGCTTTTCCTGCCTGGAAAGTTTATCTGTTCTTTCTTTGCCTATGATGTCCTCATCTTTAAGACTTCAGTCAGAACCCACTCCTCCAGGAAGCCTACCTGTACCTGAGGCTCCTAATTCCGGGCCCCCTAAGGTATAGTACATATATACCAAAGTATAATATCCAGTTAACCGTTTGTCTAAGAATCTCCTCTGATGGACCAGGAATGACTAGGAGGTAAGACCTTTGTTTCAGTCACTTCCGAATCCCAGGACATCTAGCAGATACCCACATGTGGATTTGAGCTGACTTGTAACCTCTTTGTCCCTGGAAGCTCTGCAGGCAGAAGAGGTTCTAGGTTCCCATGGCCTAAATAGGCTCAGCTCTTCTGAGGTCTTTTACTCTATGCTGAATAAGAATTTGGAGGCTGTTTCTGATTTGGAAATTGCAGCCAGGGTGTTTTTGGTGCTGTTTTCCAAAATCAACATTCCCAAGCAGAACTAGGATGGAGAGGAAACAGTGCCCCTGGACCTTGGAAGAAAGGATCAGTGTGCTTCCATTATTTAATTAGGCTGAAGAATGCTCACGGGTGTGTCCTGAACAAGAGGCGGTGGGGGCACCAAGGAAGGGGATGCTACATGTAATTGGACCATCTTCCAGACCTAGAGAGGGAGCCTGGGGTGGGAGCGACAGCATGGGGTGAAAGGTCGGCATGTCGGCCTCAAAGATGCCACTAACTGTGTGTGTTTAGTCTTTCAGGGCCTCAGTTTTTTCATCAGCCAAATGTGGATATGTTTCCCAGAATTATCATGTGACTACCTTTTAAGCAATCTTTATAAAATAGCCTTTGAAAAGCACTAAAAACCTCACTATTATCTAATGGAAAATATGCTGACTGGTTCATCGGCTGTGTGATCTTAGTTAAGTCTCAACCCTCTCTGGACCTCAGATTCTTCATTTAAAAAAAAATAAGGGGTTGCACTGGATTATCCTGAAGGTTGTTTAGAGTTCAAAATGCTCATGTTTGCTCCTTTGATCAGCAGAAGCCCAGAAGAGAGACAAGTAATTAGTTTACATTTCAAGGCACGCTGGTTGGCAAGCATTTGTGTACTGATGAACTATTGCCACTGTCAGCCAATAGTTAAATAACATAAAATGTTGAGTACCCCTCCTGAGCTACTGCTTCTTGACATTTTATTGCTTGGTTTTTGTATTAACATTGATTTTGTGTGTGCACATGTCTTAGGATCCACCTCTTCCAACACTGTCCAATAGAAATGTTGTAAGAACCACATAGACACTAAAATTTTCTAATAACCACATAAAAATAGTAAGAAGAAATGACTATTAATACATTTTATTTAGTTCAATGTATAAAAATAGTACCGTCTCATCATGCATTAATATGAAACATACTGAGATATTTTTGCATTCTTTTTTTTTATTGAAATACACACCTGTGTAAATTTTCATCAGTCACATCTCAAATGCTCAATAGCCACACGTGCCTAGTGACTACCATGTGGATGGTGCAGGCCTATACTGTAAACTCCCTAAAGGTAGGAAACGCGTTTTGTGGTATTTAGTACTTGGAAATTGCTTTATAGTTTGTAAGCCCTTTTTGATATGTCACCTCCTTTGATCCTTACTGTTGTCTGGTCAAGTTGGTAGAGTCACTACTGCCATTTTAAAGATTAAACTGAGGAAAAAAATGAGAGGAAACTGAGGCTTTAGAGAGATTAGGTGGTTGCTCTAGGCCATAGCACAAGGAGTAACAGAGCTGGCAACTGAACCCAGATATTCTAGTTCTGAATGTAGAGGGAGTTCTAACTGGGCAGCTACCTTCATTTATTTATCCATTCGCTTGTCAGTTCACTTGTTAATTTTTCACGGTGGAGGCTCTGTGCCTGCTGCTGACGTTAACTAGGCATTATCCTCTTCCATTTTAAAAGGAGACAGAAATGGAGGTGGTTTGTCTCTTTCTTTTTTCTTTTTGTTTTTTCCTTTTCAGTCTGAGAGAAAGTTGAAGTTGTTGGAGGATGACTCTAGCACTATTGTCGGCATCTTTACTTTTTATCTCTAAGCCTGCTTCAACATATGCGGTGAACCAGGACTGGGTACATTCCTGCATTTCAGACTGTGTTTCCCCTCCTCCGTTATCTTCTGATTCCTTGAGTCTCCTGCCCAGCTCCTCTTTCCTCCTCGATCTGTATCCCTAGCTAAGGCTGGAGATGGTTGTCACACACACTCTCCGTTAGACCTGACTTTAGCCAAACTAAACACAGTTCTCTTTCTCATATGGTGATCTTGGCTTATTGTTTTTAAGAAGGGACACCCTCATTTACTTTCCTGACAAGGATTCTCATTCTGGGAGCCTCACGCCCTCCTGCTGCAAGGAAAGATCTGTCTGTGCTGCTCTGGGGGGAGACTGATATCCTAGACAAGCCCTTGGCTACATCAGATGCATCAGGTGATAGCGCCAGAAAATTAATGAGGAGGTCCCGGACTTGAAGACAGGTGAGGGAGATGCTGGAGACAAAGCCAGAGCCCATTGTCAAGTGTTGTCGATCACTTGGAAATGTCCAGCTGAGTGGAGGTAGCATGAGGGCTGAGGTAAAAGCAAGGGGCAAAGTTTGGGACCCTCGAGCTGAAGCAGACAACACTACAGTCGGGGCCTGAGGCAGGGGCTGAGGCTCAAGAAGGAGGGGCTCTTATGCTGCCAAGAACAAGGACCCACGTTCTGTATACCCCAACTCTTGATGTGCTGGTATATAAGAAATCACATAATACTTGGAATGAAGGAATCTTAGAGGTCAACTCTGATGATCCCCTAACTGAAGCTAACATCATCCACATGGTGGGTTCAGTCAGTGCTCTAAGGGGTGACTCGGGGTTGGGTTGTCCTGTGTAGTATTTGGGACATAATTATATTAAAAATTATTCATTATTTATCTGAAATTAAAATTTAACTGGATATCCCATATTTTTATTTGCTAAATTTGGCAACCCTATTCAGGGGGTCTGCCAGCAGAGGAACTGGGGACTCAGAGCAGGGATTTCTACCACCCACCCACCATTTCAATAATTCCAACTCTGCTTTTATCTAGTTAAAACAAAACTAACAGATGAAACAATTCCCCTCTCTGTGTTTTGGAGCCAAGGAGGAATTCCAGGTGTACAGGAAGACATGTGGGCATGGTGCTGTTCATGGCCGGGGTAATTAACTCCCCCTAGATGAACTGAAGTGGCATTAAAGGATTAGTATAAATCTGTTTTGAAGACCAGCCGAGGCATTTTGTTGTTGGTATTGTTTTAAGGAATTGATCCTCATGATGGTGAGTTATTATTGAGGAGAAGAGAGCCGCATCCCGGAAAGGATGCCTCCATTGTCCATCCTGCCTCCACTTTGCTGGAAAACCATAAAACCAGATTGCAGTCTTCCTCAGTCCATAGGGCAGCAGATCCTGCTGGCAGGAGGCACCGGGACAGTCAGAGGTTGCTTCTGGAATCTGTGATGTTTGCAAGATATGGGGATGGACCTTAGGGGTTAGGAATTGATACTTGAAAGGGAAAGGATGGAGATGATTAGGGTTTTCATCCCCGGGGAGCAAGGGGTTAAAGGGAAGTGAAAGGAGAAGAGGAGAGCCAGGAAGGAGGAGGCATCCTCATCACCTTTCTGAAGACCTGGGTAGTTGTGGTGTGGTCCCTTGTGCAATGCCGAAGCACGAGGCTTAAACGTATTGCACACCTCCCACTCCCAACTGCACTGCCTAGCTTTTTATAGCTTTGGATCAGTCACTTGATTTCCTGAGTGAAAAACAGATTTGGACCTTCGGAAGAGTCAGTAAGGATCCAGCCAGTAGGTAGCAGGTGAGGAGAGGTCTAGAATAGGCCGGAAGCAACTACTTTCCTGTGGTCTTGATGGGCACGGAGGGTCCTCTCTTTGGACTGCCATGTCATGGGCAGTGTCTGCTTGTAGAAACAGCAGGAAAGGGCCTTCCAGTCTCCTACCCCCTCCCAAGAAGCCTAAGAAGGGCCCCCAAAGAACCAAAAGGGAAGGGAGCCTGTCCTGCGGCTTTGAGTTTTAAACACAGGACTTCCACATGAAATTTTAATTCGAAGGAAGGATTCTATGGCTAGTCCCATAGCATTCCCAGTGCATAGTCTTCTACCTTTGGGAAAACAACCATCTGAAAAATAAAAATGTGTATCCACTCCATCATGATATGGTCAAGCTTTGGCTCCATTACTAGTCATTGGGAAATATTTGGCTGCTGTGCTCAAACTAATACATTTATTTACATACACACATCTTGATCACCGGTTGCTGTTGTACTGCGGGCACATCCTGAGTGCCTGAGTCATCCTTGGTGATTACTTCCTTAGTGCCCATTCTTAAAATCTTCATTCCTGGCAGTGGAACACATCAGTTGCCACAGCCTTGGAAAGGCTTCTGTCATTATTCCTTCTGTCATCAGTGCTACCCTCGGGAGGCTTCTCTGTGGAGAGCCCCTTCCAGCCCAAGACAGAAGACAGGTTTTGCAGGTTGCCCAAGAGCTGGATTGACTTCAGAGAGCCTTGAATGACAAGTTGAATTTGGACTTGAAGCTGAGATTTTAAACAATTTTGTGCTACTGATGGCCCCATACTAGGTTTACCTTTTTATGCAAAAAAAAGCAACATCCCACACTTCCCTGTCCTTTGGCCTTTCTCTCTCAGAGCTTGAGCAGTTTGCAAAACCTGTCTCCTCTCTTGGGCTGGAAGAGGCTTTGGCTTTGCCCATGGCCCCTGGGAATCCAGATGTTCTCACTGCGGGGAAGGAGCTCATTTAAACAAAAATCCAATCGTTTGTAATGAGATGCAATGTTCTCTTGAAAGCAATTAGTGTCTGCTAATTTCTCCACACACAATTGCTTTCAAGAATGAATTCCAGGTTCCATACAATTACCCATAAATCATATCAAAAGATGCCTTTCTTTTTATGCATTTTATTTTTAAACAGGTTCAGACTTTAGCTTTTAAGTAGTGAAGGATCCCAAAGCACAGACTCCCTCCTCACCATAGATGTGAGAGTTTACATATGAAATTTCAGATTGATTAGAATCCAGTTTATGTTGTTGCTGAACTATTCAGTGCAGCTACCAGCAGACCCTCTGTTGCTGTGTCCAGGTGAGAGACAAATGAAAAAGCACTGATGCTTCTAGATAATCTGTGGGATTCTAAATGGAGGATGAGATGTAATTAAATGAAACAAAATAGGGACAGCCAAAGACGGCCAACCATGTAGGTCTGGTCCATTTGCATGACGAGGAGGGGGGGATGGAGGGGGGAGGATTGGAGGGGAGGGGAGGAGAAATTATTCCAGGACGTAGAGCACCTTGATGCATGTGGAAATAAGAGGATATCCAGGTCTCATTCCAAAGTAGGGCAGCCAGGAAGCTACAAGGACCCTCAAAAGTGCTAAACTGCAAGTTCCTGTCATGGCTCAGCGGTTAACGAACCCAACTAACATCCATGAGGATGTGAGTTCGATCCCTAGCCTTGCTCAGTGGGTTAAGGATCTGGAGTTGGCGGGAGCTGTGGTATAGGTTGCAGATGCAGCTTGGATCCAGTGTTGCTGTGGTTGTGGCGCAGGTCGGCAGCTACAGCTCTGATTTTTGACCCCTAGCCTGGGAACCTCCATATGCCGTAGATGAGGCCCTAAAAAGTCAAAAATAAGTAAATAAATAAAATTTTAAAAAGTGCTAAACTGTAACAATGGTTATCTCAAAATTCTACTTAAAATCAATTTTGCATCAAGAAGGAGGTCTACCCTGCCCCTGGGACCCAGAACTAGTATGTAATGCTTCAATTGTATTTTGGGGTACACAGGTTAGCCTGGGACAGACTAGCAAGCACAGTAGGAGTTTTCTGGGGAGATTTGTTCTCAATTAACTCACTTTTGGGA
The DNA here is from genome assembly GCA_004024745.2 of Catagonus wagneri. Lineage (NCBI taxonomy): Eukaryota > Metazoa > Chordata > Mammalia > Artiodactyla > Tayassuidae > Catagonus > Catagonus wagneri. Next base: position 3,366,675 of record PVHT021183519.1, on the reverse strand, counting down.
CACAGAGGCCTTTCAGTGGGGGCTCCCTGAGCCGCTTATGTCCATATTCAGGGCAGCTCTCCTTGGAAAATGATGTTGGGATAGGAAGGCAGTATCCTCAGGGACTAAATTCAGACATTCAAAATGACTGCCCCTTTTTAAAAATTTTTTAATTTTTTTTTGTCTTTTTAGGGACGCACCTGTGACATTCGGAAGTTCCCAGGCTAGGGGTCGAATCCGAGCTAGAGCTGCTGGCCTACTCCACAGCCACAGCAACATGGGATCTGAGCATGTCTGTGGTTTACACCATAGCTCATGGCAACGCTGGATCCTTTAACCCACTGAGTGAGGCCAGGGATCAAACCCCTATCCTCATGGATATTGGTCAGGCTCATAACCTGCTGAGCCACAATGGGAACTCCAAAAACGACTCCTCTTATACAGCTATTGAATAAGGAGATTCCCAGATACACTCAAAGGTTTATCTTTGGGATATTTGAGCACCTATATTTATAATGGCATTATTCACAATAGCGAAGACATGGAAGTAACCCAAGTGTCCATTGACAGACGGATAAGTGTACATAAGATACTATTCAGCCTTAAAAATGAAAGAAATCCTGACATATGCTATGTGGATGAACCTTGAAGATGTTACACTAGGTAGAATAAGTCAGTCACACAAAGACAAATGCTGCACAATTCCACTTACACAAGGTACCGAGAGCCATCAAATTCATAGAGACGGTAGAACGGTGGTTGTCAGGGGCTTGGAAGAGGAGAGGGCGGGGAGTTGCTGTTCAACTGGTGCAGAGTTTCAGTTTCGTAAGATGAAAAGCTCTGTGGAGATAGATGGTGGTGATGGTGAACAAGATTATGAATGTATTTATGACCGCTGACCTGTACACTTACAAGTGGTTACAGTGGTAAAGTTTGTGTTGTATATATTTTATCACAACAACAAAAAAATACACACAAAAGCTCTATCTTCAAACCATTCACACCTGACCAGAGGCTGGGGTCTCTGAGGAACAGAGAATTTGCAGGCGCTACCCCAGTCTTTTGGTGATTCTTTAGGTGGAAGGCTGGAACAAATAAGAGGCAATGGAAAAGTTAGGTTCTTTTTATGATAATGCCATCTAGAGAAAAGTTTTCATGTCTGTACCATGTCCATCTAAGCAGAAATTCTCCAGAGGTTTTCCAGCTTTCCGCCAAGTGGTGACCACGGCTATGGGAGAGTTAGTAATTTCTCAGGAGAATTTGTTCTCAGAACTCCTGCTCCACGAGCCAGTGTGACGTAAAGGAGCTCTGGTAGTTTGGTGCACTGAGTAGAAGCCTGGGGTTCAAATCCCTCTCTGCCATTTAACCAGTTAAGAAATCTTGGAGGATTACTTTAAGCTTTCTGAACCTCAGCCTCCTCATCTGAAGGAAGGATGTGTCAGGTAGCGCTTACTGAGTAACAAACTACCTGAAAACATGGGGAGGCACTTAGTATTTCCTGTGATTCTTTAGGTTAGCTGGTCATTATGCAGGTCTGGATGGCCTCCGCTGTGGCGAGATGGTCTAGGATGGGCTCGCTCCTGTGTTTGTGGCCCCAGCTGGGATGGCTAGAACAGCTGGAGTCATTAGGCCCCACATGGCCTCTCATCCTCCGGGAAGCTAGCTGGCGCCTTGTTCATACTGCAATGAAATGGTTCAAAGCAGCAAGAGAAGGCAAGTCTGATGTATGGGCACTTTTCACGTCCAAGCAGGCTTTGTGTTTGCTGATACCTCACTGGCCAAAGCAGGAAGAGAGTCAATGCCAGATTCGAAGGAACAGAGAAATAGACTATCTCTTGATGGGATGAGTTACCAAATACTGTGGCTTTTTTTCTTTTTTTTTTTGCAAGCGACCACAGAGGTTAATAACAAACCTCAGTAGGTTATTGTGAGGCTCTTATGAGATAATATATGGAAATAAAGCTCTTGGCATGGTCTTGGTACAAAGTACGCCTTCCATGAATTTGAGTTTCCTTTCCTCCTCCATCTCCTTCTTGACTAAGAACATATCTTTATGAAAGACACAGTAGATCTGTTGACTCTAATTCCATTCTCCTTCAGAGCATGTGGAAATTGAAGCCATGTGGGACTTAATAAGAGATCAAATAGTGCCTTAAATGTCCCAGGGCAGCAGTCCTGTCCCCAGAGCCTGGGGCGGCCCCTGTGATGGGGCCTGCCCTGCCTGGTGCTCTGGGCCCCTCTTCTCCCAGCCTCCTGCAGGTCGGTCTTGCTTTTTTTTTTTTTTTTTTTCATTACAAATTGCTCATAAGCACACACAACCCCAGATGCCTGCATAAAAACCGGTATTAAAGTTGTATAATGGTGGTGTGAGCCTTGTTATGATTAGGGCAGCAGTAAGCTATTCCCCAGAGCTCAGGGCTCGAGTAGGAAAAGCTCTGGGAACTGGTACACACTCCCCAATGCAATCTGACCTCTCACCCCCTGTAAGTCTCGGGGAGGAAGCTGTGCAATCTGACGGTGAATCGGTGATCAAGGGAATGAGAATCAGTGGGGGACAGAGACTTCTGGGGAGAGAAACCTGGAGGGACAGAGAAGGATCATTTGAGATCTTCAAAGGATCCTGCTGATGAATTTTTATGAGGCAGGCACCACAGTACTTGGCCCCTGTCAGGGAACACTGTGCCCAATGAGCTTGGGAGGAGCATTACCCCCATTTTACAGATGTGGACACCCAGGGTTCTCATCTCTCTCGAAGGAATGCTCTTTCCTCTGCATCTGGTGGCCCCTCATGCTCCTTGATCTTGAACCAGCTGTACTCACTGATGATGATAGCACTGATGAAACTTTAATTAATGACCTTTGTAATACGCAGGTTAACAAGTCTGAGTGGGTGCTGTGTGTATATATTGGATGATAAGTCATCCTTGGCCTCTTGCCACAGTAATATCCAGAGTTCTTACGATGGCTGATGCAAATCTCGTGATGAATACTGGGCTTAATAGAAAGGAAAAGCTTCAAAAAACTGAGTCTGGAGGGGTAAGAGAAGTTGCAAGCTAGGAAATGGGCTACTGTTCCTTAGAACACTGGTCAGAACCAGAATGGAAGAAGGCAAGGCTTTGGAAGGCCATGATGGTAAATACTGAACATATTTTAAAACCTTTTCTGTGTGCCAGAAACTGTGCTGAGGATTTACATGAATCTCATGAATACCAGTGCCCCATTACACGTTATTACCCATGTTGCTCCCTAACTTCTGCTTCCCTTCTCCTAGGCAACAAGTGAATTATGCTTCCCTCTACCCCTGGAAGCAGGGCTGTGTGACTAGAATGTTTGGTGAATGGAAGTGATGTGCATCACATCTGGGCTGAAGCATTTAATGGCCTGTGAGGCCCTCCAGAATCCTATTCCTATTATGGAAGAATGCGGTAGGCAGAAGTGGAACCTGGTCGATTGTTGAGCCTGGATTGTTGAGCCTCCACGTATGGGACAACTGTTTTCAGAGGTCCCTGGACCCATCACCAACTTGACTTGCATAAAAAAATAAGCCTTTGCTGTTTTAATCTGCTGAAGTTTGGGGGATATTTGTTATTGCAGCACAAGCCAGCATATTCTGCCTAGTACATACCCTCATTTTACAGATGGGGAAATTCAGGCTCTGAGTAGGTCAGGAACTTGCCCAGGATACACTGATCACAGGTGAGAATGCCAGAGTTTGAACCCTGATATGGCTCCGCAGCCCGGACTCTAAACCAGTATGATATAATTCCATTCATAGAAGTCATGGCCAATGGAAAGTCATGGAAGAATTTTTCAAACTGAGGATGTTCTAATGACAGCAAGGCTTGTGGGAGCCTGACCTTGCTTAGATGTGGAAAGTGAGCTGGAGCTGGGAGAGAGAACACTTGTGTATAGCCAATTGGGTCACCTGAGGTTTGCGATTCTTTAACTTCCGCCCTGTGGAGGGGCAGCCTTGTCGCTTGCCCTGCCTGGCATTGTCGCATGATATTTGCGTGTCTCTGAGGAGAGCAAGACTGCTTCACCTTGAGAGCAGGGAGGAATAGGGTGGAAGGGGCAACTGGTATGGAGGTGTGGGTGGTGCTGCCAAGAGAGGGAGCAAGGAAATTCTCAGTTCACTCCCAGATCGGCACAGCACATGGCCCTGACATTTTATTCCATGTCATCTGACCAGTCTGGGGTCTTACCTTAAATGACTGCCACATCCCCAGGGATGGGGCTTGCCATTCTAACGGGCTTTCGCTGTCTAGTTTAACCAGACAGTTGTGGTGTTTATGGCAGTGTTTCCAAAGCTTGCTGGACATAGATCATCAGGGCCTACAGATCATACCCTGTGCCCCTCCCCAGCCCCCCAAGATTCTGATGGGGTCAGTTTGCTTTGGGGCTATGGGCTCTATGTGCCTAGCAAGCTATCCAGGGGACTCCTACCTTCTGGCAAGGTTTGGAAACAGTGACTCATGCTGTTTGGGGAGTGAGGTTATAGGCTGCTTTGGCGTCCTGCATGCAGCAGGGAGCCCTGGTCGCCAAACTCCCCTTCAGCCAGAGCAATTCTTTTGGCTATTTCATTTTTTTGAATTTTAAAAATAGACTTTAATTTGAAAAAGTTATCCATTTGTTTTTGTTTTTGAAGATGAAAATAACTGGTTTACTACACCTCTCAAAATTCTGTGAGAAACTGCTTTGAATTCTCACTCCCAAAAGTATCTGTGATTCTCCTGAGTACAGGTGTGTTTTTTTTTTTTTTTTTAAACCTCAGTGACGCTGTACTTCTTGTAACTGACAGTATTGTCTTCATTGCTCTACATCTGGGAAGGCCAGACCCAAATTTACAGTTCTCCTTAGTAAAAATTTTGTGTAGCAACCGGGATTCACCTTATTTTTTTCTACCTTTGTTTTTCAGACATTTGTATAATATCATCATCTTTCTCATCATCATCAGTTCATCATCCTCATCTCTTTCTCTTTTTTCCTAATTTTTAATTTAATTTTTTTCCTTTAAAAATTTTTTCAATGAAATACTTCATTGTTGAAGTATAGTTGATATACAATGTCGTGATAATTTCTGCTATACAACAAAGTGATTCAATTATACGTATACACACATCAAGTCTCAGATTCGTTTCCCAAATAAGTTACCACAGAATATTGGGTTAAGTTCTCTGTGCTATATAGTAATGTCCCCACTGGCCAATCATTCCTTAGACCCCAGTATAAATATGCCAGTCTCAAGCCCCCAGTCCATCCCTCCCCACAGCATGTCCCCCTTAGTAACCATAAGTTTGTTTTCAAAGTCTGTAAGTATGTTTCTGTTGTGGAAATAAGTTCATGTGTATCCTTTTTTTAGATTCCATATATAAGTGATATCATATGATTTTTATCTTTCGCTAACTTCACTTAGTATGATAATTTCTAGGTTCATCCGTCTTCCGGCAAATGCCATTATTTTATTCTTTTTATGGCTGAGTACTATTCCATTGTATATATGTACCACATCTTCTTTGCCCATTCCTTTGTTGACGGACACTTAGGTTATTTCCATGTCTTCAGTTTGTGTGCACTTCTGTAATCATCTATATACATCCTACTTGGAAGTGTAAATACAGTCCTAGGGAGATAATTTCCCAGAATCATTGGATCAGCTTATAGGAAGTACAGGAGCTCAGAGAGAGGGAAGCCCGGCTTCCTCAAGTGACCTGAGGTACAGAGAGGTGAAGTGATGCTCCTGGGGTCATGGGGCAGGGAGAGGAGGTTGAAAGGGAACCCAGGCATCCCAGTGCTGAGCAGGTTCTGACCCCTGTCCTGTGGGTGGTGGGGGTCCCCCTCCAGCATGGCAGGGTCTCCTGTTGCCCGGAAAGCAGATGTAGGGAGCTAATTCTTTTCGGTTTTGATAACTTCATTTATCAGGGCCTCAGGGAAAGTACTGCTCTCCCTGGGAAGGAAGCAGGCCTCAGCTCTCTCTCAGCCAGTTCCAGGGGAACCTCCAGAGGGGATGGGAGCAAAATTCCTGGAGAAATGAGTGAGCCGGTTTGCCCCAATGCCTGAGGGGAGGAACTGGCAAGAGTGTGTGTGCCTGGGGTGACGGAAGCAAAAACGGTGACTTTTCCTGAAGGCTCTGGACTGTGTGTGGGTCTCTTTCAGCCTAGGACTGTGATAGGAAAGAGAAGACAGGTGGGAAGAGGCCTCCTTGGCAGCATTGCCAAAGGCTGACCTGGCAATCTCCAGGTACTTCTGTGTGCTCTCGAGCAAGGCTGTGTCTTACTTGGTGTGAAGCTCTGCCCCTGGGCCCCTGGTGGCAGAGAGGGCCTCTCACCTCTGCAGCATGAGGCTGAGTAAGGAGCCTGCAGGGCAGGAACTCAAGCAAAAACCCTCTCAATGACAGTTCCAGGTCTTGTTACTTCTCTTGCCTCTTGTCTCAAAAATGCCGCGCTTGTGGGGTAACTCAAGCCTTGTGGCCTCAGGGTCCCTGGTGGAACCCAGCCATGCCCGGCCTTTCATGAGGCACATGTGTGCCTGCGTGTGTCTGAGTGTGAGTGTGGGGCCTGGTGGGCATGCAGAGGCCTGCCAACGTCTATTACATGGAGAAACATCTGTTTTCTGCAGAACATCCACAGTATCAGATGTTTTACTGCAAGGAACCCATTTTTTTAATAAAATGAAAATGAGACATGGAAATCAAGGTAACCACATTTTAAATGTTTATGGAAGATAAAGGTTTAACCACAAGTCTTTCATCAAATAGAGGACAGTAGAGAAAAGTTGAGGGGATGCCCTTTGGCTGTCCTCGCCCATGCGGTGAAACCTCACAGTCTCACCTCATATAGTACATGGGCCCTCCGGGCAGCTGGAAATATTTAGCAATGTGTCTAAATGTTGTTACACAGCGGTCCTGCCATTGGGCCTATCCAGCCACAACTGTTGGGAGAGAAATTTGTGCAAATTAAAAGCCCAGACTCAAGTGTGACAGGTAGATGGCACTCCAGGGTACACGGCACCAAAACGGGCAAGGCCTCCGCTGGGAGGATGGCCTCTGGCCCGATTCCCAAGCTGAGAGGGTGTGAGCAGATGGGAGACAGGAACGCCTGGCCTACTTGCTGCTTTGCTCCTGGTTTCCTAGGCCTGGGGGTGCTGGGTCTGTGAAAACAGAAGGAGCAAGTCTGGGCCTTTTTCTGAGGGTCCAGGGAGAACTTTGTCTTCTTCAATATCTTCTGCATAGACCTCTGGTGAAAACCAGTGCTGCCATCGTTCCTACTCAACAGTGTCACCGCTGGTGAACAGAAGGAGGCATTTGCTGTGCAATTACCTGGTCGTGACAATGGAAGAGAACCCTCGTGCCCATTTCAAGGGTTCTTCCTCCCAGGACAGATGGCCTTTGCTATTCAATCTCATTTTCTCTGCAGATTTTCCCATTCCCGTGTTGCAGATGAGAAAATGGGGTGGAGGTAGGGGGAACCCCAAAACCTCCTGACAGGGTTCTGAGGTTGCCTGGGGCACAGGCAAAAGGGCTGAGTCTTCCTGATGGCTGTCAGAATGGAAAATGGGGACTTTTGGGGTCCGCCCAGTGCGGCACTCCCTCCCCTTTCCTCTGCTAGGTCTTGAGCCAGTTTCTCCCCTTTGGATCTGAAGTCACTTTTCCATTTGAGGGCAACCCCTTATCTCACAGGCCTGTCGCAGGGATTTATCTCTCTCACCATCAGCTGCTGTGTCCCCCGAGGCACATAAAGTGTAGGGTGGAGTGAGGGATCAAGTTGAATTATGTGACCTGTAGTTTACGATGGGGGCCCACCGGACATCCGATCCAGTGTCTGAGCTCAGTTAGCACAGCTCTGGCCGCCAGCTGATTAGGTTTTCCTGAAAGGGGAGCGGTCCTTCAGGGAGAGGTAACTGGGGAGGTGGGGGTGGGGGACCAAGCGAGCCGTGAGCTCTGTGTGGCAGCCGGTCCTGGGCTTGCTTTGGGGCTCCGTGGTCTCATCACTGCTCAGACCCCTGAACAGGCCACGTGGTGATGGAGTCTTATTGGAGGAATGATGTGACATGTGCCCACTGGGGGCTGTGTTGGCATGCCAATGAACTGGGGTTAGGGACAGAAGGTGTCTTCATCCCACCAACTCAAACCCCAGCCATGTTCATCTTGTTGAGTCAGCAGGAACCAGAATGTAAAAGGGTTTTCAACCAGAGCAGTGAAACCAGAGGTATTTCCTAGACTCACAAACGTCTTATGCTATTAAATAAACTGGATGAGTCTGCTTGGCCCCTAAGCTTGGTCTTCATTAGAGCTGCCACGGTCCAGCTGTTTGGCAAGATCGCCCACAGAACAATGTTCTGTTTTCTTAGGCATATGATATAGGAATATTTGCAAAACCCTGAGACGTGCCAGTCTGGCCAGAGTCCTTTCCAAGGGTCCTTGCAGCCTGAGACTCTGATTCTGGGAATCCTAGGGTGCATTCAGCCAACATGGAAAAGCTTGAACACCAGACGCCTCTATAACCATGTGTTAGACCAAACCCACAATTTGGAGCTAGGCCCAAGGGAGGGTCTCAATAAATATTTGTTGAACAAATGACTTTGAATAGGAATTAGGAGACCCAGATCCTGGCCCTAGTTCTGATACATGCTAGCTAAGTGTTTTAAAATAAAACATGGAACTTCTGAGCCTTAGTGTCCACTTCTGTGAAAGGGCCTATAAATACCTGTCCTGGACACCTCTGAGGGCTACTGTGAGGATCAAAGAAGAGGGAATGTGAAAGTGTGTTATGTCCTGCAAGGTCTTCAAACGGACACCCAGATTACTGTCTTCATTTTATTCTAATAAGCTCCCCTTGCTAACCGGCCGTGACCTTTGTTCACACAAAGGTACTTTCTCCGACAGGTTTCTGTTCCAGCCAGTGCTGGCTCTTCAGGTGAGCTGCTCTCTTGGTTTTCCCCAAAGGTGTGATGTTGGGCGGTCTGTCTTAGGAGCCTTTCTCCTGCTCTCAAGTGTTTGTGTGTGTGTGTGTGTGTGCGCGCGTGTATGCATGTATGTGTGTAATGTATGATGTGTGTAGATGAGATGCAAGTATGTGTTGGTGATGAGTGTGAATGTGTAATGTGTGTGTGCATGTGTGGGTTATGGGTGTCTAGGTATGTGATGTGTCTGTGATGAGTGTGAATGTGTGTGGTGTATGAGGAGTGTGACGTGTGTGTATGTGATGTGGATGGGGTGGGAGGCAGTCTGATTCAAGGAGAGCCCTTCCTTTCCAGGATTGTAGTTCCTTTCCACATTTGGCTCTCTCACCTGAGGACCTCAGGTCTCTAGTGCAGCCCAGGCAGCCGCATCTCTCCCCACACCACCCCTTGCTTCCAGTCAACTTGAATTGGCGTCTGTACTTCCGAGAGTCTGGGGCTCCTTTTCTTTGGGTCCAGCCTTGCCCTTGTTGTTAATAACAAGGTAAAGATAGTTCATCTTGGTTTAGAACTTTCCATTTAAAAACCAATTTCTTAGTAATAAATTGCTGCCCATGTCATAGTCACCATGATAAGCACTTTACATGCCATAAATAAATGGCAAACTAAGACAAAAATGCGGCATTGATGAGGAAGAGTTAAGGTTTCTAATATAGAAAGAGCTCTTACAAACCAATATAAACTAAATGTCTCAAAATAAAAAGTGGACAAGGGGCAAGAATTAGCAGTTTGCAAAAGAAGAAGTATATCCATCTCATGAGCTCTCTCCACAGGCCAATCCCCGTTTTATAGATAAGGAAAGTGAGCCCAAGAATGGTTAAATACAGTTGCATAACCAGTGATTCTGAGAAAGAATGAATCCATTCGGCTTCAGAGCCCAGGCAGGGGTTGTTATTAGCATTTTCATTTTACAGAGGAGAAAGCTGATATGCTGTCTGCCTATGTTTGAACCCACCCTGCTTATGACCTCTGCTTAGCCGGCTTGCTTGCTGCCTGAAGAAGTGTGGTTATAGGAATTTGGGAACTGGTTTGGGGTAGGTAAGAGCTGAGGGTGCCTAGGCTAACTGAAGTTAAAAATTGTCAATTAAAAATGAGGGTTCTGCTTCTCCCATAGTCACCCAGCTGATGAGTGGCCCAGCCAGGCCTCCAACCTAGGCCCTCCGAATGCAGACCTGATGCTCTTGGTGCTGTGTCTTCCACCAACCCTCACCTCTGCCCGCTACTGCACCCAGACATGGACACAGAGGATCCAGCGAAAGGTAAGTGAGGCTTGATCTTTGTAGCCTGCTAAGATGTGGCGGATACCTAATCTGGGGAGATCTCTGACACCTTGACCCAGAAAGGAGCATGAGTATATGGAAACCTAATGGCTAAATGGAGACAAAGTCTCTAATAAACCTAGTAAGTTTTAATTATTTCTGTTTGTTGTCTGAAATGGCCCTGGCTGGCTTGCTGGGGCTGGGGCTGAGACCAGGGCCCCTTCTTTATGTAATGCATGTTTGCTACCAGCTGCCGAGGGAGACTTCCTGTCTGTATTATTAATATGATATAGGTCTTTGGGTTCCAGTATCATCTCTTTGGAATTTCTGTCTCAGATCCTGTACAAATGAACATAATCCTCTGGCAGGAAAGGCGTTTCAAAGTCCTGGCATCAGGCTTGGGGTCTCTGGGTTTCACATGAGGAATGCCAGATGCTGTCGGCCTTTCCTCCGTCACCATCTTCGCACTGGAGGAATCACCCTCCACCCATCCCCCCACCATTAGGGTCTGAGTTTAACTGTGGGGGCTCTTCCTGGACGGGAGGAGGCTACAGGCTCACAAGGGCTGTCATCCAGGGTCTACTCAAGAGAGAAGATGCAGAACAGTTTTCTAAATGTCTCAGGATAACTAGAAAGTTTGGAAGGGTTGGGGCGGACTCACAGCCCACCTTCCGAGCTTGTAATTATAAGGACACATCTTTACTCTTTAAAGGAGACTGTGCTGTACTTCCCATACGTTCTCAAATCATGTCATGTGTAGAAGAGAATATTGTTGGACTTTTCTAAGGAAAGTAGATGAGGCTGCTTCCAGCCAGAGGAAGCTGCTGGTCCAGGGACTCTGGCTGCCCCAGCAGTTGGGGGGATGTGTATCTCAGTCCACCTGTAACCCATTGAGACCTGCTAAGGAACAACTCTGGGAGGCTCTGGTGTGAATACACAGGATGTGTATTACATTTGCCCCATAAACACTCGTGAGCAACTGTCCTGTGTTGGGCATCAGGTGCTGCAGATGGATACTGGGAGAGGCAAAAGCAGGTGCATATCACTCCTGGTCTCATGGAACTGAAGGAGACGAGCGTACAAGTAAGTGGTTCTGTCACTAAGTAGCTAAGTGGCATTGGGCAAGCCACTTTACCTCTCTGAGCTTCACTTTCTTTGCCTGTCAAATGAGAAGAAAGAGCATGTGCCTTGTGAGGATGGAAGTAGCTCAGGTTTATTAAGCAGCTTAGCTCAATGGCCAGCCTGCCGGAAGCACTTAGTAAGTGGGGAAGCACTTAATACACAGTGAAAGTCTGCTACAGCGGTATTAGATTAGTATTCCCCGTCTCTTTCTCCTCATTGCCTGATGATATTTTACAGTGGTTTCCAGAAAAAGGGGTTTTCAAACAGTTGTGTAGAATCTTTTGGGCGGGGTGGGGAAAGGGGATGAGGCTATTGCTAAGTCTATTGACTACCTTTTCCACTTTCTAGAACATTCTGGGGAAAGTTGAAGAGGTTGCTGGCAACTGGAAGCTATGGGTCCAAGTTCTCTGAGCTAGAGTAGACTTGGAGAATCTGTTTTTTCCAAGCTTTCCAGGTGGTTTGGATGCAAAGCAACTTTGAGAAACACTGGTGTGGTTGCCAATTTAGGGAATGACTTTTCTGTCTTCATTCTATGGTCCAGGATGACAAGGGTCTATAGCCATAGGTCCTCTGCCAGCCACATGGGAGGTATCTACTGACCCCAGGCCCCCGCCACAGCCAACTGGATAAGGGATGGGCATCTGGCTTAAACCTGGACAGTCAAAATTCCTTACCCAAGGACCTGGTATAAGGACCAAGAGATTTCATCCTTGGCTAGACTTTTGAACAAAGGAGAAATATAAATTTTGGACCAGGAAGCAGGCTTTTCCCCACTATGTGGACTAAATTTGCAGAGAGACAAGAATGGTCTTTGGAGGATGAAGTCGGAGTATCCCCTGGCTTCCCCATGGCCTCCTGGTTTCTCATTCCAGGTCCCGTCTGAGGTTTAATTCTCTTTCCCTCAGGTTCTGTGAGACCTACACTTGTGATTTAAGTTAACATAAGATGGTTTCAATTTCTTGCAACCCAAACAGTTCTCTGTAATAAAATAAGAGAAACTTATTTATTTTAATATGAAGAAGGGAGAGGGTTTTGGGGTTTGGAGAAGGTCTGAGCTAGGAGTCCAGAAGTTCAGGGTATTAAATCTCATATCATCTCACTTAAACTAATTTTTAGCATGTAGTACTCTCAACCTTGAGCTTAGAAATTGTGTTCTTTCAGCATCACCCAGTCCTGCAACCTGGAACATTTATGATGATGATGACTTCCATTTGTATATTAGCCTTATGGTTTATAAAGCCCAGGTCATGTTGGTGGGACCTGAACACACAATTGTTCAATGAGTTTGTTCTGTGCATCTTCTGTGTTCTGAGCGTGATGCCACATGCTATTCAAAACTGTCTTTTAGTTCAAGAGGGCTCCTGCTAGAAATTTTATAAGCAGCCTTTTCCAAAACACTGCATAAGTGATATCACCCAAGCAAATGAATTTAAATTAAGAAAGAAGGCAGCCCCAGTCTGCAGTAGAGGAAGAAGCAGTGGGTGATGGGTTGGAGACTGGGATTACGTGCCCAGAAATCTTCAAGAACAGAAGTGACACTATCAAGACATATGCTTGTCTGATGGCAGGAGCTAAAGCCCTGCCTCTTGGGTTCTTTCTCAGCCCTGGGTTTTTATATTAATAAATGGTGAAATCATCATGTGTGACACAGACCCAGTGCCTGTCTCTGTGACCACTTTGCGTTGCAATGCCCCAATTTTGGTTTCTGTTCTCACTGAAGCTGTTTTCCCACCCATAAAATGGGGTGGATAACACTGCTGATATACTTACTAGTCAGGGTTTTCCAGAGAAAAAGAACCAACAGAAATGTGTATATGTATAATATGTATACATAAATATTTATAAATATACATATGTATGTATATATACATATGTGTGTGTGTGTGTGTGTGTGTGTGTGTGTGTATTTTTGAGCGAGAAAGAAGCTGATTTTATGGAATCAGTCCATATGATCGTTGAAGTACAAACTCAAAGTCTGCAGGGTAGGCCGATAGGCTGGAGACCCAGGGATGAGTTGCTGTCCAAGTCCAAAGGCAGTCAGCTGACAGAATTCCTTGTGACTCAGGGAAGGTCAGACTGTGCTCTACATTCAGGCCTTCAACTGATTGGACGAGGCCCACCACATTATGGCGGGTAATCTGCTTCGCTCAAAGTCCACTGACTTAAATATCAATCTCATCAAAAACACAAAATAAAAACCTTCACAGAAACATGCAGAATAATGTTTGATCAACTATCTGAGCACCATGGCCCAGTCAAGTTAATTTAAAAATTAACCATCACAGCTGGTCTCAGAGGACAGGCCAGAAGATTTAATTAGTCAGGATCTGTGAGCAGTATTCTATAAATGGTGAATTGCTTTATACTGCTATGAGAGAGAGAAACTCCGTGGGTTCCACCTCCCACCCGCAAGTGAGGATGTCCTGGCACACAGAGAGTTAAGGAGCCCCTGCCTCCGCTCTTCTTCCACCTGCTGTCTGAACTGTCATGACCCCCTCCTTGACCCTCAGGTGAGGAGGGACTGGAAAGGGGGCTGAAGTTGCCTGACACCTGATACTTCCTTCCTGTCTGGATTAGAGTCATATTGTCAGTATCATGCCAGTGTTTACCAAATTAACAAATGGACTTCAAGTTAAACACTGGACGGTTTGTGAGATGGATATTTTAAAAAATGTGCCCTGGCTCAGGGGATCACTCGCAAGTGATGGGCTGTTTGCCTTTTTTGGTTTCCTGGCCTTTAACATCATGTCACTTTAAATTGCTTCTTGTGGAAAACGGCCCCCCTGTCATTCCTCAGCCTCTGGCCAGGCATTTCGGTGCACAGCTGGAAGCTTGCCTTGCTGTGGGGCAAACTTCTTTCTTCTGGGCCCAACAGAGACAAATCTCTGGTCAGCTGGTCCAAGATGGAAAATGAAGTGTGTTGAAACACTTCACTCCCCACTAGGAATTTCTGCCAACAGGGCAGGGCTGAGCAAGCCTTCTAGCAAGTCATTACAGTTTGCTAATACCAACAAAGAGAGCAGAGGTCCCTTGGTGGGGTGGGCATGACACCAGGGTCTGGTCTGGGTGTTCCTTGTTCATCATGGTTGGCACCATGTCCATAGCAAAATACCCAGTGATGTGACTGCATCTTCTGGCACCAGAGAGGCTGCCTCCACAAGCCAAGTCTGCTCTGCTAGAGGGATGCACTGACTTAAGTGCCTCTCAGTGATGGGAGACACCTTGACCCCAAGGAGACAGGCTGCTTAGAGAAGCGGGCCTTTGGGTAGACAAAGTGACGAGTGTCTTTTGTAGATTTTCATTTTGTAGCCTATTAACTTTTAAATGCTATTTCTTTTGGAAAGACATTAAAAGGAAAGAAAGAAATGGGTTTCAACACCTTTACCATGTGCTGTTCTGCCGTTGTTTCTGTAAGGCAGCAAAGCAGGCATTTAAAAAGTGAAAGACTTAGGTCAATTATTTTTCTTTCCTTGGCTTACTGGACAGCAAAGAGCTGGTTTAACTGAACTGACCAGTTGTTTGATGAATCAATCAATCAGCAAATATTTGTTCTGTGAGGCTTGTGAGCAAGGCATTCACTGTTTGATTAAATTGTTTGATGAAAAAGAACAAATAGACCTGTCTTCTAGGTCCCTTGTAGACACAATCTAGCTGTGTGCAGCTAATTACCCTGCACCTCTAATTACAGACACACGCTCAAACTGAGCTCTTTTCCTTGAACCAAAAGCTAATCCTGGAAATCTGGTAATGCAATTACTATGCTTGTTTCAACAAGTGAGAGCGTGAGGGAAGGCGGGAGGAAGGGAGAGAGAGAATATGAATATGCCCCATTTATGCAGCCCCACAATGAGGGAGAGTTACAAAAAGACTTTTATATCCAAGGAAAAATGAAGGTCTGTAATTGAGCATGGTTTGGTGTCCAAGATTTGGCTTTGAAAAGGAGCAGGAATCAACTTTCCTAAGTGGCATTTAATGTACTCCCCTGGGCTTCGCTTTCTCATTAGCTTAGTTTTTAATTGATGTCACAACTCAAAGTCAGGACCGTATTTCAAGAAGAAGGAAAGAATGAAAACACTCAAGAAACACACAAAACAACCAAAAATCTCTAAACCACAACAGTGAAAAAACATGTCTTCTAAACATCATCTTAGTATGAAGCAAACTGATCTGTCAGATGTGCTTGTCACATCCACGTATTTTATAATCCTTTATGTTCAGGCAAGAATTTTGGCACAACCTGCCAACAGCAATCTTGAACTTTTCTTGACACTTTAAAGAGCACGTAGTATGTTGGGAAGGGGGGCAGAATGAGGGGCGGCCTTAACCCTTTCATTCAACATCAAAGAGCCCTTTGGAGCATCACCTAAGAACAGCCCCGGGTTGGACCCGCCATGGGCATAGGTAATGGCCTGCCATGAGCCCTGACAGCAGCTATTGCTGCAGCCCCACCTGTGGCCTCTCCCAGCCTGTCCATCAGGAAGAGCTTTAGAGCTAACCTTCTCTCTGCAATGACCTCACCTGGAATACCGCCCAGTTCAGGTCAAGTGGTGGAAGCACAGAGCTGCACAGGACCATGGTGAGCTAATCCAGTGGTGCTCAGTTTTAGCTGCACGTTGGAATCACCTAGAATGTTTCAAAAAGGACAAAAATTGACATCTGTTCCATCCTATACTGTTCAAGCGGAAACCCAGAGGTAGGCTCTGGCTAGCAAGACTTTTTCTAAGTCCCCAGATGACTTGAATGTGGTGCCAGTATTGGGAAGCACAGTCCTGCCAGTGTCAGGGCCAGGATCTGGATCCAGGCATAGGTCAGTTTGGATTGCTTGGTGGTTGTTGAATACCTGCAGAGTGCTCAGCCCTGCCCTGGGCACCACAGGGCTAGGAGAGGAAACTGAAGCCTGCCCCCCGCCCCCGAGGAGCGTGCAGCTTCAGCGGGGTGGCAGAACTCACATGAGGCAGTCAGGTGCACACGGGTAGGGCAGCATCTGATGCAGGCAAAGCATCCTAACATCAAATGCCAGTTCCAGACTAAAGTGTTCTGGAAGAGATGCTAACAACCCTGCTTGGGCTGGAGGAAAGCATTAATGGAGTCAGGAGGCCAAAGGCAGAACTCAGGGTGGGGATGTGTGGTCAGTGAAGGGGAGGAGAGGGTATTTTCTAGGGGGAGAGTTTCAGTAATGACTTGAGGGTTGGGATGAAGGATGTGCAGGTCTTGTGATTTGATGGCCTATGCTGAAGAGAGCCCAGGACTCGGGGGAAGCACATGGGCATGGGGAGGAAATCAGGGCAGAGAAGCAGGTGCTGCCAGTGAGGGAACTCCATAGCAGCTAAGTCTAAGTGTGACTGCCTGCCCCACCTGGGGAGGTGTCACTGAAGGTTAAAACTAAATGGCAGAACAGACTTAACGTAAAGGTGTCTGGTGAACCCTGTTCTGGTTGGTTGGTGCCTAAGTTGTACCAAGAATTCATGTGGAAATCTCTCCTGCATCACATCCGTGGCCACATGGTGCCAGGTTCTTTGGGAGTGTTACCTTGTTACTTTGGGGCATCCTCTGTTGTGGGGAGGAGGTTCAGGACACTTAGTGGGGATGGAGGACATTTAGAGACAGATGGGTAAAGGAGATTCATGAGAGTTCCCTGGTTGCCTAGCAGTTAAGGATCCAGCATTGTCCCTTATGTAGCAAGGGTTCCATTCCTGGCCCAGGAACTTCTGCATGCCTGGGGTACAGCCCCCTCAAAAAAATTTTTTTTTAAAGAGAGACTACATGTCAATGCTAATAAAAGCTCTATGTTCTCAATTACAGAGCCCATGGCCCTCGCTGCCACCCCACCAGCTGATGGGCATGAAATTGGGGGGGGCATCTCCCCCTCTCACAGTCTTCTCTTTGAGGTTCCCCCTCCTTTCTCGTCTCTTCCCTGGATGACTTGCAGGGTTGTCTGCTTCCTCCCTTGATTCAATGGGTTAAACCTACCTTTACTGTGCTTTGTATGAGAACAGGCCAAGAGGGCAGGGTCTTAGGGCCAGCATCCTGAGCCAAGAAGTAGCTTTTGGAAGGGGAAAGGAGGTGAGGTTTGTGCACCAGATATCCCTGTCCTTCAGAGCCATTTTGCTCAGAGCCCTTAGGAGCCCACAGGCGATCAGCATTGCTCTTGAGTCCACTTTCAGCCATGCTGCCTCCTTTCACATCACAGGTTTGTCACTTGACTGTCTTCTTCTGCTTTGCGGGTGGGTACAGCTGCTAAGCAGCCATCCCATTCTACAGATGTTGGACCCACCAGAGCCCTGTGTGTGCTTAGGAAAGTGCCTGGGATTCTTGTTTTCTGAGCCCACTCTGAGGGCTTCCTCTAAGAAGCCTTCTCAGATTCCATTTTGCCTGACTTGACTCTAATAGCGAAGCCCCCTAAAAATTCTCACCTACCAAAAGTGGAGAATAAACTAAGGATGTCTTGACCATCTTGGACTTGTCTTATAAGGAAGAGTTTCTCTTTATTTGATTGTGTTTCTTGTACTTTAGCCCTTGGAGTGGACAGCTGAAAGACCTTTGAGGTCACTGGATCTAGCCTCTTCATTTTATAGTCTGTGTGGATGAATGGCTAAGAAAGGAAGGTCTGGTGTCTTATTACTGGGTTTAAATCTTGGTCCCACTTTTGGGACCAAGTTTTAAAGCTCCATGACTTTGGACATATCACTCAACCTCTTTGAACAGTTATAATAATAGTCCTTGTTTCATTGGTTGGTGTCCAGATTTAAAGAAGATAATTCATGTAAAGTTCTTAGAATGGAGCTTGACATATAAATATTATTTTATTTTTATTGCTATAAATGAAGAACTTGAGACAGATATATTCTGTAGACTTGCTGGAAACTGGATACTGGGAACTATTTTGTAACTTGTCATGTTAGTTAAGTGGTTCTTAAACTTTTCACCAAAGCATCCCTAATTTTAGAGAAGAGTAGAAACATAAATCCAAGTCATCTAGGGGCTTAATTCCATCGCATAAGAATGAAATATCTTGAACTTTTGTATCTTTAAGAAGGCATATCAAATGTTCATTTTATTTCTTAATGTTTGTTCCAATATAGAAATAGTGGTTCCCCACAAACTCTTTATCTTTATAAAATCAACTCTCCTGAACATAAGTGACGCTTATTCACTGTGCAGCGAGCATCTCTAAGAGTGCGAATCTCCAGTTTGAGGGACATGAAGTGAGTATGTGCAGTATCTTAAACAGCCAGTGGCTGTTTCCAAGAAGGATGGAACTTCAGACATCTTGCAGAAAGCAGGACGGAGAAAATTACACAGATGTAGCACCTCCTTCCTGGGAGGGAGGCAAGGCCAGCCATGTGAGATGATAACTTCATCCTTGAAAGCCGGGCAGCTTTTTGTTCTTGGCAGACCCTGAGGCCCCTCCGTGTGATTCTCTGGGCTCCAGACTGGGGGCTGTGGTCCCGCCATGCCCTGGGGAGGCCACAGTCTGAAAGATGTAGTGTGACTCGGTGCCTCGAGGCAGGCTATGTGCTGAAACGAAGGCGAGACAGACTGTCAGGGTGGAAACCATGCGGTGACAGCTTCCTTCACCCTCCAGACCTGTCAGCTCACGAGGGAACTGACAGGCCTGGACTAATAAGGTAAACAAAGGCTTTAGATCACGGAGGAGGAATGCCGGAATTCTGTCTTTACTGTTTCCCTATTCATAACATGTCACAGAGTTAACGCCTGGCCTGGTGGAGGTAGCAGTTCCTGGCTTTTAAGATCTCCCAAGGGTAGTGAGGGGTGAGGCCTAGAAGCCCAGTGGCTGAGTTCAGAGTCAGAACATCTGGCCGCTTCCTTGGGAAGTAGGTGGCTCCCGAGGTTGCACGTTTGAGGATAAAGTCTGAATTCTAGCCGCTGGGCAAGCCCTGGTCATGGCCGTTGTCTAGCTGTATCTCTTCCCACTCCAGTGCTCCTCATACTTGATCACCTTTCCCATTCCAGAAGTTCAACCCCAGTTCTCATTGTTGATCTTACATACCTTCCAGGAAAATCCACCTCAGCTTTGCCTTCTCAGAGGTTGAGCCGATGTGCATTCTCCCATTTGGCTCTAGAAAAGCTGTCAGCTTTTCTGGATCAAATCCTCGCCTTATTGGATGTTTCTGTCTCTTGGACCCCTTTCCTATCCACCCACCCACATTCCCCCTTCCAAGTCAGAACCCCTTTGCAGGGCTGGGACGGCTGTAATACAGTATTTCTGTGCCATTACTTAAAAAGACAAATGGCCTGTTAGCCTTTTAGGATGTAATTTAAAAGCCATTTGTCTAGTGGTAATAACTGGAAGTGGACCTCCGCTGTAGACCAGGATGACTTCCACAATGAGCCAGAGATCAGCTGAGGGTGACCAGTTGGCCTATTGTTTCCAGTGGAAGGCTCGGGGAGGGGGAAGTAGCATTTCGAGGGGACTGTGGGCTCACAGAGGACATTGGAGAAAGGCACATGTTGCTGCTTTTGTTTGTCTTATGTACTGAATGGACCAGGAATAAAAATAGGCCCACAGGCATGGGGATCATCTTACTAATCAGAATCCTTGAAATTTGAAAAAGGCGGGCTCCATCTTTGTCCCGTCTTTAAGAATCTGCAGGCAAATTTAAGTTATTTGGCTTTGGTGTACCTCAGAAGTGACATTGTTCAGACAAGTGTGGCATTTTCCTGTAGACAGCAAAGCTTTTATTTTAACCATTCTGCAGAGACAGTTTTTAAGAATATATTATGAATATATTACCTGTGCCACTTCTTCAACAGAATTGTTGCAGGGATGTTAAGTGTTCCTTGATGACACAGGGCTATTATTTTGAATGTCAGTTGTTTTAAAGACTTTTGTCTTCTTCTTGCTATGCTTTTGTTCATTATAAGCTATTTTATAACTATCACTTCATCTGTCTTGGTATTTAATGCACATTTACTCCTTATTTAGTGGAGAAAAATGATGGAAACTTCCCAAATGGCAAAGTAAATGATGTATTCAGGTTACTCTGTGACCTTTGAAAAGGATATAGAAGACTATTGATACAGAAGTTGGAATAATGGAAAGGTGTTTTTGCTGTATCACTAACTGAAGCACCAGGCTGCTAAACAGAATGTACATCAAGGAAGCCCCTATGTCTGGGAACCTTGATGGGCTCGGAGCCCAGACCATTCAAATCTATGCATGAAGACGTCAAAGTGCTCAGCCTTAGATGAATGTTCTGTGCGTTCAGTTAAAAGATCCCAGGCGATGGAAGCAACATTTGCTGATCACCTACCATATGCCAGATACTATTTTAGCTCCTTTCAAGGGTTTTCTCCTTTTATCCTGATGATGATGCTCTGAGGTCATCTTTGTTGCATAGACAAGTAAGCTAAAGCTAAGAGATGAGATGTTGTGTGGCTTGCCCCGTTTCACACAGTCAAAAGACAGTGAGGCTAGAATTTGAATATAAATATAATTGACTCCAAAGCCCGTGTACTTTCTACTACACTGTACCAACTATATCTGTTGCTTTAGTAATGCTGCGCAATGCATGACAAAAAACCCACAAAACCTCAGTGGCATGCAACAGTGAGTGCATATTGCTCACCCCTCTGGGGTCAGCTGGGAGTCGGCCAGGCACTTCTGCTGTTCTTGGCTGGGCTCAGTCACATGTCTTGTGGTTGACTGGCTATTGGCTGATCTAGGCTGGCCTTGTCTGGGGCAGCCGGGGTGACTGGGCTCTGCTCCACATGTCTTTCATCCTTCAGCAGGCTAGCCCAAGCATGCTCCCGTGGCAGTGGCACAGGTGGAAAAGAGCAAGAGGACTCATACAGCCCCTTGAATCATCCAGTGTAGTAACTGGCACACAGTCATTTCTATTGACCAAGCTAAGTCACATGGTCCAACTCAGAGTCAAGGGTGGGGAATGTATTCCTCCTCTTATTGGGAGAGTATTAAATATTTCCCAAACTAATTGACCACGGGATACTTTTTATGCAGCCTCCCTGTTAACATCTCTTAGATAAAACCTTCTGGGAAATCCCAGGTTTGAAAACACCAGACTCTCATGAGTCTTAGGATGACTTTTAATACCAAGTCTTATTACTTTATGCTATTGTGTAACAGGGGGATGTACTCTGGGACTATAAAGGGAAGGAGAGGGGTTTTGTTGTTGTTGTGTATTTTTCTCCCAACCCCCATGCTAAATGGACCCAGATTCATGACCCAAAAGCAAACACACAGAACTGTTTCTACAGCACTTCCTTGGCTGTCAGTTGCAATGTAGCTCTGCTGTTAGCGCTTCTTGCTCCCAGGCTCTGACGCTCAGGTGTCACATCTGGGCAAGAGGCTGAAGGACATGTGTCTTCTGAGAGTACAGTGCATGAGCTTGGTGAAAGCTCTCTGCTCCTCAGATATTCTTTCCATTTCTCACTATCATGATAGTTCTGTGTCTTGAGATTCCTGCAAGTCTTTCCTTCAGGTAACTGCTATGGTATAAATAAAATTTCAGGAGGAAAGGTAGCTCAGCCAAAAGCAAAACTGTCACAGAGTTTATGAATGTGTGCTTGAATATTATCAACCTAGTGAATGATAAATGAGGATTCTTCTCTACTTGGTAAAGAAGGACCAACAGAATAACTACTTGATCTTTGTTAATCTCGTTCAAAGCCCTGTATGTACCTAGAAAAAAAATGTGTAGCTCAGGCTTTTCATGTGAAAAATAGTGTGGTATTTCTAACAGGGGTTTCATTACTTGTGTTGAATAATGCCCTTGGAGCCCTCAGCTGAGTAATGACTGAGCATTGCTTCCTGGGCTCTGCCCGCTGCCGGTTCTGGCTCACCCTGCCTGCTCGCCCAGGGCCCCTGATTGGCCTGGACTGAAAAGGGATGACACTCCTTCTGCTCCCCTCTGCTTGCCACCTGGGCAGGTAGAAGACTGGGTCCTTGGACCCCACCCCTGCTCCCCACCCCCTCCTTTGGATCTGTATCCGCTGATCTCTGACCTGGACCTTGCGATCTAGAAGTACCAGCCGCCCTGCCTGCTAGGCGTTCTGGCAAGGAGTGGAGTAGGGGCCTGTAACAAAATCGCATGAGACAGCTGACTCTTACTCTCCTGCAGAGGCTCAACAAAAATAACTATAGCTGATTTGGCAGGGCTGGAAATGACCCATCCTCCCGCTCTTCCAGTGATCCCAGTGTCTCATGCAGGCACAGTGCTTCTGGTTCTGGGATTCACACCCACTCCATGTGTGCTCATGTGTGAACTAGTGCTTTTTGGAACCATGTTCATTTACATAACACATTTCTCAGATGCACATAAGTTATGCATGAGTCTGTGTTAATAGCTAGAAATTTCATTTGAACACAACAATTTTTTTTTTAACTGCTCAATTTTCCCCCTCTCTCCTACTTAATTTTTTAAGCTCATGCAATGCTTCGAAAGCAATTGAGTCTTTCCCTGACACTGTGGGATTCTTGCCTTTTTACTTTAATGGTGGAGGAGGTGCTCAGAAGTCCCCCTCCACCCCAGGGGACTCGATGGCCCTGCAGGGGATCTGTGAGGAAGCCCCAGGATTCCCTGCCTCACAAGCTCTTCCTCTCCCCTTATCTTCCTTTCTCCAGGCTTGATGGCCTGTCTCTGCTAGGAAAGCTCATGGATGAGTTGGCCAAGCCATTCCTAACTAGCCCCGTGCTCAGGCTTCTGAGAGCCTTTTTCAGAATTCCATTAGTCAAGGGCTCCCCCCTACTGATTAATGCCCGATGATTATTTCCTCTTGCCAGTTAGAATTCTCCAAAGCTGAGGACGATTCTTTCTCGCTCCCAAGAAGGTGAAGTGCTACAGAAGACAGAATTCTAAGCAGTTCTCATCAGGGCATCCCCCCTGTGGGAATTCAGTCCTCCCCTCCGCCTGGTTCCATCGTGCTCCCCATGTGTCGTGACCTGAGCCAGAGCCAGGTTCAGTTCCTGCAGGTGCACCGATCCTACTCTCCTAAATGAGGGAGACGAGAAAAGTGATGAGAGTGATATCCTTGCTCCCCAAAACAGGAAGCAGGCTGGATAGATTGACTTGATACAGAGCTATCAGACTGCAGCTCACTCACACTGGGACTTTTATCACTGCCAGTCATCAGCACTCTGGCAAGCTCATGAATAATGCATTTCCCAGTGATTTCCTTCCTTATTTGCTAGCTCGAGGCAATATTGACTTTAAAAAAAGCCTGCATAGCTGAGGTGTTGTGGTAACATTTATTTAAAATGAGTCGGAGACAGAACACATACATGCTTTTCTCTGCATATGTGAGTTAGTATCTGTTGTTGGTGGGTAATAACATTTGCTTAAGGGGCCAACTTTGGTTATTCAGCAGTGGTTTTCAAAGCAAAGATTGGTTCAAACTGGAGCTGTGAGCTAGGTTGAAACAACTGCATCGAGGTGGGGGTGGGGTGGGGGTGGACTGGAGTGGTGAGGCAGGGTGGACTGGGAGGGCAGGGTGGGATGGGAGGAGGTGGGATGGGAAGAGTTACAACGTAAACTGAACCTTGAGTTAGAAGTCAGTGTCTTGTTATTCGGTTGAGGCCTCTCTCTCTCTCCATCCCCCCTCTCTTTCCTTTTGTTCCCACATCTCTGCCATGAATGCAGAGCCCCTCCTGGCTGCAGCAGACTCCATATCTAAGGAACAAATGTGATGGTGACATGTGGGCAATGCCCCTGCAAAGGGGCTGAAAAAATAAAATAGCCTGAAGTGCTAGCTAGTGTTGGTGACCAGGAGGCTGAGCCTGGAGAGAGAGAGGTCAGGTGGGGCTGGGCTGTCCGAAGTCCCTGCGGGTGGCTCTGCTCTGCCCAAGTGTGCTGGTGAGTCACTAGCGTCCTCACCTGTTGGAGGTGCCTGGCTCAGAGCCTCTGTCTGCTGCCTTTACGATTCTCAGGAACTGACAGAGAGAAGCGCGTACCTGGAATTACTGCACTGATGGCAGGCCTGACGCCCCCAACCCTCCTCACCCACCCGCCACCTCAGACAAGCCAGAGGCACACTTCCAATTTGACAGGCTGCCGTGGCCTCCTGCTTCATTATATTGTCACACAAGCTTTTAGGGATGCCAGGAAGAGAGCCCTCTTCAGGGAAATTCAATTCTCCTCCCAAGCCATTCACTGTCTCCGCTTAGCCCTCCCCTCACCCTGCTGGTCTTTCCCTCTGAAAGCTCGGCAAGTGCCAGACCCTGCTTGGTGTCGAAAGAGGGTCTAACCGGAGGACAGGGTGGCTGGCTCCTTCGGTAACCCCCTCACACCTTCTCTCCAGGCACCCAAGGCTCAGTCTTCATCCGGGTGGTGTGATGGCAGAAGTAGAGCAGCCACAGTCGCTGAAGTTCTGGAGACGGTGCGGAGGGTCAGAGGGGTGAGGGTGCTGACGGCCGGCCAGGCGAGGCTCGAGTCTCTCCGTGTGCTGCCGTAACGCCCCACCAGTTAACACGCACCACCCCGAATTCTCATCCACATGGCCCCTACTGTTTTAAAGATATTTTCACATATAGTATATTTTGTGCACTGCCTCCAAAGTCTAGAAGGCTCCCCCAAATCCTTCACTCAGCTGTCTTATCTAGCAGTAGCTGAAACGCACTCATCTTTCCTACAATCCCAAACTTGTGAAAAAAAGGCTTCCTTCACACTGGCTCCACTTCATGACTTACAGCCCTCCTCCCACATTGACTGGGACTGCCTTCTTTAAGGTGACCATTCATGTCCAGGTCTAAGCCTAGGGCTCTTTCTAAGCCCTCGCTGGCTCTGGTGCATTGTTTCCTGTTACCAATTTCCATTTCCCTTCCACCTCCTCCTAGTGCACCTCACATCTCCTCCCAATCCACCCTCACCTCCTCCCAGTCCATCCCCACCTCCTCCCAGTGCATCCCAGTCTATCCCTCCCGCCTCCCATGGTACCCATCTTCTCCCAGGACACCCTCACCATGTTACTGGTAATATGGTCAACCCAAAGAAATGGGTTTCCCGTGGTGTCACTGCAGGTATCAGAATCAGATGATATTTTGGGTTAGCCAGCAAGGCTGGTGGTTTTCTCTAAGTTTCCATGGGATAACTACCGATTTTGCCCACAGTCAAAGGTAGCCCTAGGTCCCTATAACTAGTGACACTGGAAAGCCACCCAGCAGTCAGTCTCACCCACTTCCATCTCTTTGGTCCTGGGTGGTCTTGGAGGCCTGAGTGCTCTGCGTTCTGGACTTCTGGTTCCCTGTTTGCTGAGCAGAATGAGCAACTGACAGTTCACACCCTCCTCCCCCTACCTTGAAAGTTTGAAGCTGGACCCGGCTCTCAGCTTGAGTTCTTTACTTCTGCTCACCTAACGAGGAAGAGGCTGGAAGGGAAGGCTCGTTTCCTCTTCAGGGCGTGGAGAGCTGGAGCATGCACAGCCGACTCTCGTTTATTTGAAATTGTTCCATGGTGCAAGGCCCCCTAATCGATCATTCCTCTGCAGATGTCAATGGAGAAATGTGAGTTCCATATTTATAAAGCTAGAAAAATGGGGGCTTGTCCCCTACCTCCCAGGTGTGTATTTATGCACTGACGAATGACCCCAAAGTGGGTTTGTTATAGAAAATGTTCGTGCCAAAGGCAGGAACCTTGCATCCGGAAACACAGTCCGACAATTAGGCCTCTGCGCCCAGAGGCCAGCACTCAGGCTCGGTGTTCATTTCCTGACTGTGTGACTATCACATCCTTAATGCTGGGGTGAACTCAAGAGTTTTGGAATTTGGATCCTCATGGTTTCTACAGTACTGTCCCCTGAGGTTGCTTTTTGTCCTGTTTTAGTTGTTTGTCTGTTTTGGGCACTGGGGGTGAAGCATTACAGATTTTGGAATCCAGTCAAATTCAGTGCAGGAGAAAAGACTCTAAAACCCCAGTCTTGTCCCAAGAGGAGAGCTCTGAGGAATAAGGAGTTAAAAGACCCTTTGAAGTAGTTAGATGAGAAGTTCCTTGCAGACTCGGGGCGCCTTGATTGGATGCAAATCTCCCAGGAGCCTGCTGATCCAGCTCCACCTTGGGGAACAGCGTGTCTGTGCCAAAACGTGACCCCTGACCCCAGCTCCTGCCCCCTCCCTCTCTCCTCTGAACCAGCCTCTTCTTTCCAGCCCTCTAAACAATGGCACCCTTTGTTTTAAGAAGGAGAGTGAAATAGGAATCACACTTCCAAAGTAACATTTACAAAAAGAGACAGAAGTGAAAAATTAGGACTGGTTAAGTCAAAAATAGTGTGTCCTGCCTGGGCTCCCGCAGGTCGTTCTCCCCAGGTAAAGTCTGTGCTGAGTAATGTCTGACCAATGTCTGACCATCTGCGCCTTGTGTTTTATGCACTTCAGGGGGTGGAAAACAGCTGCTGTGAAAGGGTTAAAAATCCAAGAGCCCCAAGCGTCAGGCATGTCCAGCTTCAGTCAGAAAGACAAGTGTTTGGTTAGTAACTGGATATGACTGGAGCCGGGTTTTGGCCTCCCGTCCCTCTGCACGTTGAGAGTAGAGGATGGCCCAGTTCTTGCAGTTATTTGAAGGTGGAGTCAAGGCAGGAGGCTCCGGAAGGCAGGGCCTGGGAGGTGTTACCCACCCCTCTTGTACACAGAAGGCAGCAAAGCCCAGGGAGGGCTGGGGACTTGACCCAGGTCATCCTTGTTGGTGGCACAGCAAAGGCAAGTGTGGGAAGGTCTTGCTTCCAGTCCCAGTATCCTTTCTGGAAAGCCCTGGATTATTTCAGCGCATGGGGTTCAGGCAGACACAGATTCAGGGCTAGCTCGGCCTCTGCTTGGCTGGGTTACCTCCTATTCATCCTTTTCCCTCTCCAGCTAGACCCATCCTCACCTGTGAATGGGCTTCAAAATAGCTCTTTGGCTGGTTTTTTTTTTTTTTTTTTTTTTTGTATAAAATGATATGGTTGGTGTAAAGACCAGAGACCAACATGCCCAAAAAAATGTTCTTGAGCTACTGAGAATTCTTCCAGGCTTGGGACCGTTCTTTCAGACAGAACAGCCTCTTCTGAATTAGTAAGGATGCAAATAAAGCCGCTGAAAACCAGCTCTCCTCCTTGACGTGCGGCATACTCCCAGCCCCTTCGTAGAGGAACCCCATGTCAACGGAAAAGCCAAATGGGACGAAGAGAATAAAAAGAGGCTTTTCTGAGCAAAGAGGGACTCACCCCGAGAAGCAGGGCCGAGTTAACGATGCCTGGAGCAGGCCTGTGAAGTTAGAGAGGCCTGGAGATTAGAAGGCCAGGAGGAAATAATGCTTTTCTTGTCTCAGCTGCGGGGGCAGCAGGAGAGCAACAGCTGGCGGGCATATGCAGCCTGTTAGGGGCACGCTCCCATCAGACAGAAGGAAATCCTGCCCGGCGCTGGCAGGGCCACAGCAGCCACTGGGGAGCAGGCGGTCTGGGGGTCTCGGGGAATCAGAGCCATTGCTGCCAAGGCTCCAGGCTCTGTGTGCCCCCTCGGCTGCCTGAGCAGGGGCCTCCCTCCCCAGCCACTGGCCCCCTGAGGCCCTTCCCCTTCTCAGAAGGTGTCGGACCCAGTGATGCTATCAACAGACACTCTGAGGAAGCCTGGGGTCTATTTTGTATTCACTTCAAAAGGCCTGTGAATCCCCCCTCCTCCCCTGCCTGAGCCTGGGTAGGTGACCTTGGCCCACTCTGCAGCCTGGAATCCTCCTCCTCAGTCAGGTTAGACAGCGAGAGGCCTTCTTCTTCCTTCTCCAACTTTTCCTTGGTTTTCCTTTATTGGCCAAAGGATCAAACTCTTGAGAAGGAGGCCAGGGCCTCCTGATCTCCCCTCTTGGACCCTCAGCTTCTGAGCGGCTGGACTATGTGACAAGATGCCCGGCATTAGCGTCTGCTAATTAATTGGAAAACCCGGCTCCCTGTTGGCCTGTAGCTTTTACAAACCTGAATTAAACGAAGTGTTTATGTGACAGATATGTGGGAGGGATTTCAGATATAATCACCATCAATCTGCCTGCAGCCAAAATAAATTCTGTGAAAAGTAAAACAAACTATTGCACAGACAAAGTAGGCCTTAGGGGTCTCCAGCCATAATCTGTGTTTTCTTATTTAGCTGCGTCTAATATTTCTGCTCTTTTCGGCGTAGATAGGATCTCTGCACACAGGGTACTCTTGCTGCAGCTGCCAGGGGTGGACACACACTCTCTCCCACAGAGTGGAGGGAGAGGAGAGGGATGTTGCATATTTACATTTAAATTCTTAGTTCAAATAAACCAGCTCTTGGCTGGGCACAGGATGGGGTAGGGAATGGGAAATGGGAGGAAGGGCTTGCTGCAGGCTCTGCTCTTCCAACCTGCCTGGGTTAGAGATGCGGTAAAGTGAGAGAGACGGCTGATCCAGAGAGGAGCTGGGTGGAGAGCCCCTCGGTGTGCCTGGGAGGTGTGCTCCGGCCTTCAGTTATTTCAGCGCTCCTGCGGCGACGAAAGAGAGGAGGTGGAAGCTCTGACACAGTAACCACTCGCCCAGCTCTAAAAATGGTGACATTGTCATTGACCTTGACGCTGAAGGCCCCTGCCGTCTCTCTGCACAGTGCCTTGGCAAATAGCCATTTCTCTCAGAGAAGAAGCCTTTCGCACCCGGGTCAGCCCTGCCTGGCCGCCCTGCCCTGCAGGCCTCCCTCGCTCACAGCTGCGGCTGCTCCTCACTCCCTCCCCGGCTCTCCCCCTTTGGCTCCGCTTCCTCCCAGTTCCTAGACCAGGCCTGGCGTGAGGTAGGAAACGTTGAGGTCTCCAGACTAGCAGGGCCCGTCCTGCCTGAAGGCACAGCAAGCACGAGCCTCCTTGCTGAGCTCCAGCTCTTCTCTCTCCTGGGTTTTGCCTAGCAGCTTCCCAATAGGGAAGGCTCCAGCTGGCTCCACACGGATGTCTGGGTGCTTACAGTCAGCCCTCCAGCTCGCCTGTACCCGGGCTTGGTGTGCTTGCTGAGATTCCACAGCTGAAACTCCCTCCCCACTGCTCAGTGCTGGCCTGGGCCTGGGTCTAGAAGAAGCCACACCCGTTGAACTCAGTGCCTGCCCCTCTGCTTTGAACCCCTGTCCTGGCTCCTGTGCTGCCTCACTGGTGGATCTGGTGCCACATCCTTTTCCTTCCTCAATATCTAGAATTTCTCTATATCCCTCTCAGTGCTCTTCCTTACTGATTCTGTGACGTGAGCGAATGCGTTTTCCTGTTTTGTTTTGTTTTTTTCCATTTGCTCCTCTATTTTCTCTTTGCAAGAACCCCATCTAGAGTCAGAAAGTCCATGCCCCGTGAGAGAAGATTCTAGATGAGTTTCAGGCCACAGCTGCTCCTTCTGTCCCCCAAAAAGTAATGGAACAGATTTCCTGCTCCCCAACCAACCTGCAATATCAAAAAAATCAATTATACCGCAGTTATGTTTATCTACACTTGGAAGGACCAGAAAGAAATCCCTGCTATGAAATAAAAGTGTATTTGTAACTGCAAACCCATTCATTCATTAATCTTTATTGAGTCTACTTTGTGCCATTTGCTGTTCTGTGCCCTTGGGATACATATCAGTAAATTAAAAATCCTTTCCCCCCTGGAGTTTATATTCTAGTAGGTAAAAGTAGATGGTAAGTAATAATCATAAACAAGAAGAAGTGTATACAATGAGAGAGAAGACCAAAAACGCCAATGACTAAAACAGAGCAAGATAAGAGAGATTGGAAGTACTGGAGCAGGGGCGAGTTACATGTTCAAATAGGGTGTTTGCGGAGAGCCATATAGGGAAGGTGATATTAAAACATAGACTTCAGGGAGGGGAGGAATTTTGCCATGAGTGAATCTGGGGAAGGATGTTCTAGGCCGAGGGAACAGCCATTACAAAGGTCCTGTGTCAGGACTATATGTCTGGCATGTGTAAAGACCAGAAGGAAGGCCAGAGTGGCTAGAGTGAAGTGACCAGTGGAGGAACTAGAAGGATGGGGCCAGAAAGATAACAGGGACCAGATCTTGTAGGATCTTGCAGGTACTAAAACCACCTTGACTTTTTTTGTCCCTATTGAAATAAGTTCATAAAGACCTGTCTCTCATTAGTCAAACTAGAGTTCAAGAAATCCAACAAATATTTCTTGACTGTATATGCTAAGTCCTGAGGCATACATTGATGAGTAAGTTAGTCTCTGCCTTCAAGAAGTTCAAGTTTGAATCCCAGTGGTTGCAGCAGCATGGTGCAGAGGAAAGAGCCCTGGACTAGGGGTTTGGAAGACCTGGATTCTGGTCCTGCTTTTCCATTTAACCTTTGTCATTTGCCAGACCTCAGCTTCCTGTCGCTGATGATAATGACCTATGCCCTGATCACCTCCTAGGTGCTACGGCAATCAAATGAATATAGGAATATACTCTTTGAAAACTGAAGAGCCCTGCATCAACAGAGGAGGGGATTAAGAGACCACGTTTACATGGTCATTGCCCTATATTCCTTTCCTTTGGCCCTGTGGATTCAGTCTGTGTTGTAATCTTTGCAATACCCACTGATCTCTCCCTGACCTCACTGGCACTCATTTCCCCTGGTGGGAACCACCACTGCCATTCATTCAAGTTGATGCAAATCTCCAGCATGAAAAATACATCTAGGGGTATCCACTTTACAAAGGAAATTTACCCATTCCTTCTCTATTTCATGCTTCCCTGATCAGATAAAGCTGCATTTGGTGCTAACTTTTAAAGTCAAATATGCCCGACTCCAACCAATAATAACAAAAACAGGCCCACAGGTTGCCGAACACGGTGAGCTTTTCAAAATGCATTCGGACAGTGTGAGGATATTAATAGGGAGACACATATCTTATTTCAGGCTACAAAGCAGATCCCACAGTGGGACATGGAAATGCTGGGCGCTTCAAGGTTAGCTTAAACTGAAGAGAGGAACTTGGCTGGGATACAGACATGCCTGAGGTTGTGTCCCAGACGCTGAACTTCCAGCTCTAATGGCACAGTCTGTCAACTCAGCTCTGTTTTGAGTGAAACTGGACACTCAGTGATGGCCAAAAACAGCAGCTGAGTAAAATAATGAAGCTACATGTAGACAGTGATGGAGGCAGAGGAAGATAAGTTTGGACAGGCCCTTTGGAAATCATCTTGAACACTCTTTCTTTACTTTACAGGTGAGGACACCAAAACCTGCAGGTCACATTGTGACTGTGATAATGACAAAACTCTAATGTCATTTTTCACTGTGAGTGCATTTGTCTCCTCTAGAGTCTCAGCATTCTAAAGGTCATTAGCTATCCTTTTTGTGTGACAGTGGCCCTCTGGACCCAGGTCTAGCTGAATGGACACTTGGAGGTATTGGGGTTCAGTGATGGGGATGGACTGTGGTGGTCACAACAGAAAGGACATTGAATAAGGCTTCCAAAGACTGGGTCTGAGGCCTGACTTTGGATAAATTTACTGGGTGACACTCATTTCTTCAATTGTTTTCTCAACTGCAAAACACGAAATCCAGCTGAGAGACTGTGTGCTGATCCTGAAAACTAAAGCTATGCATGTAGCTTTTATTTTCCATCTCTCTCTTTCAGATTCCAGCATGTCATTTGTGAGGTCATGGTTCTGAATTAGGGGTGAGGCTCTGAACAGGGGATGTGGGAAAGCTGGCTGTTTCCAAAGGACCCTTGACCTTCATGGTCACAATACACAGGGCTCATCACCCTCAATGCCCCCCCCCACCCACTCCTTATCATGCCCCAGCTCCTCATCCTCACGGGCTTCCTCACTAAGGTTGTCCTCAAGTTTGTCAATGTCTCTTCTTCACCCAGGAAGCTCCCTTTCTCCTTTAAAGTGGTAGCGTCACTACCTCCGTAGGACCGTTCCCAACTTCCCCAGACAAATGGGTTGCTATCTTCTCTGTGTGACGGTGAAAGAAAGACTCTGTAGAGCCAGACCATGTGAGTTTTATCTCCAGCTCTACCACCTTCTAGGGGCTTGCCTTGTACACAATCTTTAGGCTCTCTTTGTCTTAGCTTCTTCATTTATAAAATGGCGATAAGAACATCTGGATTATAGGCTTATTCTGCTTAGAACAATGTCTGGTCTATGGTACACATTACGTATTTTTTGTTGTTCTGTTACTATCAGAATACCTAATATATTGTGTGCAATATAATGGATTATATGTATTCCTCCCCTCCTCTGACTGTTAGAGCCAGGACAGAGTCCTGGTTTTCTGCTTTCTCAGTGTTTAACACCATGGCAAGGACATATGAAGTGCCCAATGAACACTGCTTGAGCAAATGACTGGGCGTAGCCTGTGTGGTTCTGTCTCTGATGTCACTTGTGTATTTTTTTTTTTTTTCCAGTAAACTTCATGGGGCAAGCAGTCTGTCAGCTATACCTCTGTGGCCTTCTATGAATTGTCTTGTAGTTTTTAAAATAGCCCAAGTCTCATTTTTGTTTAAATAGCAAAAGAAAGTTGTCTTGGAATTTTAGATAGTAGAACTACAATGTGGAAATGAGTGAAATTCAATTGGTAATAAATCTTTCCGTTTGGAGTTGTGGTCCCAAGCCACACGGTTTTTGACATGATTTCAAGAACAGAGCCCAAGGCTGGGGTCTATTTGAAGAGAAATTAAAATAAGATCCCTCCAAAGCCTTTGGGATTGTATGGTGCGAAGTGGTACAAAAGACTTCAGAAAGTGAATACAGCCCCCCAAAAGACACAGATGAGGATATGCAGCTTGAGGGGAAGGTCAGAGTGGGGCTGGGGCTGTACTTTCCTGGAAGAAGTGGATTTGAAGCCACTGGTTCCACTTCCTGCTCTTAATCTTGTTACCCTATATGATATCCTGAAACTGTTGTCTAAGAGATTACCCGCCAGGTTGGGTTTAGGGTAAGAGTATGTGGGGGAAACAGCTGTCTTTCTTTTTTTAGAGGGGGGAGCTGCACCTGTGGCATATGGAAGTTCCTAGGCTAGGGGTCAAATGGGAGCTACAGCTGCTGGCCTACACCACAGCCACAGCAATGCAGAATCTAAACTGCATGTGCAACCTACACCACAGTTCATGGCAACACCAGATCCTTAACCCACTGATCAAGGCCAGGGAAGGACCCACATCTTTATGGATACTAGTCGGATTCGTTTCTACTGCACCACCATGGGAAGTCCCAATTGTATTCATAAATACAACAAAACACAATCCTTCCAAGGGGTTGTTGGGTTGAAATCATCCACATTATCTCTTTCTTATGGTTACTAGTGAAGATAATCATCTATTGAATAACTGCATTTGATATTAGCTGAAATTGTGATGTAAAAATGTGTTTATAAATATAATATACACATGCTTGCGATTATATTGTTATTTAAATTAGGATGGATAATCAGGAATATCATCTACTTCAGGCCAGTAAATATACAGCAGGACCCATCCAGTGAACTAAGTAGG
Organism: Catagonus wagneri; assembly: GCA_004024745.2. Classification (NCBI taxonomy): domain Eukaryota; kingdom Metazoa; phylum Chordata; class Mammalia; order Artiodactyla; family Tayassuidae; genus Catagonus; species Catagonus wagneri. Next base: position 3,332,949 of record PVHT021183519.1, on the reverse strand, counting down.
GGGTATAATCGATTGTCTGCAAGATGCCACCAACAATTCCACCCCATCCTGGATGCACATGTTGTGCCTCCCATCCAGGGACTGAGTCTCTTGCTCCTCCCCTTGAACCTTGGCCTGGCCTCGTGACTGGCTTTGGCCAAGAGAATTCTGCAGAAACAATGCCCTGCCAGTTCCAAGCCACGTAAAAGGCTCTTAAGAGGTCATGTAGCTTCTACTTTCATTGTCTTAGAGCTTTGGACCACCAGGAAAGGGCAGCTGACTCCCCTGCTGGGAGTAGGGGGCAGCTAACCTCCCACCATTCGAGCCTCCCCACCCAAGATGCTGGACAGGAAGTGGGATGCCATCTCGATCCTCCAGCCCTGGTCGTCGTCCTCCCATATCACTTAGAAAGGCGATTAAGTTGTCTTCTGAAAACCCAGTCCCAATTATATTATCATGAGCACATGGTGGCTGGTGAGTAGCTTTGGTTTGAAATGTTTTGTTACATAGTAATACCTCCCGGAAACAAGGGGTAGGCACAGTCTACATCCAGATCTGAGATCTCTCCCGTCGTGATCTCCTCCAGAGGGACTGGCTGGGAAAAGTGTTGAGGGCTTCTCTGTCCCCATTGCTCATGACAGACACTGCTGGTTGATACAGCTGTCTTTCCCATTCTGCCCAGATACTGCCTTAAACCTCACGCCAGAGCTCTAGGCAACAACTACTAAGCAGAGCTTTGAACTGAAACAATTTGCCATTCTAGGATTGGCCATTGTGTTTCCAGGGTCTGTGTCAATGAAAGGAAAAGGGGAATGGTGTATCCTGGTGAGCCATTAGCACCTCTTGGAATCAAGGAATGTTAATGGTAATACAACTTGGGAGATCCTCTGAACTAGTGGTTCTGTATGTGGGCTGCAGTTTACCTAGACTGCTTTAAAATTTTAAGCGATGTCTGGGCCTCCCCTTCAAGGTTCAGATTCAGTGGGACCTTAGTATTTGAAAGTACGTGTTATTCCTTGGAAATGAAGATATCTGAGAGGCCTGACGTGGTGGATCACAGCTGGCTGAGCCCTGTTGAGGAGTCATCATGAAGGCTCGAGGGATATCGGGGCAGACGGTCCAAGAACTTGGAGGGAGGTTTCCTGAAGGAGAAACGAGGGTTCACATGAGGGAAAAGGAGGGACGGGTAGGCGCTCAGGAGAGCCAGCTCCTAGGTCAAAAGATGGAGGTCCCTTCCTTTCTGTCAGGAAAAGCTGGCAGATAATCTGTGAGGACAGGTTTGTATATATAGCTTCAGATATAAGTAGAAGGTGTGGTCCTTGTTTTGAGGTTTTCCCTGTGGAGAATTTCTTAAATCTCAGGCCTGATTGTCGAAGAGAACTGAGACCAAGTATGGAGAGCATGAGAGATGTGTTTGACTCAGTAGGGTCAGAAAAGTTCGAGGTGCCTTCTCTCTTGGCACATTTGGCAGGAATGCCAAGATACAATGTGGGGACTGGAAATCTTATGACAGTAAAATTTTAAGGCTTCATTTTTTGGTAAAATACGACTTGCTGTCAGGTATATGGGTTGGTAGCTTTGATGCAAATATATAGTAACTCTTTTCTGAAATCTGAAGAGATTTTCTGCATATAAATAAAACCACGAATGCGATAAAATTGCTTTTGATCACCTCACATGAAAGGTGTTAGGAATTTTCAAACTGTTATATAATTAAAGTGTGGTGGGGCAAAAAAATCTTAGTTGAATATTTCTCCTCCCACCCCTTCTTAAAAGCCATTTCTGGAGGAAAGCGCACTTTCCCCACTCCAGTGTTGTGCTGACCCTCACTTTGTAGTCTGAAGAAAAGTTACAGCTTTTAGTGACAGCAGGAAAATTGTCTTGAAGTTGAAAGCACTACAAACCATGAATGACATTGGAATTTGCAAAAATGAACCAAGTTTCTCCTCTTAGCCTCAGCCGAAACAGATGACTTAAAAAGAGCTCATTTTTGTCAGTAAAAGAATAGCCTGGAGATCTTCTTTCCTTCTTTTCCTGGGTCTGCTTCTTGATCTCCTGTCTGTAGGATCATGGTGAGAAATAAGCTTTGCCTGACTTGTTCTTTCTAGGGTCTTTTTAAAATCACTTTTTATATTTGCTATATACACTAATCACAGTTTTCATCCCATAGTTATAGCAATGCTACATCCTTGACCCACTGAGCAAGGCCAGGGATCAAACCTGCATCCTCATGGATACCAGTCAAGTTCTTAATCTGCTGAGCCACAGTGGAAACTCCCTGGAACTTATATTTTTAAATAGTGATGTAAATGACTTTCTCCCAATGGTCAGGAAGTTAATCCAGTCTCATTCTTTGAATAATCATTTTATCCTTTCCTTGTTGATTTAAAATAGCATATTTATCATATAATACGTTCTCATATATTCATGGCTCAGTTTCCCCTTTATGTCCTATTTAACTATTGCATAGCAATGTCACAGCGCTTTAACTCCCATAGCTTTATATTATGTTTTGATATTGTGATAGGCAATGGACAAGCTTGCTCAGCTCCTCCCAGCAGATAAGTGACATTACTGCCTGAAATTTTGAGAGAGGAGTTCTAAAAGGGAGTCCATGCCCTTCTACATTTCTGAAGTAGTCCAGCAGAGGATGGGCTTTAGAACGAGTAGTGATGATAACCGGGCATCACACATAGCCTGTCGCGTTGTCTTAGGTCAACCAGACAGGTTTGATGCCTGGATATTATCATTAAGCTGGGTTTAGTGCAGCAATATGGCTTTATAGCAATACAGTAAGAAATCAAACCTGATAATAGGTCTGGATAATGTGGTTTACGAAAGTGGTTTTGTAAAACCATTCTGGAGTTTTGAGATTTGTGGCTGGGGAATCTATGGGCTCCAGAAAACACTGATTAGGTCTTCTCAATACCTGGAAGTTTTCCCCTGGCAGGTTGACCATGGCCAGTACTCAAGCCTGTATTTTATGGTGGGATTAAGGTAAATCCAAGAAGCTATGCTCTGCTTGATGCAATCTCTGATCCTTTAAGGTCAATTGCAGTGACATACAATTTGTATAATTTTCATGTGCCCGAGTGTTCCTTCTTACTCATCTCAAGCCCAGCCTCTATTGGACTATTTCAGTAATTTAGAATGGTACGCTCTCTCTTTCAGAACTTCTTTTTCAAATTTGCCTTGGATATTCTTTCATATTTTCTTCCTAGAAAAATTTTATTTATTTATTTATTTATTTATTTGTTTGTTTGTTTTTTAGGGCCGCACCTGCAGTATATGGAAGTTCCCAGCTAGAGGTCAAATCAGAGCTTAAAGCTGCTGGCTGACACCACAGTCACCACAAAGCCAGATCTGAGTCACATCTGCGAACTATACCATAGATCATGGCAATGTCAGATCCTTAACCCACTTAGCAAGGCCAGGGATTGAACCAAAGTCTTCGTGGATATTAGATTCGTTACCGCTGAGCCACGATGGGAAATCCTAGAATTTTAGAATCCGTTGGTAAGTGCTTTGAAAAATCCCACTGGAAAGTCGATTATGATTTCACTGAATTTATAGATTAACTTGAGGGGAACAACTATCTTTACGATGCCAGGTCTTTCCAAACAGATACGTGAACATTTTCTCTATTTATTTGTATTTTCTTTTATGTCCTTTAGTAAAACTTTTATCATTTTTTCAGTTAGATCTTGAACATTTTTAGTTTATTCTTAGGTATTTTGTAGTTTTATGGTTTGTGGCTTTTGTGAATAATATCTTTTTTCATGACACTTTGTAATAGTTATTGTGGAACAGAGGCAAGCTATTGCTCGCGTTTGTTAACATGATACCTCGCCTCCTAACTGAACTCTGTGAATTGTAATAGTTTACCTTATACTCTCTTAGATTTTCTAGATACACAATTATGCTGTCTGCAGATACTGGCTGTTTTGTTTCTTCCTTTCAAATTCTTATGTGTTATTTCTCTTCTTTGCTGTTTAATTGGCTCAGACTTGCAGATCAATGTGAAATAGTTGTGAGCATCCTTATCTCTCATAGCTACAGAAATAATGCTATTTTATCATGATTGTAATTCAATTTTATCATTAGAATATTTGCTCTAGCTTTCTGGTTGACATTCTTTTTCAAGAAAAGGAAATTTTCTTCTACTTTCAACTTGCTAAGAGTTTCTTGGGAATGAGTGTTAAATTTCATGAAATAATTTTTCTGCTTCTGTTGAGATAATCATATAATTTTCTCCTCTTGTCTATTAATTGAACAATATTTTGAAATGTTGAACAACATTTCACTCAAGGGATTAAACACTACTTGACTTTCTACTTGTGGTAATAATGCTTATAGTTTGCTTATAAATACTTAAATGGGACAGGCGGTCTTTGTTGGTCTGGAAATTGACTGCTTCAAAAGTCTCCTCTGACTCCACTGTTCTATTATTTCTTTCTGTAGTAACTGAGTTTGCGGTTATCCTCTTTTGAAGAAGGTTTCCTGCAGATTATTTAGGGGGAACTAAGGGTATTTGGGACATGTTCTTAACCTTTACAGGTTGGCATCATAGAGAACATACCAGCTGGTGATTGGCGTCTGTCAGAAAACATGCCACATTTGAGGTGGGCAACGGGGCTGGAAAAGGGATGATCTGTGACCTGTAATAGCATTGTGTGTACTTCATCTTAATGTAATAAGGCCCCAAAAAGTACAAACCATTATGTAAAAGTAGAGAGGATATACCTTCTTGGAGTCAGTCAATCCAAAATCCAGGACACAGACAGGAAGTGAATGTTCTTTGGGTTGCCATGACAACCAGAGGCAGATTTACCATGATGTTAATGAAGCCTAAGCTTCAGGGTCTCTCACTTAAAAGGGCCCTTTCCAAGGCTCTGCTCCTATTTTTGGTTTTGTATTCTTTTCCTTAAGGAAAGATCCCAACTTGTGTTAGCCTCAGACCCTACAAAAAACCTGGGTCCGTCCATCGTGACAACCTCAGGCATGGCTCTGCATACCAGCTACCCAGCCTGGACCCAGGGCTCTGAAAGCCCTTTCTGGCAACCCTGATAATTCTCCCAGTTTAGCAATTAGAGTGGGTGGCAGATTAAATTACCCTGTTGCTTCCCAGCTGGACTAGGAGAACTGTGGCCTGACACAGAAGCCAGTGGGTGTCCCATGGAGTGAGGGCTCAGTTATCTCACACTTTTCTCTCTGTGGAGGCACGTGATCAGGTTCATTATTAACGCTGAGCTGATCTGGTTACCTTGATTGACACTAAGTGATTTCAGCCCGGGCTATATTTGTCTTCATTGGGGAAAATGCCGCAGAGCTGAAAGGTTATTTCCCTCTTCAAATACATTTGGGCCTGTCACTGTGGAGTTACGCACCCTGACATCAAAATCGGACCCACGGGCGTTGGGAAGACAGAAAATGACATCAGGAGCAAAAATGGTGTCAGCTTCATTTTGTTTTCCCTTTCTCTTTCTCAATTCTGACAGAGAAGTAGTAAGGCTAGATTTTGCAAAGCTTTCAGGTGAAAAGAAGGAAGAATTTTTGGTGACTGTATTTATTCTGCACACACAAATAATTTCCAGGACATGTTTTGCTGTCCTCATGGTTCCTCTCCATTACTATTAAGCTTAATTTAAAATGTTAGAGCTTTGGCATCTAGTTAATAAGATTAATCAATCATTAGTTTGCTATTAAATAAAATCTTAACCTTTTAATAAGATAAATTATTCCTTAACACAACCCTTACTTTTGTTTTTAGAACCGAAAAGGGAGATATTACCTACAAGAAATTCATCTTTAACTCTGCTATCCTTTCCCAGGGTGCTAAGCATTTAAGTCTACAAATGACCTAATGTTGTGTTTACAGTGTTACCCTATGTGAATCTAAATGCGTGTAAGAAATATATCAAACCTGGTTACACAGGTGAAAATCAGATACTTGCTAGCCCATAAGCTTCAGTGAGGAAATTTAAATTAGTTTGAAGGGGAAATTTTAACCTACAGATATCAAATAGAGTTATAGTGGCATAAAACAATATTGCCCTACCTCATAGGGTTTAGTTATTTTGGATGAAGTAAAAGCTAATAAATTTAAAGAGTAGTTTTATTGATGGATGGATCCTTTGCACTTCGGAATAATACAGGAATTTTTTTTTTTTTTTAAAGAAACTACCTTTTGTCACTGTTCTTGTTGCAGTACATGCATCTGACTCTATTGTTGGTGCAGAAAGAAGGGCCCTCTTTTGGGGCAGAGAAATGATAAATCTCATTGGAACAACAACTCACCTATTGAAATAGCTCTTATGCCAGACTGAGCTGGGGATGGAGAAGCAGCGCTACTGTTTAGCTTCAAATCACAAAGTCATAACTACCGAATGTGCTCCTCCCCTCTTGGATCTCTGCCTTGTCTCCAGCGGTGATGACAATGAGATGGGCCGGCTTCCCATTAGATAGAAAAATAGGAGAGAGAGTGTCCACTGACCTAAGGAAAATATCTCATGAAAACATGGTTTCTTTTATATTGAGAGACATATAAAATGCATGTAAACAAGCATTTTTTATTTGAACATTAAGTTTTATTGGTACAGAGCATATGTTTTATTATACCAGTGACTAATGCCTTTTTAAAATGAGATTTTGAAATGCCATTCTCTTTAGGTCATGAGACAAAAGAGCGTTTAGAACATTGTTCTAGTGTGAACCCCCGTAATTAGAGCTGATTAACAACAAGACAACTTGAGGTGCGAAAAATATTTTCTGCAGAGCCCCCTATTTAGTGGAAAAAAGTTTGGGTTTTTTTCTTTGATGTTATTCGAATGGTTTTTGCCTGAGAAACCACTCTAACTAGACCTTGAAAGTCATCAGTTTGCCAGAATTACCGTCAAAAATATTTATTTGTGTGTAGATACTCTGGTCCCTATTTTCCTGTCTAATGGGATCAGTAGGAGAATGATTTATTCAAAGTCATCTATCTAAAAAAATTATCTGTGAGAGATAGAAAAGGGAAAATCCAGAAATGAAAGTTAATAAACCCACCAAAAGTTGCTTATTACCAAAGAAAAAATATTATCCCAATACTGACTGTCATAGGAAGTCTTGCTTATGGCCCATGATTGTGATTTGCATTTGTAGGATAGTGTTTTTAGACTGTAAATGATTTCCTAGATGCTGGCTGTTTGGATGATGATTTATCACATTTATGGGAAATACACTTGGTCATGTAAACCACTGGCAGTGCCAAGAACGTAAAGTAGACAAAGATAATTTGAACAAAGAGAAAATATTGAAATAATAATAAGTGTGGTTGAAAGTGAATATTGTCCCAAGTTGGTAATTTTCTTGCACTATGAAATGTATGAACCAATGAGTCTCTTCTGCTCACAGTCACCTGGAGCCACAGGGGTCAGTCTTCTTGGGCTCTACTAGTCCCCAGAACCTGGCATCTTGTGGAGCTATGTGTATAGCATCTTCCTGGCCTCTGCAAGATTTGGACTTGGGCTGTCATGGAAACTGTTTCCTGTGTTCAGATTTCACAAGGATGTTAAGGTCTGCAAAGTGTTTACCTTGATAAAGAAAAATGATTAGTTCACATCATCTTGAAACAAACCCAACACTGGTTCCTTGGGAAATAGTAGAGTTTGGACTCATCCCCCAGTTTTTAAAATTTATGTATTTATTTGTTTATTTCTTTATTTTGGTCATTTTGTCTTTTTAGGGCCGTGCTCGTGGCATATGGAGGTTTCCAGGCTAGGGGTCGAATCGGAGTTATAGCTGCCAGCCTACATCACAGCCACAGCAACACCAGATCCGAGCCATGTCTGTGACCTACACCACAGCTCATGGCAACGCTGGATCCTTAACCCACTGAACGAGGCAGGGATCGAACCCACGTCTTCATGGATGCTAGTCTGGTTTGCTGACCTCTGAGCCACGATGGGAACTCCATCATCCCCCAGTTTTAAAGCTGGTGTCATTTGGGGCCACCCTGGTCTCCTCAAATTTTCACTTATTTCTGAGGCTGAAGTGATCTCAGATCTGATCTGTGTTCTATCTGTGTTTCTTTCTGTGAAACAAAACAACGCACCCTCAAATTTATTATACGATGGGAAGCTCATGGACTTTGAAAACTGACAGACTTGAGTTTGAATCTGGCTTCTTTGACTTGCCGGCTGCATAAGTATGGGCACGTTTGCCTCAGTTTCCTCATTTGTCAGTGGGGACAGTGACACTTTCTTTCCCCCATATTGTGAAGATGAAATGAGATAACTTGTGGAAATCACCTGGTACATAGCAGATATCCAGTAAATGTTCATCCTCACGCCTCCCAACCCCTTTGGGGAAGACTTCTCCTGACTGGATAAATCCAGACTTGCTGGAGGCTGAGAGCTCTTGGCAGTTCTCACTCACTGACACAAGATTTTCTAGGATATTTTAATGTTTCTGGGTTGTCAGATCACACAGGTGGTGTTTTGATTTTTGAAAGCTCTTAAGGTCTCTGCAGTTCCTCCCTTTCTGAATATCACCCTTGAAGGAGGCAGAGCCCAGGTGGAGAAGTCTGTGTGGCATGAGGCACTGTACCTCCGTGTGCTGAGCCCCTTGCTGAGAGGAAAAGAAGCTCTACAATGTGTTCTTAACCCTGGGCTCTCCTCTAAGGGGAAAGCTCTTCCGTAACCCTGTCACTCCAACCTCTTGCTCAAAGGGATGTTGTATTAATGGTTGTATCATTGGTGGGGTTTCGGACACGATGGGGCCAAAGGAAGGTTGTTGGGGGAAGATGCTTTTGAGAAGTGAGAAATTCCCTGAATCCAAATGCCACCATGCAGAAGTTCCCACTGTGGTGCAGCGGACATGAATCTGACTAGGATCCATGAGGACGCGGGTTTGATCCCTGGCCTCGCTCAGTGAGTTAAGGATCCAGTGTTGCTGTGAGTTGTGGTGTAGGTCACAGACGGGTCTTCTATCTGGCGTTCCTGTGGCTGTGGTGTAGGCTGGCAGTAGTCTGATTTGACCCCTATCCTGAGAACGTCCATATGCCGCAGGTGTGGCCCTGAAAGAAAAAAAACCGCAAATGTCACCATGCAGAGGCTGCACGTTCCACCTGCCTGAAAACCAGGTAGGCTCTGGCTCAGACCTCATCCTGGCTCTACCAGACAGTGCCAGAAATAATGGTGACCTGTGAACACAAGCAGGGGTCCTGGCCTGGTTAAATACAAGGTCATCATTAATTCAACATTTACTGAGCACCCTTCCCCGCAGGGAATGTAGGTTTTGCCCATTGTTCCACAGCAGCCACACTGAAGGACTCAGTGTTTACATCAGAGTACTGATTCAGGGATCCATGAATGGATTTCCAGGAGTAGGTGAACCCCTGAAACTGTGTGCCAAACACAGGAGTCTGTGGGAGTATGAGTCTGTGCACTTCTGGAAAGAACATCTAGAACTTTCATTAGCTTCTCAGAAAGTTAGGAACCACCTGTGGGATGTGAACTAACTGTTCTCCCTGTACTGAGCTGACACCCTAGGAATCTCAGCTCCAGAGTCCCTCCTGGGCCTGCGCATAGAGAAAATATCATGACCAGGGTTGTGTTCACCATTCCCTGGAAGCCCATGCTCTGAGTGCTGAGCAGTACTTGCTGGACCTCCTTCCAAAGTGCTCCCTGCTCTCTCACCCAGTCAGAGGCTGGTCTGCATTCAGCTAAAGATAAGCCTTTTCCAACTACCTGGAACTAAGCCACAATCTGGGCCAAAGTTACAAGAACAAGCATTGAGCAGGGAGGGTGATGCTCTGGGCTGTGCTTGGCCTCTGCTCTCCTACTGGTATGCAAACACCTGGCTGCAGACTCTTATCTCCCTCCCGCATTGACACACCCTGCTCGGTACTTGGCATCCAGGAAGTGTTCAGCTCCTGTTCATGCAGTTGGAGTGAACAGGGGCTGATGATTTTCCCTCCCAGCCTGGGAGGGAAAATCAGACTGTATAAATAACCATAGTGCAAGGCAGAAGGGGGGTCCATTTCATGAGAGAATTGTCATATAAAGGAGGGAAATGGCTTAGGCAGGATAACATAGGGCAGGGAGATGTGTGGGGCAAGAGCAAAGAGCTTGGTTAGCCTGGAGCCAAGAGTGCCTGGAAGCGAGTGTCTAGCTTGGGTGGGAAAGTTGGTAGGTGCCCACTGCTCTGTGTCCCCCTCACCCAAGACTGTCCTCCTTGGCCAGTCTACTGAGCCCCAGGAGAGCACAGCTCCTACAGGTTTATTGACCAAGGCCCCAGGCCAGGGCAACCCAACAAGTCTCAGAGCTGTGCTAGGTTATGCTCTTTACAGCTAGAACAACATCAGTCTGAGTGGAAGGGGCTCCTGTTTGTTGGTTCTCAGAGCTCTCTGCAGGTAGGGAGCAGATCTATAATTACTGAGGCAGCTGATACTCTTTCCCAGGGGATCGCGTTTCAGTGCATAATATCATCATGTGTAAGCCCTGTCCATATCTGGTAATGAAATGAGGCAGGGCAATGTTATTGGATTTGAGATAGAATTGTTTTCTTTTGTTTTTCTCTCCTCCCACTCCTCTCACCCCTCTCTTCCAAATATCAGCTAATCTGTCTCCCGTTGATCACTAGTCTTTTCAGTGCTATATAACTCCTCACCACAGAGAACATTCCAGGAGGCAATTAACAATGGAATTGGCACTCACTAGCCTCCATGAAACTCAAATCTCATTTAAAAACTAGTTCAAATATCTCACTTCCTCCAGGCAGACTTCCTGGATTGCATTTCCTGAACGGTTTGATTCCTTTATGATGGCCGTGCTATTATATGGGTAATTATATTTTGTTGTTGCTGGTCCTAAAGGTACATTGTGAATATTTCAGGGCCTGGACCCTTTAAATTATCAGATATATTGAATTATGAACATAATGAGAAAAATAAGAGCATAAAGGTCCTCTTTTAGGCTGAGGACAAGGCGGCAGGTTTCTGATGTCCCCTCTCCGCCTCTGTGTGCTGTCTTCCATCAGCCTGGGTGCTTCAGTCCTCCCGCTATCTCTCCCCAGAGCCCTTACGCAGGGCGTGCTGGGGTGCAGGTGGCGGAGGGTGAAGAGGGTGAGCTGTACAGTGAATGGTGATTGGGTGTGTGCAGCTCAGGCCCCTCAGAGCACTTCCCCCATAGGAAGCCAAGCATCACTGACGAGGGCAGAGGAGGGGTTGGTGGCCTGAAAGTCCTGGGGACCCTTTATTTGTGTGAGCAGGGCTTGTTGCTCTCCTTAGCTCAGAGAGCATATCCCTCAGAAAGCTGCGGGCTGTACCTCAGCTGGGCTCGTGGAGAGTGGTGGGGTCAGGACAGCCCGGGAAGGCTGTGACCCAGGCCATGCAGCCTGAGGCTCCCCCCGCCACCACCGCTGTGTGCACCTGTCCTAGGCCCTTCCTGTCCTGGTGAGGAGGGAAAGAATATTCCAGATGAGGGGAAAAGCTAAGCCAGGCCTGAGAGGCAGCATGAGCCCACTGACAACTAAATATTTTCACCACGCATTTAAATAGTACTCACAAAAGGGTACAATTTCTGGCCTACTGAAAGTATGACAGTATAAAACTGTAACGTTACTCTTTTAGATGTGTCCAAAGGACTGTAAATACCATGGCAGTTTGATATTCACCATCACATGTTTTAAAAAGTACACAAACAAGCTCTTTTTTTTCCCCTAACCATCGGAAATCATATATTGTTCCTGTTTATTTTTGAATCTGCCTTTTTATTCTACTTCTCCCACTGAATTTTATCCTACTATATTTTTATGCTTATTACACTCGTCACAATAAAAATGTGTGTATACATAAAAGTTAACATTAAAAATCTGTAGTTCCCTTCGTGACTTAGGAGTTAACAAACCCAACTAGGATCCGTGAGGATGCGGGTTTGATCCCTGACCTCGCTCAGTGGGTTAAGGACCCAGTGTTGCCATAGCTGTGGTGTAGGTCACAGATGCATTGCTATGGCTGTGGTGTAGGCCAGCAGCTGTAGCTCTGATTTGACTCCTAGCTTGGGAATCTCCATATGCTGTGGGTACAGACCTAAAAAGCAAAACAAAAACAAAAACTCCTGTGATTGTAACCCCAAAATGTTAAAAAAAAAAACCTTTTCTAGGTTATCCATTAAAATAATTTTATCATAGAATTGATAAAAAACCGTAAATATAATATAAATTTTAATAAGTATTTAACAAAAATAGTGTTACTGTAAATGCATTACTTCATGACATGGGAAGGCTTTCTTTTTTGTTTGCTCCTCTCTCCATGGATAAGTTTTGTTTATTGTTAAAACAAGATGCTGTTTAGCTTCAGTTCTACTCCTAGTTTCCTTTCTTGTAGATACACATGCTGAGAAAATGTATTCACAAAATATCACGGGAATAGAAAAATTTGTTATAGCAATGATACTCAATTCTTTGAACTCTTTCCCAGTTATATACCAGAATCACATGGTGACCTATCATCAAAAATTATTTTTAATGATCTATCAGCTGACAATTCAGTTAGGTCCTCCATCATTTTAGCCGAATGCCAAAAATGGAGAAACAGCTAACTGGGAACATTTATTCATGATCACTGCATTTACTGTTTTTCAGTGTCTAGAAAGCACATGAAAAAGGCTTTACTATGACTTATGGAATGACTATTAAATTTTTTTTTTTTTTTGTCTTTTTAGAGCCACATCCATGGCATATGGAGGTTCCCAGGCTAGGGGTCAAATCAGAGCCACAGTTCCCAGCCTGCACCACAGCCACAGCAACATCAGATCCAAGCTGCATCTGCGGCCTACACCATAGCTCACAGCAACGCTGGATCCTTAACCCACTGAGCGAGGTCAAGGATCACACTTACATTCTTATAGATCCTAGATACGTTGCCTCTGTGCCATGATGGGAACTCCAATATATATACTTTTTACTTGTCAGTTATACCTCAGTAAAGCTAAGGGAGAAAATGACCTCCTATCCAATTAAAGGGCAGAAGGACACTGGGAGTCCTTTCAGTGGAATGTGGGTATTGTACAGAGGGCTCTACAGGGTTATTGTATCCAATAAGATCCTGAGTCTTTCATTATTTCTTTTTGCTAGGCTGTATTACAGCCCTGTAATATGAAGAAAACCGGTAGTAATGTAAATGATTGTTGTTGATGCAAGATGGGGAAAGGCAAGAGGGAAGTCTGAGCACCTAGGGAGCGGAATGGTTCCCACAAAGTGTCTTCATAGGATCCTACCTTTTCCCAAACAACGGCTTTTTTTGAGGACTGGCTCCACGCCTAGTGAAATTCTTAGTTTTTCTCCAGCAGCATCTTGATTGTCACTCTTAGATGATTCACTGTGTCTCTGTGGCTTAAGCATTTGCCAAGGTGTATAAGAAGAAAAAAATGGTTCCTGGAATTTTGATCTTTTAATCACTGCTCCAGACTGGTTCTGGGAACTGAGAGGCACCATCTGCAAAGGCTTTTGGAGGAAATGGGGTGGGAAGAGGGGTGGGTGGAGCTGTCAGGGAGAAGAATATGTCCCCAGATCCATTAGAGCAATCGAGTCTGCCATCCTTCTAGTCGAGCAGCCACTGTGAGGAGAAAACTGTTTTGTGGTGTCTTCACCAAGCCTAGATATTTTAACTTTATTTCCAGTCCATCTTTGTCATTCCTTTCTTGATTTATTTTGGTTTTTTGGCTGCTGTAATAGGAAAATCGATTCCCTTTTTTCAAAACAGCATTGGAAAAGATAGGAGAGGAGAAAGTTCTCAGAGTTTCACCTCTAGACTTCCAGAAAAGAAGCTGCTCCTTCCACTCCTAGGCCCAGGCGTGGTCCCTTTGTAGCCTGGGGGAGGGAGGGACGGAAGAGGGACCTTATTCTTCCAGATGCATATTGGTGTCAATTCCACCTTCTCTGTGAAGTCCTCCCTGGCCACCAGCCCTCTGTCCTTTCTCTGTTCCCTCTGAACTTCTACCTCACTCACTTTTCCATCCATTTTTACCTTTAATTCAGAACTTGAGTGAGTTATATGAATCATCCCATTTTCTAATACAGAATTCTTGTTTTTCCAGCTATAAACCTTTAATAGTAAGGACCCTTCTCTGACTTCTGTTTTGGTCACCACACCCTTAGCATGGGGCTGGACTTTCATGGTAAAAGTTTAGCAATTACTTGAGTTAACCTGAACTCAAACCATTGCCTGGCTACAAGCAATGGTACGGCATGATTGACATTTCTGCGGGTAGAGAAGAATGCTTAGAAGTGGTCAGACTCTGAGCTTCCCTAATGCCCTGCAAAATATACCATAGGGGATTATACTGATCCCCAGAGTGTTGCCTCTAAAACTCCAAGCATGGGCCTGATACTGGGAAATCCCATCCCCTGTTGGTCAATGTACTTTATGTCAGCTCACCCAAAGAACCTTTCGTGGGACTCGGCCATCCTGGGCTAGTATCTTTTTACTCCAATTCCTCTCTCCTTCTCTCTTTGAGTGAAGATTTCCTCATTGCTCTCTGGCCATCTCCCACCCCACCCCATCTCCCTCTCCTGTGACTTCTCTGGATTTTGGAGAAAGTACATCCTAACCATCCATCTTCTTTGCCAAGCATCTTCTTCCCCTTCCTGACTGGCTAAAGAAGTTTTTTTCTCGTGGAAATTATTCTTCTCTATTCAAAGCGACATACACTGAGCTCAGTCCATCATGCACTTGATGTTTCATAGATGAGATGAAGACACTAACGCATTGAGTTCCACCTTATTCTGGGTCTAGGTCTTGTGCCTTAGTCTAACTTCTCTGTTTTGAATGTATGGTTCTCTATATAGGACTCAATGGCAAAGATCTCTCAGAATGGACTCTCTGGGGCTAAGAGGTCTAGTATTTGTTCTCTGTGTCTCTGTGTTCTCTTTTCTTTGCCCTGAGTAGTTCATCCTCACTCTGTGGGGTCTCTGTGCTCTCCATCTTCTTCCTTTTCCTGTTTGGATTGGCTCCTAAGAAAGGATCTAATACAAATACATTGACTACTTCCTCAGGGGGAAGGTAATAGAGGGAGAGGCCAGGTTAAATCAGTTGACTAAAAGCCATACCAGAGACAAGAAGAGGATGAAGGTAAGAGCAGGAACACCTTTTAGCAAAGGACCTCTTTGCTACCCCAGAAGCTCACATACCTAGTCAAATACTTTGTTTAGTAGCTTGCTAAGCTGACATTCCCTGAATTTGTTTAAAGTAGACAGACATAGCTCCAACCAAGTCTAGGATATTTGAGTATTCTTCTAACAAAATCAATCAGAACATTCTAGAGCTGAAAGGAAGATCAAGCCTGGTTGCTTTTTACTTTGCTGATAAGGAAACTGAAGCCCCATATGATGAATGGCCCTTAGATTTATGAGGGAAGAGCTGGGCTAGAGTTCTGATTTCTTACTTCTCACTACAAAGATTATTTATTATTCTCCTGTCCCCAATTTTCATGACTATGCTTGATTGTTTACTTTTATAATCAGCTTTTCTAGTTCCACAAAAAATTCCTGTAGATATCTTTATTGAGGTAGTGTCAGATTTATAAAATAACTGAGTGGAGAATTCATGTTTTTATAGCAACGAATCTTCCCATCTTAAGATTATGATATACCTTTCCATTTTTTCAAGTCCCTTTTGTATGTTACAGTTTTCTTCATGTATTTCTTGTACATTTTTAAGGTTATTTGCAGCTATTTATACTTTAATTACTATTGAAAGTAGTCTTTTCTTCCACCATATCTTCTAACTGGTTGATCTTTTATGTATAAAAGCTATTGTTTACTATACCGTAATTTTGTAATTGGCTTCTCTTTTGAGTTCTTGGACCCAATTCCAATATATGTGAGTATGTGTGGTGTGTTGTGCTTCCCTACATTCTTGGAATCCAGCAAGTTCAGAGATTTCAATCTAGTTCTGACTTTATCTGTCTGAAGATAGCATCAGATTCTACAAGTTGAGGGTTCAATCTTTTTTTTTTTTTTGGCCATACCCACAGCACGCAGAAATTCCCAGGCCAGGAACTGAACCCATGCCACAGTAGCAATCCAAGCCCTTGCAGTGACAATGCCAGATCCTTAACCCACTGCACCACAAGAGAGCTGTGAGGGTTCAGTCTTACAAGTATGCCTGTCTCTCCTCGCAACTTCAAATGCCAGTTGCAAGCCCAGGTTGTTACCTGTGCTTCTGTCCTACTAGCCACAGATTGGAGGTTTCCATAAACTTTTCCTTGGACTTCAGATACTAGTTACAAGTTCATGTTGTTACCTGTACTGACTGGTTGGTTATAGATTGGAGGTTCCCATAACCTCCTCTTCAGGTTCAGTCAGCTTGCTAGTGTAGCTCACAGACTCAGAGGAACATTTTTCTTACTATGTCACAGGTTTATTATAAAAGGATATAACTTAGGAATAGCCAGATGGAAGAGACGTATCAGGCAAGGTATAGAAAAGGGTGCAGAGCTCTCTGAGCATGCCATTTCCCCAAATCTCCATGTGTTCCCCAGCCTGGATTCTCTGCACTTTTGGGTTTTTATGGCAGCCTCACTACATAGTTATGATTGATTAAATTTTGGCCATTGGCGATTGATTCAACCTCCAGTCCATCTCCTCTCCCCAGAGGTCAGATATAGGACTGAAAGTTCCAACCCTTTAGGCACTTGGTTGGTTTTCCTGGCAACCAGCCCCCATCCTTAGGGGAGGCCCATAAGTCACCTCATTAACATAACAAAAGACACTTCTTTATGGCTCTAATCACTTAGGAAGTTCCAAGAGTTTTAAGAGCTCTATATTAGAAATGAGACAAAGACCAAATATATATTTCTTATTATAAAGATAATCTTACAGTTTCATTTCCAAATTCTCTTATTTGAAGTAGTTTCTCCATAGAGATTTTCAAGATACATGATCATGTCATCTACAGTGGTAACTTTGCCTTTTATTTTCAAATTTTACACTTCTACCTTCTTTCTGTAGCCCAATTTTATTGGATGCTATCTCCAGAGCTTTTTAAACAATAATGATAATGGGCATCCTTATCTTTTTATCTAACTATAATGGAAATGCTTTTATTGGTTTCCCTTTAGGCAAGATACCAACTTTTGAGAAAGGTATTTTGTCACACTAAGGAAGAATCCATCTATTCCTATGACTAATGATCAAGCCACCCATCATACCTAGGATGACTGTTCTCTTGTTCTCTGTATATCCCCTGCTTGACCATCGCCTACTTTCCTTATACCCTATTCACATGACTGACCTTCCTACACACTTTCCCCAGCCTCAGCTAGTGATTGTTCTAATCTTTAGATCAGAACATCTCCTCCACCTTGATAGCTTATCAAAGGGGCAGTGAGGGGTGTGCCCCTTTGCTAGTTTCCCTAAAAACTGATGAGCCAACCTGACATTAGTTCCCTCTATAACTGGTAACCTCCCCCTCTCCCCAGAAGCAAAGATTGCTGCCATGTCCTACCCACCATCCACCACACACAGTGGGGTGTCACTCTAGGACCCTGATTTAGACATGTAAGATCTCTCTTCTCCATTAAACTATTCATGGCTCTGTCATTGACTGTGGCTGGGCAAGCACAGGGCTTGCAGGCTCTGTGGGGGGCAGGGGGTAGGGGGCAGCCCAACATCCTCTTTTATTAAGAATTCCTTTTTTTATTTTTAATTCCCATTGTGGCTCAGTGTGTTAAGAACCCAACTAGTATCCATGAGGATGCGAGTTCAATCCCCAGCCTCACTCAGTGGGTTAAGGATCCAGTATTGCCATGAGCTGTGGTGTAGGTCACAGATGCAGCTTGACTCTAGTGTCGCTGTAGCTGTGGCGTAAGCTGCTTTAGCTCCTATTCAGCCCCTAGCCCAGGAACTTCCATATGCCACAGCTGCAGACCTAAAAAGAAAAAAAATTCATTTTTTGTCTGAAATTAATGTTGAATTTTATTTAGTTACCTCTTTGGCATCTATGGAAATAATCAATTAATTTTTTCACCTTAGATCTTTTAATATGGTGAATCATATAAACAGATTATGAAAATTGAACCATTCTTGCATTCCAAGGATAAATCCCACTTACATATGGGTTTTATTCTTAAAATATGCCACATTAATCTCTTTTTTAATAATTTATGAATTTTTGCCTCAGTAATTCATCTGTGAGATTGACCTGTAGTTTTCTTTTTTGTGTTGTTTATTAGATTTAGGTGTCAGTGTTACGCTTCTTTAAACAAATTATTGTAAACTCTGGTAGCCAGTCTTCAGAGTGGTCCCCAATAATCCTCACCTCCTAGTATTTACACACTTGTGTAGCCTCCTGTACAGAGTCTGAGTGACTGAGAGCACATGGTAGAATCTCACTTTCGAGATTAGGTTATAAAACACAGTGGCTTCTGTCTTGGATGTTTTCTTGCTTCTTGTCTCTCTCTTGGATCACTTGCTCTAGGAGAAGCAAGCAAGTGGCTCATGTGGCAAGGAAACGAGTCTCTGGCCAGAAAGAAACCGAGAGCTGCCAACAATCACCTAAGTGATCTCAGAAGCAGATCTTCCCCTAGGCGACTTTGAGATGACTGTAGCCCTGGCTGAGAGTGTGACTGCCACCTTATGAGAGATGCTGATTCAGAGCCACCCAGCTAAGCTGCTCCTGGATTCCTGATCCACAGAATCTGATAACAGATGTTTGATGTTTAAAACTGTTAAGTTTTAGAGTATATTGTTATGCAGCATTAGTAATGAGTGCATAAATTTTTCCTTATTTTTAATTTTCCAAAGCAGTTTGCTAGCATTTGAAGTAAGATTTACCCTAAACTTGGAGTAAAGGATATATCTTAGTGCCATGAAGATGAAGCGAGAGGTATTCTAGGAAGTGGAAGTAATGACAACTTAGATAAAATGTGTATAGGTGACGGATATCTATAGACTACCTTGATGAACAGAAGCAGAGTACACATTCTTCTTAAGTACACGTGGATACTATCCGGGGCAGACCATATGCTAGGCCAAAAAACAAGGCTCAATAAATCGAAAAGGGTTGAAATTATGCAATATCCTCTAACCTCAATAGAATGAAATTGGAGTTTAATAATAGGAAAAATTAAGAAATTCACAAAAATGCAGAAATTAAACAGTGTACTATTAAATAACCAGTGAAGCCAAGGAGAAATCATAGGGAAATTAGAAGATATTTGAAATGAGCATAAATGAAACAGTCTACCAAAGTAGTGCTTGGAGGAAGTTTTATGGCTGTAGATGCGTCAACTGAAAAAGAAGAAAGGTCTCAAATAAATAACATAAACTTCTACCTTAAGACATTGGAAAAAGAAAACTAACCACAAAGAAAACAGAAGGAAGAGAATGTAAAGATTAGAGCATAAATTAATTAGAGGGTAATTAGACCACAGAGAAAATCAACAAGAGTTGGTTCTTTGAAAAGATTTTTTAAAAATTGACAAGATTTAAGCTAGACTGATCAAGTAAAAAAGAGAAAGAACTCAATTTATTAAAATCAGAATTAAAGAAGGGATATCATCACAGACTTTCCAGAAATAAAATGAATGTCAAGTTGTACTGTAAACAACTATATGACAATACATTGGATAATTTAGTTGAAACTGATAAATTTCTAGAAAGACATAAACTACCAAAACTGACTCAAGAATAGAAAGTCTGAATAGACCTAAAACAAGAGATTGAATTAGTAATTTTAAAACCTCCCACAAACATACTTCAACTACATGACTTCATTGGTGAATTCTATTGCATATTATAAGCACTAATATCAATTCTTCACAAACTTTAAAAATAAAAGAGGAAACATTTCCCAACTCATTCTATGAAGCCAGTATTACCATGATACCAAAATCAAAGAATTTATAAGAAAACTATAGACCAAAATCTGTTATAAATCCAGATGCAAAGATCCTTACCAAATTACTAGCAGATTAAATCTAGTGATGTTTAAAATGGATTATACACCACAACCGAGTAGGCTTTACCCTATGAATATAAGGTTGGTTTAACATCTGAAAATGAATTAACATAATACACCATATCAGTAGAATAAAGAACAGAATCTCCATGATCATCTCAATAGATAGAGAAAAAGCGTTTGACAAAATTCAATATCCCGTAGTGATAAAAGCATCTCACTTAAACTAGGAATAGAAGGGAACTTCCTCAGTCTGATAAAGAGCATCTACAAATCCCCATAGCTAACTTCATACTTAATGGTAAGAGACTTAAAGCTCTTCCCCTAAGATTCAAAATGAGGCTAGATTGTCTGCTCTTGTCACTTCAGTACAACATTGTACTGGAGGTTCTAGCTGGGGGAATGAAGTTAAAAAAAAA
>PVHT021183519.1:3269547-3311606 GCA_004024745.2 Catagonus wagneri | reverse complement strand
TGGAAACTAAAAGACACGATGAACCTTCTTACAGAGCAGACAATGACTCACAGACTTTGGAAAACCTTGGTTTTTCAAATAAGACAATCTGGGGGGGTGGGGGGATGCACTGGGGGTTTGGGATACAAAATCTGTAAAATTGACTTGTGATGATTTATGCACACCTATAAGTGAAATAAAATCCATTAAGAGAAAAAAATAAATAAATAAATGGAAATTCATCCCATGCTTATGGATTGAAAGACATAGTCTTAATATGGCAATACTTCTCAAATTTATCTACAGATTCAACATAATTTGTGTCAAAATCCCAGATGATTTCATTGCAGAAATTGACAAGCCGATCCTAAAATTTATATGAAAATGCAAGGGATCCACATTAGTCAAAATGATCTTGAAAATGAAGTACAGAGTTGTAGAACTCACACTACAAGACTTCAAAACAGCTTAGTAATCAAAGAGTGTGGTGCTGGCATAGGGATAAATATTTAGATCAATGAAACAGAACTCTAAGTCCAGAAATAAATCCTCAACTTTATGGTCAATTGATTTTTTTTTTTTTAACAAGGGTCCCAGAACTGTAAGTCCAGAAATAAACCCTCAACTTTATGGTCAATTGATTTTTTTTTTTTACAAGGGTCCCAAATTGAAATAAAAGTCTTTCAAATGGTGCTGGTACTCCTGGATAGCCATGTGTATAAGAATGAAGTTGAACACCTGCCTCATATCTAATAGAAAAATTACTTAAAATGGCATCAAAATTAACAACTTTTGTGTTTCAAAGGATAGCATCAAGAAAATGAAAAGACAACCCACAAAATGGGAGAAAATTTTTGCAAATGATATATCTGATAAGGTACTTGTATTTAGAATATGTAAAGAACTCTTACAACTTAATAATAAAAAGACAAATAACCTAATTTTAAAATGGGTGGAAGGTCTGAATAGCTATTTCTGCAATGAATATATACAAATGGGAGTTACCATCATGGCTCAGTGGAAATAAATCTGACTAGCATCCGTGAGGACTCAGATTCGATCCCTGGCCTCACTCAGTGGGTTAAGGATCTTGTGTTGCTGTGAGCTGTGGTGTAGATCGCAGATGCGGCTCGGATCTGGCGTGACTGTGGCATAGGCTGGCAGCTGCAGCTCCAATTTGATCCCTAGCCTGGGAACCTCCATATGCCGCAGATGTGGCCCTAAA
This sequence comes from Catagonus wagneri, assembly GCA_004024745.2. Taxonomy (NCBI): domain Eukaryota; kingdom Metazoa; phylum Chordata; class Mammalia; order Artiodactyla; family Tayassuidae; genus Catagonus; species Catagonus wagneri. The sequence continues at coordinate 3,310,402 of PVHT021183519.1, read as the reverse complement.
ATTAAAAAAAAGGCATATATATATACAGCTGCTAAGCCCATGAGAGGATGTTCATCATCATTAGCCATCAGGAAATGCAAATTAAAACCACAATGAGTTTAGCATTTTACCCCCTCTAGGATAGCTATAATCAAAAACACAGATAATAACATATGGGGAGAAAAAACCCTCATACATTGCTGGTGGAAATTTAAAATGGTACAGCTGGTTTGGGAAACATTCTGGAGTTTCTCAAATGGTTAACAGAGTTACTGTATTACCCAACAGTTCCACTCCTAGGTATCTACCCAAGAAATGAAAACATATGTTCACACAGAAAATTCTACATATATGTTCATAGCAGTATTATTCATATTGGTCAAAAAGTAGAAACAATCCAGTGTCCACCAATGGATGAATCAATAAATAAAATGTACTGTGTTCATACAATGGAATGTTTTTCAGCAATAAAAATAGTCTTAATACATGCTACCATGTCGATAGACCCTGAAACTATTATGCTTAGTGAAATAAGCCAGTCACACATTTCAATGAAGTGCCTACAATAAGCAAATCTATGAAGACAAAAAGTAATTAGTAGTTGCCTAAGGCTGGGAGGGTGGGGGAAAGGAAGTTTGGGAGGCGATAAGTAAGTGGTGTAAGGAAAGTATGCTAAAATCGATTGTGGTGATATACGCATATAGCTCTGTGGTGGCATATATACTAAAAGCCATTGATTTATGCACTTCAAATGGGTCAGTTATTTAGTATGTGAATTACATTTCAATAAAGCTATTCAAAATTATGCATGGGGAAATCAGGGATCAGTTTTGTGTCTCAAGTTCATTTACATGTTATGAGGTGGGTGGTCCTAGAATTGGTGAAATAGGAGGAATAGGAGGCAAGGGTGGAGAAATAGAGGGGGTCCCAGCTCACAGAGAGAAAGCAAGGGCACTAAATGCCCAGTTAAGAATAGGACACTGGTTGCAAATAGATTTTGTGTTAGATGTAATAACCTGGGCAATTGGTAGTGGCTGCCTGCTACGTGGCATTGAGAAGGAATCTGAGACTGAATCTCAGGGGTTTCAGGGGCAAAGGTGCCACAATTGACTACCAATATCTGTCTGCATAGTAACGTTACCTAATATTTATTGAATAGAACCTTTGTTCCAGCACTCTCCTGAGTACTTTACGTGCTTCATCCTTTTTGATTTTCTTCAGTATTCTGAGGTAGGCGTTATTATTGTCTCCAGCTTATAAAGAAGGAAAGTTTAGCCACAGCTGGCTCATGAACGTTCAGCTGGTTAGTGGCAGTGTCAGGAGTCAACCTTTGAAGTCTGACACCAGAGTCCACTCTGTTATGCCACAGTGACTCTCCCCAGAGCATGGGAGCCTGAGTTTTAAATCTGCCAACTGCTTGGGGTCACTCTTCCTATGGTTCACAGGGTGTTTGGGAAGACTCATCTGCTTAAAAATATTTCCCTTACTCAGTGCCTGAGGTCTGGAATCCCACGTATTTCACTTTTTGGGTCAGTATTAGTTAGGGTGCCCCAAGAGAAGTCCCAGACCATCAGTGGATTTCTTCTGGGGTTTTACAGTCACTGACTGAGTGCAGGGCTTGGAGGAGCAGAGTGCCAGGGAAATGTCTGGAGGGATGCAGGGTAGAGAAAACAAGTCATGGGGCTCATATAAAATCCCCACCTTTGGCATCTGGCAGTTTTGCCTGAGCCCTCTCGTGTAGGGACTTTCTAAGGATGCTTCTGCCTCCACGTGACCTTCATGACCAGGCTAATGCCTCAGGAGGCTACAGCTGAACCAGAGAGTCTGGATCTAAGCATGCTTGGCTTTCCTGGGTGACCTGAATACAAAATTCCATATGTATACTATTTGTTATTTACAAGGCAAAGGAACCTGAGCCCTGACTCGTAAACCAGTAACCCACCAATGCCTAGCACCCCGTGGAATCACCTGCACAACCTCTCTGAGGTTCTTCTGCAGAGAGTCAGCCAGCTGCCCCTGGCCCTGGCAGAACTCCCGCTTCTGCTTGCTCAGTGATCACCTGTAGTGGAGATCTGGGTTCTTCTCTTGCTCAGCATAGAGTAAACCCCAATGGGCTCTGAGCCCTCGTCCTACCCCAAGTCCCAACAGGCTGTCCTATTGTGCTGGGGAGGCATCCTGGGCAGATATAGGCAGAAGTGATGATGTCCGTGGAGGGGTGAGGCAAGAGGGCGTGGTTGGGTATGATATGGGGCGGGGAGGGGGGGTGTAACAAACGCAGAGTGCAATGTGAGAAAAGACAGTCTTGAGTTTTGTGGAATCTGGTCTGTACAGGACGGATGTGAGCAGCTTCACACCCTGGTTCGTCTCAGCTTGTTCCTAGGCTTCTCAGATTTCTCTCTGCCCTCTTCTCTGAGTTTGCTCTCAGCATTATCTGGATTTCCATATCAGCTCTGCACTTACTACCTGTGGGTCCTAGGGGAATTTATTCTCTGAGCCTTGACATCCTTGCCTATAAAGTAGGTGGAATGGCACCCTAGCGTAGCTCAGAGTGTTGTTGTAAAGGCTCAGCAAGGCAGTATATAGAGCACCTACTGCAGTAAGGGCATAGTAGGTGCTCAGTAAGTGATATCTACTTTGGTATAGATTTTTTAAAATTTATTTTTAGCATAGAATATTTACCATCTTAACCATTTTTAAGTGTACAGTTCAGTGGCACTAAGTACGTTTATATCATCAATAATCTTCACTCTTCCTTTCTAGAATTTTCATCATCTCAAACAGAAACTCTGTACTAATTAAGCAAAAGCTCCCCATTCTCCCCTCCCTTCAGCCCCTGGTAACCTTTACTCTATTCTCTGTCTCTGTATAAAACATTTCATGTCAGTGGGATCACTCAATATTTGTCCTCTGTGTTTGGCTTATTTAACTTAGCATAATGTTTTCAGGGTTCATCCATGTTATAGCACACATCAAAATCTCATTCCTCTTTAAGGCAGAATAATACTCCATTGTATGGATATATCACGTTTTTCCCATTGATCTGTTGATGGATGTGCGGGTTGGTTCAACCTTTTGGCTGTTCTGTCTATGATAGTTATTACAGTCACATACTGTGAAGAAGTAGTTTAGGGAATCAGATCACAGACCCTGGGGCCATACTGCCTGAAGCTCATCCTTTTACTTACCACCATAGAATGGTCTTAGCCTCTTTTTTTTCTTTTTTTAATCAGTTTTCTCATCTGCAAAAGGGGAGACTAGACTAGGCCCTTCTCCTCAGAGCTCTTGTGATGAGGAAATGAGTTAGCACATGTAAACTAGCTGCAGTTCTTTCTGGCCCTTGGTCAACATTCAGGAAGGTTAGCTGTGGGGAGCTGATGCCTTTACCAAAGTACCATATGTGAGACCCATTTAGGTCAACTGGTGTTTGCCCACCTCTGGGAACTGTGGTTGAAACTGGAGATGGCAAAACTTCCAAGTGCTAGAGGTAAGCGTGTGACTTCAGGGATCACCTGAGCAAACTTCCTCCTTGGAAGGAAAGGAGGGGAAATGGAGGCCCAGAAGAGATGGGGACATAGCCAGAGAAACAAAAGCAGAGCTGAAACCAGGTATCTGCTCTCAGCATTGGGACCTTAGCTCCAAGCCTGACTTCACCAGCTAGGTCCCCCTCTATGGATACCTCTCCTCTCCAAAGTTCACACCAAGTTGAGAAGAGACTCCTTCACCCAGCAGGATTCTGCTCCAATTTAAGAGACTTAGGGGCCCACCTCCCCTTCAGCCTTAGCTTAGGCACAAAGCCAGTTATTTGCTGCACTTTGGATACCACCTGCCCTTTCTCTTATCCACTTCTGCCGGGCTGAGTGTCCAGGAGAAGTGGGGAGGGGGGAACATCAGAAAAAAGCTTTACTCGATAAGGTCTTTTCTAGTAGGGGACGGGAGTAGGCGAGGGGGTGAGACTTTGGTTGTTCTCAGATTAGGTACCTGCACTAGGTCAGCCTATCTGCTCTTCAGCTGTTTGTGTTTTCTTTGCTCATTTTGTTGATCTTCTGTGGGGTTATTTTTGGCGAATTCCAGCCTGAGTCCTGCAAAGGGGAAGAATAGAGATGCGGCCCACACCTGGGCAGAACAAGGCAGAACAGGTGACTTGTTGGTAATGAAAACAAAAGAGCATTGCCAGTGAGGACAAAATCCCAGGAGGAAAAGGGACCAGCTGCTACGTGGTCCCCTCCTCCTGGAAGGGCTTCTTTTGGAATTCTTTGATGAAAGCATTCTCTGTTTGTTTGTTTATTCAAAGATGAAATTACTCCCCTTTGGGGGAATGAATAACATGGACAAACTTTGCTGACCTGGGTATGGAGGGCAGCATTTACAGCTCCTGCTCACAGTCTGTTTGGGAAGGAAGCATCAGGAAGGAAGCACTGTGACACCTGATGTCCTAGGCAGCTTCAGGGAGGAGAGGGAAGGGCACAGCAGGAGGAGACACTGTGCGAGTAAAAGAGTAGAGGTGGGGGAAGGCAGATTTTGTAAATCTGGTGTTCATGACTCTAGAATAAATATTTCCTTCCTCCCTCTCTATAATTTTTTTCTCCTCTCCTTCTATCTTTCCTGCTGTGCTGGTCATCACTGCAGAAAGATTTATTTTTCTCTAGAGAACTTGAAATGCGGGCAGCATGGACCGGACAGTTATTATCTAGCTTCTTCATCTCCCATCCCTCACTCAAGATGGTTTCATTTGGAGTTGGGACTGGGAGGCAAGCGTTAGGTTCCAACTGAGGCCTTGTGGGACATCTGGGGTGAGACTGAGCATCAGGTTGGGAGAAGCCTTCACCTGGTCAGGAGGTAGCTCACCTCTGGAATCTAGGCTGCTGGTGAAAACAAACACCCAGGGATGGGGCCAAAGGAGGAAAGGAAGGATCCTGCCCCTGATCCAGCAGCTGAAAGTGAGAAGCTGATACTAGCCAGGAGGCCTGAAATGCACCCCATGGTAATGGAGCCATCTGGCATGAGCTCCCTGGGAAAGGAGGCCATGTCCGGTCTGCTAGGCCGCTCTGTGCAGACATGGGGTGTGGCCTTCCAAGTCAACAGCTTGGTCCCCAAGGCCACCTGGAGCTGGAGGCTGGGAGGGCCTCTAATCTCCAGGCCACAGAGTGAGGAAGAGGACATCCAAGGCCATCTCTTTCTGGCCCTGGTGTGCAAGAGGCTCGGCTTTCCCCAGATAAAGTCTTTGGGGAGATGCACTGGACTTTTTATTAGTTTAGATGGCAGTTTTGAGAGCTTCATGGGCTCCTGAATGCATGGTAAAAACAGCCAACTTTTTTTTTTCTTGGAATAATTTTATTATACCTGGAATTGTGGAATTGTCCTAAAAATGTTATGCTAAAAAGGTATGCATATACACTTTGATGCTTTCTGTTTAAGGTTTTACTTTTACTAAAAAGCTCTTTCAAGGAGGCAAAGGGAAGCCCTCTGAGATAAGTGAGTTGACTCATGCGTACTTTAGTGAACAAAGCCACTACAGCCAGGTCATATACTGGGTCACATGTAGGCCTCCACTGGCTAATTTCCCTGTGAAATTAAAATTTTATCAGTTCTCTGGAGACCAAGTAATCATCGTTGCCCTTCGCTGCTGGGCAGAAGCATTCCATTGCTCCATAGCACAGGCCAGAATGGAGATTTGGCCTTAATTGTCTACTGAGAAATCAAATGTCTTTGAGATGTAGCCTGTGGTATTTATTTAGTTGGCGCAGGTGATAGTATGCCATCAGAATTGAGTTCCACCTAACTTAGAGCAGGGTGGTAGTTATCTGGAATTACCTAGAGATTTCCTATGGGGATGGGGACCATGTTGGCCTGATCACCACCAGTTCCTACCCTGGGTCTGGCATCTAGAGAGCTCCCACCATCTGGTAAAGAGGATTGAGAAGAACTGGAGAGACTTTTCATTCTCATGCCTCCCTGGCCCTCCTCCCCCTTGCTGAGGGCTAGTTGGTGTCTCCAGGGACCCTTTAACCAGGGAATCAGGTTAGGCAAGGCTCACCGTGGCCTTGCGCTGTGCTCAGCTTGGATTGCATTGGGATCAAGCCCCTGGACAGGTCCCAGAGAGATGTCTTGGGCCTGGGACAGAGTTACCTCTGGATGTACATGAGCTTTGCCAGATAATCATTGCAGATAATTGCAAAGGCTTTGGATAAAGTGTCTAAACTGGTTTAACACCCTTTTTGTATTTCTCTTTTTTTATGGATTTATTTCATTCCCCTGTTAAGGACATTCTCTGCCTTAATCTCTGTTCCCTGAGGAATGAAAAGCTAGATAAATTTTTTTTGTTTTGTTTTGTTTGTTTAAGGGCTACGCTCCTATCTCCTGTGCTGGGCTTCACTGGTCTTCCAGTCAACAGGCCCAGGCAGGCAGGCTGGAGTTTCCAATGAGCTTAGATCAAGATGCAGTCACATTCTGATTTCAAGATATATCACAAAGCTACAATAATCAAAACAGTATGGTGGAGTTCTCTGGTGGTGTAACAAGTTAAGGATCTGGTGTTGTCACTGCAGCAGCTTGGGAAGCTGCTATGGTGCAGGCTTGATCCCTGGCCCAGGAACTTCCATGTGCTATGGGCATGACCAAAAAGAAAAAAGAAAAACCAGTATGGTACTGGCCTTAAAGATGGATATAGAGACCAATGGAAGAGAACAGAGTGCTCAGAAATATATCTATACATATGCTGTCAATTGATCTTCAACACAGGCACCAAGAATATGCCATGGGGAAAGACATCTCTTCAACAAATGGCACTGGGAAAACTGAATATCCATATGCAAAGGAATTAAATTGGACCCTTATTTTACATTATATACAAAAATCAATTCAAAATGGACTAAAGACATATATGTAAAACTTGAAAGTATGCAACTCCTCACAGAAAACATAAGGGAAAATCTTCATGATATTGGTCTTGGAAATGATCCTTGGATATGCTATCAAAAGCACAAGATTAAAAAAATAGACAAGTATGAATTCATCAAACTGAAAAGCTTCCACATAGCAAATGCAGCAGTCAACAGAGTTACAAGTTAACCTACAGAATGGGAGAAAATATTTGCAAATCATACATCTGATATGGGGTTAATCTTTAAATTGTATAAGGAACTCCTACAAATTAAAAGCAAAAAAGCTAATAATCCAATTTAAAAATAGGCAAAGGACTTGAATAGACATTTCTCCAAAAAAGTCATACAAATTGCCAACAGGCATATGAAAAGGTATTCAACATCACTAACAATGAGGGAAAAGAAAATCAAAACCGCAATGAGATATTATCTTATACCTGTCAGGATGGCTGTTATCAAAAATCAGAAACACATGTTAGTGGGGATGAGGAGAAATTGGAAATTTTTGCAAATTTTTGGTGAGAATGCAAAATGGTACAGCCACTATAGAAAAAGTATGAAAGTATCTCAAAAAAAAAAAAGTAGAACTGCCATATGATTCAGCAATCCTACTTTTGGATATTTATCCAAAAGAAGTGGAATCTTAAATTGGTATCTGCACTCCCATGTTCATTGCAGCACTATTCACAATAGCCAAGATATGGAAACCTAACTGTGTTTTGACCAAAGTCAGTGCAAAAATAAAGAGAATGTGGTATACACGTACAATGTAATGTTATTCAGCCTTTAAAAAGAAGGAAATTGGGAGTTCCCATCGTGGTTCAGTCAGTGGAAACGAATCCGACTAGGAACCATGAGGTAGCAGGTTTGATCCCTTGCCTCACTCAGTGGGTTAAAGGATCCGGCATTGCCATGAGCTGTGGTGTAGCTCGCAGATGAGGCTCAGATCTGACATTGCTGTGGTTGTGGAGTAGGCTGGCAGCAACAGCTCTGATTTGACTCCTAGCCTGGGAACCTCCATATGCCATGAGTGCAGCCTTAAAAGGCAAAATAGGTAGATAGATAGATAGATAGATAGATAGTTAGATAGATAGATAGATAGATAGAAAGAAAGAAAGAAAGAAAAAGAAATTATGCAATATGTAACAACATGGATGAACCTTGAGGACATTATGCTAAGTGAAATAAGTCAATCATAGGACAAATATTGCACGATTTCACTTATACAAGGTAACTAAAACTGGTCAAATTCACAGAACTAAAGAGTGGAATGGTAGTTTTCAGGGGCTTGGGGCAGAATGAAATGAGGAATTACCTCCATATGCCATGAGTGCAGCCTTAAAAAGTAAGATAGATAGATAGATAGATAGGTAGGTAGATAGATAGATAGAAAGAAAGAAAGAAAGAAAGGGAAAGAAATTACACAATATGTAACAACATGGATGAACTTTGAGGACATTATGCTAAGTGAAGTAAGTCAATCATAGGACAAATACTGCATGATTTCGCTTATACAAGGTGACTAAAACTAGTCAAATTCACAGAACTAAAGAGTGGAATGGTAGTTTTCAGGGGCTTGGGGGAGAGTGAAATGAGGAATTACTAGTCACTGGGCATAAAGTTTCAGTGAAGTTAGATGAATAATTCCAGAGATTTGTTGCACAAATTGTATCTACAGCCAATAATACCATATTGTACACCTAACAACAATTTGTTAAAAGTGTAGATCTCATGTTAAGTTTTATTACCACAGTAAAATAATTTTTTAATGCAAATAATTTTCGTAGGTTGCTTTTATATCTCACAATTTGCTGAATTCATTTACCAGCTCTAATAGCTTCTTTGTAAAATCTTTAGGAGTTTCTATATATAAGATTATGTCATCTGCAAACAGGTTATTTTACTTCTCTGTTTCTGATTATTATGCTTTTATTTCTTTTTCCTAGTCTAATTTCTCTGGCTTGGACTTCCAGCACAGTTGAATAGAAGTGATGAGAGTGGGCATCCTTGACTTTCTCCTGGTCTTACATAAAACTTCAGTGGAAAAGCCATTGAATTTGCACCTAATCAGACAATCAACAACAGTGGTTCAAAGGATTTGATTTAAATATTCTCTACCTCGTTTGTGTAACCACTTTTTCTCTGAGCCCTGTTCTAACTCCATATAAAATGAGGGACCTGCCTTCAATTATAAGGTTCTGTCCAAATTCAACATTCCTTCTAGATCTATGATTCTAAGAATATTGTTTAGCACCTACTAGACATTTAACCAATGGAAGATATAAGAGAAGAAATATCTTTCAGTTCTTGATCAATCAACAACCATCAAGAAATTATTACATAAAAAGAAGTATCCTTATTTCCTTCCATGGGGAGTTTACAATCTGAAAGAAAGGTAAGACATACTGAGAAGTTCAGCATCAGTAATAGAAACATAACAGTGCAGTACAAGAAGGCAGTACACCATCCATCGCTAAATGAAGGCTGTGGGAAGAGTTTTTACATAAAGTAGTTCATAGAGTAGCTGATAAAACACAAGACTTAGTCCGAAAACAGAGCTCTCAGCAAAAGACATTGCCAACATGAGTGGTAATGAAGAATTAGGTCAGGAGTTTACAGAAGAGAAGTGGCTAGAATTGCTGGGGATGGGTTTTGGAAGAGATGTGCGTGTGGTGGATATTTGCTGGCATTTGGCCTGCCCCATGTCCATTCTCCCTTATTTTGGAAACAATTCTGATTTCTTTGTGGGAAGGATCCCTCCCTCCTCCTTAGCCCAGGAACTGTATAGATTGGGTTACAGGTGGGAGTACTACATTCCTCCCTCCATCCTCCAATTATGAGATAGGTCCAGGGATGGACCTGTGACCCAATCACAGCCAAGGAACACATGCAATGTCACTGGGGTTGTAAGGAGAGAGCAAAGTTTTCTTACTCACTGTGCTTAAACCTGGAGTTCACTTTGCAATGCGAACCTCTTGGCACCACAAGTATGCAGTCTGTCTGAGAGTGGGGCCAACATGGAGGAAGCAAGACCAAGAGATGATACTAGGTACCAATGGCTTCGTACAAGACCCCGAATCAAGCCATGCCTAAAGACACACCTATCCTCTGGACTTTTCCACTGTGTTGTCGATACGTTTCTTTCTTCTTATATGAACTTGAATTGTTTTCCTTGGAACAGAAAGCATATTTTTACAATATGGGCTTTGAACTAGATTTCAGTGGATGGAGGTGAATGAAGAGGGCAACCCAAGCAGACAGAGCCTTATGAATCAGGGTTGATGAGGGTATCCGTGGAGCTCGTGGAAACCTACAGGGAAAGAGGGTCTTGGTGGGCACTGTGCAAAATACCCTGCAAGAGAACATGTGTTTTCACTTCTCTGTGTGCATTTATCTATGTGGACAAATCCAGTGGGATTACCGGGGAGCGGCATGTAATGGAAAGACACAGGTGGAGAAGGAGGGGGCTCTAAAAATAATGGAGCAACAGCAAATGTTCACTAAACACCTTTCTGCACGTTAGGCACTATGCTAAGCATTTTCCCCGTTTAACACTTTAAACAGCCATGAGGTATTATTATTTCTCCATTTTATAGATGAGGAAACTGAGGCACAAAGAATTTGCTCAAAATGGCCCACTTAACAGTGCTGAGCTGGGATTTCAACCTGAAAATCCAAGCTGACTGGATTCTGCATACTTTTACCTGCCCTCTTCTGCTTCTCAGATGTGGTCTCTGCCTCGGGGCAGCCATGGGCCAGCATGGTCGTGAGGGAGGAAAGGGACACAGTTGTTGCCAAAAGCGGCCACGGGAGAATACGAAATTCAAAGAGTTTTTCCCAGAGCTGGTTCTGATTTGACAATTTGTTCATATTTACTTTGTTTTTTTTAAAATTTGTGGCTGGACAAATGCTGGAACTCTGATTCCCCTGCTGTCAATCAGCAATAGTCTGTGGGACCAGCAGAAAACTCCAGCTGACTGATCCTGGTCAGATCTGACAACCTCCTGGCCTGGCTGGAGAGGGGAGCGAGCTTCTGGGCAGGCTCCCTGCTGGTCCGGGCTTGCTCCTGCCTCCTCTCCGTCTCTTTCCGGCTCCGTATCTCCTTCCCTTAGATTGCCTCAGGAAAAGGAAAGAAGAAATGTTTTTTAAAAAGAGTTTTAATGAAACCAAACACTTGTATTTCCATCTATTGACATTGGATTTGTGCTTGTCCAGCCCAGCCATTTGAGACAAGTCTTTAACCGCCTCTTTTCGCCCGACGGTCTAATGCAAACAGACCATAGAAAAATAAACTTTCCCCCCAATATTATCTTAGGCCTCATTTTATCATGCTTCCTTGGGCTGTCTCTATAAAAGGGAAGAATAAAGAATGTGGGTTTTAATTGGCGCAGGACTGGCGATGGCCCCTTCACTCCTTCTCCTGATGTGCTCTGCTTCCCAGAGCACTCACTGTCTGTCCCATTTCCACTAGGCCTCACTCGGCCCGTCTCCTCTCTAGTTCTCATTCAATCACCTGTAACATGGGCTACCAAACCTGTCTATAAGGGTGCTGTAAGATAGAGGTGGCAAACACAAGTAACTTTGGGACTCAGAAAACAGGGAAAATAAAAAATAAGAGGGGTTGGTGGGCTCTGTTCCAGCTAGAGAGAAAAAGCCTCTTACCCAAATGGCCTCATTCAGCGTAAAACAAACAAACAAACAAAAACCTAACAAGCAAAAACATTCCTGGAAGCTAAAACAAAACATAATCCCAAACTGAGTTGGGGTTTGGGACTACTTATTTTCAACCCCACTAGGATTATGACAATATTTGAAAGAGGTGGCTTAAAATCTGTATACCTCTAGGATGGGCGATTTTCAAAATTTATTTTCTAGGAGGGGAGAAAATAAGGACCTTTCCCCTTGGCAGGTGGCTTCTGATGAGGTGGAGAGATGGGGAGGACAAACTGTGGCTGTGCAGGGCCTGGGATAAATTCTTGGGGTTCAAAGGCATAGTGAGAGAGGCTGGATCAATAGAGGCCATTTTGGTCTTTATAACAATTTTGCCAAATTTAGACCTCAGCAACTTACTCGGATGTGACAGAGCTCTGAGCTCTGGGGAAAAAATAATCAAGCATTTACTCTGTTTTAACCAAATAGTAGAAGAAGAGGATTCTGAATTGGAATTTCACCATGCTGAAACTCCAGATAAATGAATAGATCTGGGCTAAATCTTGGAATTGAACGTCAATGGCTGTTCATAATAAAAAAAATTATTTTTTAGCTGATTGTGTTCCTTTTGGTGAACAAACGCACCACCACCTATGAAGTTATCTCACCACAGATAACCCCAGTTTTGATTGACTTATCAATCCAACTAGCGAATTAGAGGAACTACAGGAGTTGAAGGAGCACATAGATAACACCAAGGGGATACAAGTCGCAAAATCCACACTGTGGGAAAATCTGCAAATGACCCCCCTTTTCTTCACCTTCAAATTTTACCTTATTTGGAAACTATAAAAACTCACAATTTTAATATTTAAATACTGTAGTAGAGACACACAAATATAACCTACATTTAGAAGTTAAATATAATAAAATCAGCAAAACACTATGTGGAAACTCGTGTGCACACTTCAAATGAGTCTGAGGTCTGGACAGTCACACTTGTCATTTCTTTCCCCCTGAAAATAGGTGAACCTTGTCAGGAGAACGTCCACAGGGGACACGATGGGGATGGCTTTCATTATAGGTGGTCCATTTAAAAGTTGCCAGTCACCATGCTTGGCCAGCTCCACTGTAAATATTTTAAGAAGGATTTTTGCAAATTTTCCCTTCACAGCTCCTAACGTCTCCTCCAAATGGACTGAAGCTAAAGCAGCATGCGCCCTCTGGATAGGGCAGCATAAATTGGTGAGGATTAAATTCTCCCTTGTGGGTGATGATAGCTGCCACATCAAGAGTATCACAGACACTGTCAATAACGAATAAATTCTTTAACAAATAAATTCACAAGGGAAGAGGGGTGGTTAAGAAATCTGCATGTTAAAAGAGACAAAGGTATTTTAAAAGTAAAACTAAGCCATGATGTTGAGGGATGCACATATGAGTGACAATGTTATGAAGAAGGGAAGGAGGTTATTATCATCAAAGGCAGTTTAGTGGTAACTGACAGGGGACAGCGTGAGGTCTGTCATAGGATGGGACACCCCAGACAGGAGTTTCTGGGGTGGCTGACAACGTTCTGTTTCTTGATTTGAATAAAAGTTATAAAATGGTCATCTTTTAGTAATTTAAACCATACATTTGTTTTCTATATTTGTGCAATTTCTTTTACCATATAAAGATTTTTTTTTCAGTTTTTATTTTTTTGGCCACATCTACAGCATATGGAAATTCCTGGGCCAGGGATCAAACCCATACCACAGAAGTACCCCAAGTCCACTGCAGTGACAATGCTGGATTCTTGACCTTCTGAGTTACCCAGGAACTGCTAAAGATTTTTAATTTTTTTTTTTTTTTTTAGTACATGCCCCTGATTCTTTTTCTCTCCACCCCAGCCTTCAAATTTGGAGACTTTTTGACTATTAGATGCCAATTTACGGGTTCTGAATTCTGTCTAGTTCCCACTCCTCCTTTTCCTAAATTCTGTCCTAATTATATATTGTATCAATCAGAATGGGCTATTATAAGGCAGAAACAAACAACCCTAAGAGCTCCTTAAACAAAGGTTTAAGTCTTGTTTATGCTGTGTGTCTGCAACACCTTAGCAGGTATCTCAGGCTCACCAAGCAGCCACCATCTCAGATATCCTCGGGAGCTGTGCCAGTACTCAGTCAAGTATAATTTTTTTGTTCAACTGGGAATATTTTTAAGGAAAAAGGATTTGCTATTAATAATTAAATCTTTTAATAATTAAAGGCCCAAACTGATTGTCCTGATAAACCACATCATACACTTATATGGGTTACAGATGGAATCCAGGTCATTGTAAATTAGAGGTCATGTCAGAATTAGTGAAAATAAATGAATCTGCCCTAACTGCCTGCTACAGGTGGGTTCCCTGGAACTGGGCTTTGAGATGGAGATTAGTGGGTAGGACATTTATTAGCTCTCCCGGGATCAACACCTGTGGAAGGAAAGAAGGACAGTAGAAACGAGCCAAGAAAATTTAGACTGCCGAGCAGTTTCATCAAAGGCCTCAGCTGACCCCAACGGGAACTGGAATGGCTTTTGGAGTTATTGCAAGCTAGGCTGAGGGGGACTGGTATCTGTTCCGTACCAACCAGTCATTGGATGTGGCTGAAGGCAGAGGGTAGATTTCTGGAGGGCTGACAGCTGGCAGCATCCCCAGCAGTCCTGAAGAGGGCTCAGGGTGGCATATCACAGCATCTGCCCCCCAAAGCGAGAAGAGAGAGTGAATAAAAATATTATGAAGATACATACTTTAAGTTCAATCGTTAAGCAAATCCTGCCATGGAAAGAGCCTATTGCTTAATGTAATTAGCATACCTGTTGTTTATCGGCAAAAAGAAGAACTTATTCTCTCAAATTCTCTACATGCCAGACAAGATTGTTTAAAGGGGTTGAACAACATGATTTGAAAATTTTGTAAATGAAGTAACTCTCCTAACTTAACACAGGCATGTTATATTGGGTTTACCTGGTGGTATCGTATGTACGTTGGAGAGCAGACTTTCTGAGAAGGAAAACAGATCCTTTACATTTACATGTATTAGACACAGATTATGTACTTAAATTAGAGATTTTTTTAAAAGCTAAGTCCTTCTCTCAAATGGGGAGTTTTGTCTGTAACCTGTACAACTTCAACACCTAGGAGGTGTATTTTTATACACTATATTCATTTCTGTTTTTAGCTTGATATGCTAGGGATTTTGAGTTACAACGGGGACTTCTGGTGCTAACTTGCAGGCTTCAGTTATTCTGTGTGCTCTGAAAATATAAATGTAAGTGGAAAAACATGTTATCAGAGTAGATTTTTAAAATTAAATGAACAAATGAATGAATGAATGGTTTCATAACAAAAAAGAAAAAAGAAAAGCACCAATGTTCTTGGTACTGCTTCGTAAACTTTTTCTCTAAGATAAATGTCTGTCTGTGTGGTGAGGTTTGTATTTCAGATACTTACATAGGGCTTACTAATGTTCCAGGCACAGTGTGATGCCCTGTTGGAAAATTAACCCATTTAGTCTCATAACAAACTCATAAAGTGAATACTTACAGACAAGGGGGTTTATTTAAAGGGGCTGAACAATACGATTTGAAAATTTTGTAAATGAAGAATCACTAAGATTCAGTAATTGAACTCGAGTGGTGATGCTAAGCTTTGGACCACGTATCTGATCTCCAGAGGCCGTGCTTGTAACCATTATGTTAGACTGGCTCTTGAATCCACCATTTAATTTGGTAGACACTGTATCACTGCAAAGTAATTTAACAAGAATTGATTGAGCTCCTATTGGTTGCCCATGTCTAATCCTTGAAGAATATAAAAATCTCTTCTCTGGAGTGAACAAAGAAGTGAAATAATAAAAATAACCACAGCAATATCTAAGATGTAGTGAGCTTTTACTCTGTGCTGAGCACCGTCCT
Source organism: Catagonus wagneri (assembly GCA_004024745.2). Classification (NCBI taxonomy): domain Eukaryota; kingdom Metazoa; phylum Chordata; class Mammalia; order Artiodactyla; family Tayassuidae; genus Catagonus; species Catagonus wagneri. The sequence goes on along the minus strand of PVHT021183519.1, from coordinate 3,294,947 downwards.
GAGAGCTTTCCGTGCATCGTGTCCTTTAACCATGCGGAAAACTTAGGGCCTGCCCAGAAGGAGATTCTGATTAAGTAGAAAGTGAGACGGAAAATAGTTACCTAGCCATATGTAAGACATGAATGGTTAAAGGACCCTGAATGTGCAAGGCAGGCTGTCACCGGGTAAAGTGGTCCCCTCTGACAGGCGAGGTTCAGATCTAGGGGACTTAAACCCTGGAAAGGTTATAGGGTGTCCATTAAAAATTAAGCATTATTATAAACAACAAAATAAGAGTATAGAAATACAAGAAAATTTGTGGTTTTCCCATGATGACTGTTTCAGCACTTTTAAAAGAAATTTGCTGGTAACAAATTCTTTCCAAACAATACTTTTAGTTGTCTATGCTTTGCTGGTGTTAAATGTGGTTTGGTCTACAGTTTGGGTAATCCAGTTCCAGAGAAAGAAGAGCTTCTTGTGGACATGTAGAGTCAACCAGCTCCATGGATCTTGAAGGAGGGTAGGATAAAGTAAGTGGGGAGAGGAGAAGAGGTTGTGCCTAGCTGAGGATGCAGTGAAAACGGAGCACTGGCCTCGCAGGAGCACTGGCCTGTGCTACTGTGTGCAGGGGAGCAACTAGACCAGGCAGACAGTTTGGGTCTGTGTTTTAAAGACCTTGAATTCCTGGTCAAGGGGTGTGTAACCTATCCCATAGCTTTGGGACTCTATGGGAAGTCAGTGCAATTTCATTCCTGTCATTGTCTTTCTTCTCGTAAATCCCAGTGCCCAGGAAGCAGAAGTCCCACAGTGGGTACCTCTGATTCCTGGTGACCCCAGTGGCACTTGCCTATGCTCTGCTCTGAATACATGTGGTCCCTTTAAAAAAAATCTCTAAGAGAGTCTAATTTAAGACTCCATGCAGTGACCCTGGGTTTTCCTCATTGCTTAGCTGCCCTCGCTAAGGAACGGTACCAGCTCCAGGTTCTGGGCAGCTGCCCAGAGTTGGGGGCTGACGGGAGGGTTGCCCTGGGCCTCCCTCTGCCCTGCCTCCCAGTAGTTCTCTGCTCTTGCCAAGCGCGGTCCATCAGGTATAAGCTCTCCAGCCATCTTGGTTTCATCTTTCCCTCTTCCCGCCAAACTGTTAAAACACTTTATTCTCCAAACACATCGTAAACAAATCCAGTCTTGCAACTCCTCTGACTTGAAGCCTGCCACAAGGCAAAAGAATGGCAAGAATGCACAGGGGTGCTTTTACTGAGGTGCATTTGAAGAAAAGGCCCAGGTCTTGGCTGTTGTATCAGATAATGGAGGCAGACCTGGATTTTTAAAGACCTAAGACAGCCATGTTGTGCCACCAGCTCTCTTTCTCCTCGTGAGGAGTCGAGCCGTAATTGCAGTTCAGGGAAGGTGCCTCACGCAGTTTTCCACTCTGTCAAGTAGTTTTAGCTGCTATCCTAAATTGCTGCTCTACTAAGAATTTCCAGGTTATTGGTGGTTGTTTCTTTTTTCTGAAGCAAAATTCAAACATGGTTTTTCCACCTTTGTTCAACGCATTCAGGTCAAAGCCTCTGGCTTCTCTCTCTGGTAGAATGAAATCTCCCAACCTGGCTGAATTCAGGAAGGAAATGTTTGTGGAACCTTTGGGCCGGGTACTGGGAAGAGGGGCGTGGGGCTGGAGAACTCTGAAAACCCAGAGGAGCTGAGTTCCGGACCACCTGCAGGTGTGGTCATGTGTGCATTTGTCCAGACTGCAAGTTTTCCTCCCTGGCCTTGGTTTATGCTCTCTGGATTCACATTATGTTCCTGTCCCTCAGGCCTGGCCCAGCCCTTTCCATAAAGCCTTCCGCAAGCCCCGCCAGGCCACAGTGACCTGTCCCTGCTTGCAATCTGACTGGGTAGAGCATGATCCAGGATTCGGCTCCATGCTGTTACTGCTTAGCTGTGAGCCTGCTTTCCTTAAGAAGACAGAAACCTTGATGAAGGCAAAGACTGTGTTTTCTTCGCACTGTGCTGACTGGAAAGTGTAGGTGAATGAAATATAATTGTACCAATTAACAGATGGCTCAGCCAAGGACTTTCCCAAGGATGCCAAGCTACTATAAATAACCACATGGAAAACTTATCTTAGCTGGATTCTTCTCAGAGAGAGTGTGAGGGCAAGCAGCACATGTTTTGCTCGGTCTCATGGAAAGAAGGAGAGTGCAGCTGGAAAAGACACTCAGGGGCATTCAACAGATAGTTGCCACACTTTTTTCTAAGCGGTTTGCAGGTTTGAAACAGAGTCAAACCAGCTAGAAAGACAGGAGGGAGGCTGGGTTACGACTCCCCCAACACCAGGGAAAACTGGTATGGCCTCTAAATACATGTGCCCAAATGTGTTTGAAGGCACCATCCTACGAGCCCCCCTTGGCACCCACAGCTCTCCACCGGGCCTGGTAGCTGTAACACAAACGTAGTATAGTCTTAATCCATCTTTTTAAAATAAATGAATGCACAGAGGGAACTGAAACTAACTAATCGAGCTTTTTCTCCAGGGAGGAAAATGATTGCTCATGTTGAACACTCTTGATTGAAAGGGAAGAGAGAAACTATCTTTAGAATTCATATTCTCTAGCCTTGATAGTCTCAGTGTGGTCTATGGACAGCATCAGTATCACTTGGAAGCTTCTTAGAAATGCAGGCTCTCAGGCACCATCCCAGATTTACCGGATTTGAGTCTGAACTTTAAAGAGATTTGTATGCGCTGCTCTGTAGAACACAGAGAAAAATAATGTAATGATCTAAGCCTAGAGTTCGGAACTATAAATAAATCCCTAATGTGAATAATGGCATCTACAAACCATCTCTCAAGCAACATCTTCATTGAAATCTGCTGTGTGCCTAGTCCCAAATTAGGCACTGCAGGAAAAAGAGAGGCAGAGACAGGTCCAGTGAGTAAGGCCCTCCCTGGGATTTCAACCCCAAACCCTGCCCACCCTTCCCTGTACAACCTCGGATTGAGGGGCAGGCTCTTGCTAAACAGAATTCTCTGCAGCACAGTCTCTGGGGTGACACCAGTCACATGGACGGCCCTTGTTTTAAGCAATAACAAGTCATTAAGATTGAGCTACCAAATCTTCAGGGAGGACAGCCCAGTCCTAACTTCCGTCATAACATTTTTCTTTTTCAATGAAGCATTGCCAGGATTGCTGAAAACTCATTCAGTGTTGTTAAAGCATAAGCAGTCAGGCCTCCCCAGGTTCAGGGTGGGGATTGAGGCTTGGGGGTGCAGTCCTGGCCTATAAGCCCAGAGGCACAGCTGTGCTCTCAAAACCTATACTCCCTGCATTGCATCTTGTGAACAGAATTGTTTCAGAATGCAGTGCACAAAACTGTAGATTCTGGAGTCAGACTGTATTGATTTCATTTCCAAGCTCTGCTGTTTGCTAACTTAGGAAACCTCAAGCCTCAATTTCCCAGCTATTAAAAAAGTGATACATTGTGGCTCAGTGGGTTAAGAACCTGACAGTGTCCTTGAGGTTGGGGGTTCAATCCCTGGCCTCACTCAGTGAGTTAAGAATCTGGCATTGCTGCAAGCTTTGGTGTAGGTTGCAGATGTGGCTTGGATCTGGCATTGCTGTGGATGTGGTGTAGGCTGTCAGCTACAGCTCTGATATGACCCCTAGCCTGGAAAGTTCCATATGCCAAAGGTGCTGCCGTAAAAAGAAAAAAGGAAAAAAAAGTGATACTCTATTTTCTGCTTAATTTGAATGAAATTAATTTCTCTTCTTTATGGAATTTTTTATATTGTAGCTAAGAAATCTTTGCCAAAGTCATAAAATTTTTCCCCTATTTTCATTCTAGATGTTGCATAATCTAAGTTTATATATTTAGATTTATGATCTATTTTTAGTCTCGAATATGCTACAAAGTAGGGAGGGTATAGAGTTTTTTTCTTTCTTTTTTATCTTTTTTTTCTTTTTGACATAGAGACGTGTAATTGTTCCAGCACCTTTTGTTGAAAAGACTATCCTTTCTCCTTTGAATTGCCTTTGAACTTTTGTGAAAAATCACTGGCAATATATTTGTGGGTCTATTTTTTTTTTTTTTTCCTTTTTAGGGCCACACCAGCAGCACATGGAAGTTCCCAAGCTAAGGATCGAATAAGAGCTGCAGCTGCTGGCCTGCACCACAGGGATGTGAATTGTGTCTGCACCACAGCTCATGGCAACACCAGGTTTCCGACCCACTGAGTGAAGCCAGGGATCAAACTGCATCCTCCAGGATGATAGTCGGTTCGAAGTCCACTGAGCCACAATGAGAACTCTTGTGGGCCTATTTTTTAGCCCTCTATTCTGTCCTGTTGATCTCTTTGTCCTTTGACCAGTACCACACTGCTCTGATTTCAGTAGCTTTATGCCAAGCCCTGAAGCCAGGTAGTAGAAGGCTACAGACGTTTTTCTTCTTCATAAAAAATACCTTGGCAAGCCTAGGTCAGTTCTAGTTCCACATAAATTTTATAATTGGCTTGTTAGTTGCTCCAAAAAATGTTGCTGGAATTTTATAGTGAATCTGTAGATACATTTGGAAAGAACTGACATCTTTACAACAAGAAGTGGATTCTTCCAGTTCATGAACGTAGCATATTTCTCCATGTATGTTTTAATTTCTCTCAGAAATGTTCTGTTGTTTTCTGTGTCTTACATATCTCTGTTAAATTTATTTCTAAGTATTATGTCACTCTTATAAATTAACTTTTTTTCAGTTTCTTTTTCTGATTGTTTGTGGCAAGTATATAAAAACAAAATTAATTTCTGTATATTAGCTTTGTAACATGAAACCGTGTTAAATTGATTTATTAGTTCCAGCAATATTTTTGTTGATTCTCTAGAACTTTCTGCCTAAGAAATAACATCATCTACAAACAGAGACAGTTTTCTCTTGCTTTCTGACCTTTTATTTCTTTTTCTTGCCTTGTTGCAATTGCTAGCACCACCAGTATGATATTATGAAACAGAAGTTACGAAAGTGGACATGCTTGAGTTGTTCTCAGACTTACTGGGAAGCATTAAATATTTCATCTTTATACCCTTGATCAGATTGAGGACGTTCCTTTCTATTCCTAGATTGGTGAGAGTTTTTATCATAAATGTATGATAAATTTTGTCAAATGCTTTCTCTACATCTATCAAAGTGGTCATATGATTTTTCACCTCTAATTTGTTAATGTGGTAAATTATATTGTTTAATTTTGAATATTATATCAACTTTGCTTTCCTGGGATAAACTTTTGTTGGTCATGATATATTATTAATTTTTAGATATTGTTGGGTCTAATCTCATATTTTGTTAAGATTCTTTACATTTATATTCATAAGGGATATTAGCTTCTTTTACATACGTATTTGACAGGTTTTATTTAAGTTTTGTTGGTACCATAAAATAATTTGAGAAGAGTACCCCATCCTCTACTTTCTTTTTTTTTTTTTTTTTGGTCTTTTTGCCTTATCTAGAGCCGCACCCGCGGCATATGGAGGTTCCCAGGCTAGGGGTCTAACAGGAGCTGTAGCTGCCGGCCTTCGCCACAGCCACAGCAATGCAGGATCCGAGCCACGTCTGCAACCTACACCACAGCTCACGGCAACGCCGGATCCTTAACCCACTGAGCAAGGCCAGGGATCGAACCCGCAACCTCATAGTTCTTAGTCGGATTCATTAACCACTGAGCCACGAAGGGAACTCCCCATCCTCTACTTTCTTAATGAGCTTGTATAAGTTTGACGTTTTTCATCTTTGAAGATTTGATAGAATTTACCAGTGAAATCTCTTGTGCCTAGAAATCAGGTTTTCTGTTTCATCTTGTGTAAGTAACTGTTAGGGATTTATAGTTTTATAGAATTTTTCCATTTCATCTATTTTGTAGAAATGATTGATATAAAGTTCTTACAGCATTCTCATATTCTCTTTTTATTATTTTAACGTCTATAAGATCTATCATGATAATCCCTTTTTATTTCTGATATTGATCATTTGTACTCTGTTTTTCTTGAGTCTAATAAAACATCAAATTTTTAAATTCTTTATATGAAGAAACAACCTTGGGGCTTGCTAAGTATTTTCACTGCTTGAAAGCTTATTATATTCATTTCTGCTCTCATATTTATTATTTGTTGTACGCAATCCCTCAGTATCTGCATGGGATTGGTTGTGGATACCAAAATCCATGGATGCTCAAGTCCCGTATATTAAATGGCCTGCACATTTGGCCCACCGTATCCTCTGGTATCTGTGGATATGGAGGGCCAGCTGTCCTTTCATTTACCTTGGGATCAAGTGGAATCTTATGTTGCTGATTTTAGACCTTTCTTCTTTTCTAATATAAACATTTAAAGCCGTAAAATTCTCTCTAAGCACTCCTTCAGCTGCATCTCACACCTCTTGTTGTATTTTTACTGTCATTACGTTTTAGATATTTTCTTGTTTCCCTCTGATTTCTTCTTTCACTCATGGGTTGTTTAGAAGTATGTGTTTAGTTTCCTAATATTGGAGTTTTTCCTAGGGATCTTATTTTTATTCCTCATTTAACTACATTGTGATTAGGGGATACACACTAATATTATTTGATTCCTTTTATTTTATTAGATCCAGGATATTGTCATTCTTGGCAAATTTGTACAATTAAAATGAATGTCCTTCAGTTGTTGGTTGTAGTGTTATAAAGGTACTAATAAGTTGTTCTTTACTGTCTTTTCTGAATTTTTTGTATGGTGGTTCTGACAGTTGCAGAGAGAGCGGTTAAAATATCCGACTACAATTGTAAATTTCTCTATTTTTTTTATTCTGTCATTTTTTGCTTCATGGGTCTTGAGGCTCTATTCTTAGGCACATGCACTTTTATAATATGCCTTTCTTATTAACTATGATACTTTAAGTTTATCTCTTTTTCAAAATTTATTTTTAACTTTTTTGGGGGAGAAAGTGACAAATTTAATTCTATATATTTAAAGTATACAATGATAATTTGATATAAACATAAATTATAGAATAATTATCAAGATCAAGATAATTAACATATGTATCACCTCACATAGTTAAAATAGTTAACTCTCTTTGTGTGTTTGCTGAGAATGTTTAAGATCTAATCTCAGCAACTTTCTAGTATCTAATACCATATTATTAACTATAGTCACCATATTTAGCCACTTAGAACTTATTCTTCTTATAACTAAAAATTTGTACCCTTTGACCTATCTTATTCCATTTCTTCCTCCTTCCTCAGCTCCTAGTAATCACTGTTTTATTTTCTGTTTCTATGACATCAGCTCTCCACAACACACACACATATAAGTCATACCATACAGTATTTGTTTTTCTCTGTATTATTTTACTTAGCATAATGCTTTCCAGATTCATCCATGTGTATCAAATGACAGAATTTCCTTCTTTTTATGGCTGAGTAATATTCCATTGAGCATATATATATATATATATATATATATATATAATTTTTTTTCTTTTTCTTTGTCCATTCACACTTCCCAGAAGGCTGCTGTGGATGCATGCTCATTTCACTTTCCCCAGTTCTTGCTTCTAAGCCACACAACAGTTTTGAAGAGCTTGCTTGCTCCATTTGCTTTGCCAACTCACCTCCTAGGAAGGGAAACCTCTTCTGCTTCCTAGGAGGTTACTTATTTCCAAAGACAGCAGGAAAAGAAGTAAAGAAATCCTTGAAAAACCCAGAGTTGCTTCATTTTATAAAATCATTGCTGTTTCTAAAACCTAGGATACATTTTTGGAATTCTCCCACCTACAACTCAGGCCGGGAAACATCACATAATTATAAAATGCACATTTAAGAAGAGCTGGAAGCCAGAGGAAGTGCCTTCATCCATGCCAAGCACTGGATAGGGAAAGACATAAGCAGAAGCAGGAGGTGTTGGCATGTGCTTTTTATTGAGTGAGATGTGATGTTCAGAAAGTCTACAGCGCATATTCCAAGTGGAAATTCTTTCAGTAACAGTGCAGTCAGCCCTCTTTTCTTACCACCATCTTTTCCCTCCTGGTTCTTTCTTATATGCAGTCATGGAATAAGAGCATTTTTCCTTGGCTGGGTCAGAATGGGGTGTTAGCTTCTTGACCCCCATCGGTGAATGTTTATGGTGTTTTCTATTTTCTCTGCTGGGTGCTATTTTCTCTGCTGGGTCCACTCTACTTTAGGGCTTCCTTGATTTACAGCCCTTAATTTAGATACCCATTCTCTTAGAATATTAAAACAGGACACACATACCTTCCTCCAACTTCTTCATTCTGTTTCTCTCTCTCTCTCTTTTTTTTTTTTTCCCTGCCCTCTCTCCTCCTTCCCACAAGCAATTATCTAAATCTATTGGTAAAAGGTTTGCTATATGGAGTGGTGAATTTCTCTTTTCTGAATGTTTTTCCTGCCTTGGGCTTCCTGGGGCTTTGGCATGGGAAGCACGTGTCAAAAACAGAGCAAGCATCTAAGTCTGAGGCAGAGGTGCCCATCCAGGCAGGGGAGCAAGTACAATTTCCAGGTTGCCAGGACAGCCTGGCTGCTCAGGCTTTGCTCCTGGAGGGTTTCAGCACAGTTTGAACAATGATGTTCATCCCCCCAGGCAGCCTCAGCAAGTGACTCTGCAGAGGCCCTCCTGAAACAGGCCAGGATGCCCTCCTTAGGTCTCACCCTGGGAAATAATGTCACAGGCAAAACCATCGCTGTCTCAGTGTCACCGGTCTGCTACTGTGCCTAAGTTTAGCTCCAAAAGCTAAAATCGAACCTTCAGTCCGAGTCCCCTCTGTGTGATCTGCATCCTGCTCCCCACTTCCTGCCAGACAAATGATGCCTCCTTGAAATTTTAGAGATTTGTATTCTCACTAGGGAAGTTTCTTTTAAAAAATCTTCACTTTCCAGATTCATCCTCTGAGTGGACTGTGGGAGGAGATGTCTGTAAGAAATTGTGGATATCTCAGACAGGAAAAAAAAAAAAACACTTTAAATTGACAAATCAGTCTAAACCGCTAAGGTTATAATTCTTTTTTCCCCTTTCCAGCAGAATAGTAAAACAGACGCGTTATTGGCAGCTCATTAGTGCTAGGAGAGGCAGTCTGCAGCATGACATCAGCCCATGGCTTGACCCAAATCTATTATTTCACCAGAGAGCCTTACGCCGCTGGCTTTCCAACTGTACAGAAGATGCACATGGGGGAGAGGAGAAGAAGACATAAATAAGACACAGATTGGAGACTTTTTGATGTGTTTAGCACGTTTTTGTGACTTCCTTTAATACCACAGACCTTGTGTTCTTCCAGGATTAGGAGAACAAAAGACAAGGCTGAGGTGGGGGTGGGGAGGGGGAAGGAGAGAGTCCCACTCAATAAAAAGTTCCGTTCGCCTAATTAGCATTTTTAATTCAAACGCCCAAAAGGGGAGGCAAAAAAATAGGAAGAGAAGAATGCATACCACAGTTGAGTAACTTCAGATATAAAAAGTCCCTTCATTAAATCAGTTGTTTTTTAATTCATAATTGAACTTAAATAAAGAGCGACCTATAGGCAGCTGTTTCTAATATCGAGTCCCCTCCGCACATGAAAGACGCATTTATTCCTGCAGCAGCCTCCCTACCCTTGGGTGTTATCAGCTGAACATGTTTTGAACCTACCTAATGCATTTGAGGTAGCTTGGGTTTATTTTTCTTTCAATAAAATAAATGGTTTTGTAATTAAATTTCTGCACTGCCTGTGCTTAATGGTTACATTGACAAGTGCTAATGTATGGCAAGAGAATGAGTTTGAAATGAAACATGCTGTTTTCAAATCTGCAAGCAATTTTGCAGTGGGGCAATCAAACCCCTCATGCCAGCGAAACATTTTCATTAATCGGCTCCCGCGCCCCTGCCCACTCGGTTGGCCGCGGGAGGACACTTTTTAGCTCCCTCTCTGCCCACCCTCGCCTTTTTCTCAAACGCACAAGCAAGCGCGTGCACGCGCGCGCGCGCGCGCGCACACACACACACACACACACACACACAAATATCATGAAGCGAGCCGTTGTTTGAAACCATTTTGTGGTCTCTGGCAGGCGGGCGGGTGGAAATTCGCTGACTTTACACCGTGAAATGTTACAGCTGTCTCCTCCGAAGGGACTGGCTGCCTCAACCTTTCAATCCCTGGCAGCTGGTCAACAAGAAAATCTGTCCCTCTGTTTTCCTTTTTTTTTTTTTCCTTAAACTTTTTCCCCTTAGCTAAATTTATTTTTGAATAAATCTTCTCATAGAATATAGAGAACGGCTATTACGTCTCTGTAATCGATTTAATATAACCCAGTCAGTGCAAAACCACTTCAAGCCATAGCAAAGGAGGCAGCCTTCCAGAGCCTTGCGCTTGTAGGAAGGTTTGTGTATGCAAACCTGGATGGCGGTGGTGGCCTTTGCTGGCTCCAGTTCTGCCAGCAACTTGGTGACCAGAGCCTGTGGCGTGCGCATGCGCTTAGGCCAGGCCAGCGCAGGTACAGACAGTGGATGCATGACCTGAGGCCCCGTCGCTTCCCTGGAAGGCCTGTGTTTCATCTGACCACTAGAGGGATGGCTCCCCAAGGCAGTGGCTGCCCTGGAGCCTCCTAGGCCCTCTCATCAAATGCCAGGAAGGGTGTACAAGGCCCACAGCAGCGTGGAGCATGCGTGAATGGAGCGTGGCTGGGTCTCTGGCTCAGTGGCTGCCCACAAGGTGTGCAGCTCAGCATCTTTCTTGCAGACTGTGGGAGAGGAGCCAGAGGCTGCCTGTAGGAATGCTGACTCACCCTCAGGGCAGGTCAGAATTACAGGCTGCCCCACCCTGACTTGGCTTCCCCTTGCGCTGTGCTAGGACACTGGGAGAAGGGCTTCTGTGTAGTCCCAGCCTCCCTGAATTTACTGTGGTGGAAGTTAGAGGAGATGGCTGCTTGAAGATTTTAGGAGCACAAGGAAGGATCTCAGCACTTAGAACTTCCCTTGCCCCTTTCTGAAGGCATGAATTCCCTTTAGTAGGGGACGAACTTTCACTTCATAAGAGGCTTGACTGCAGAAGTCTTTGGGAGGGGCGCATAGGAACTCAGATCTCCCCATCAGTGGATGTCAGTGATGGGCACGGTGAAGCCAATCACTAGAGGTTGAAAGAAAAAGCACCAAAGTTAATTAGCATCTGAATGGCAGGAGGGAAACTCTTGGAAGGAGTGGGAGTAGAGAAATGGGGTGACTGGTATCGTAGCCAGCAGACACCTTCACAATGTCCTTGTAAAGAAATAGAAGGTCCCCTGATTAAAGGACTGCCAGAAGGCTTAGGGAAGAGGTAGAGACCTGATGTAATCCTGGAAAAGAGGGCAGAGGAGAGGCCCAGGCCCCAGAAGGAAGAATGGAAAGGAAGTGAAGCTGGATGGCTGCTCATGTAGATCTTGGCCAAGTCTGAGCTGGGATCCTAAAGAAACTAAGATATAATAGTTGTGAGAACACTGACATCTACCACTCGGTCACTCTCTCAAGTGATTATACATGTTATCCCATATGGCAATGGAACACTACTCCTTCATTCACTTGGGCATTCAGCAAAGAGGTGTTCTCAAGTTCCCACTATGGGAGTTCCCTTCGTGGCTCAGTGATTAACGACTCCGACTAGGAACCATGAGGTTGTGGGTTTGATCCCTGGCCTTGCTCAGTGGATTAAGGATCCGGCGTTGCCATGAGCTGTGGTGTAGGTCGCAGATGTGGCTCGGATCCTGCGTTGCTGTTGCTGTGGCTGCGGCATAGGCCGGCGGCTACAGCTCCTATTTGACCCCTATCCTGGGAACCTCCACATGCCGCGGGTGCAGCCCTAAAAAGACCAAAAAAAAAAAAAAAAAAGTCAAGTTCCCACTATGTGCAAGCCATGTTGCTAAGTCTGCCAGGGTGCAGGCATACCAAAGATCAGCCCTTTTAAGGATGAAGTAAGTTCTGTAATGGAGATACAAACAAAATGCTACGCGACATCAGGGGAGAAAGCAATGAGCTGTGCCAGGAGGAGAAGAGAAATCTTCATGGAAGAGAAGAGACTGATGGGTAGGATTTCAAAAGCAGAGAATGACGTTCCGGAGTAAGGAACTAGTATAAGCATGAAAGAAACAGCATAACACGCTGGTATCACAGTAGAGTTGTGGCTTCAGAATGATGAGTGATCTCAAATGAAAGAAGAAAAGGGTATCTGTGGGATGTATGTGTGTGTGTGTGTGTGTGTCGTGGTGGGAAGTGGAATTGAAGCTGAGCATCAGCTGTATCAAGAGCCCTGATCTGCAGGCTACAGAAGCAAATGACAGGCACCTCTTAAAGATATTGGAACCTTGAGGAGGGTGTGAGTGGGTGAGGGAGTGGTGATGTGACCCCATATTCTGTGTATTTATTACAGACCCTGTGAGCCATAAAAAAGGGGGTATAGGCTGAGGAGTGAAGACGGTGGAGGCAGGTGGGCCAGAGGCAATATCAGAGGAGGAGGGCTAGCAAGGCACCGGCAGTGTTCCTGGAGAAAGGGAATGGGTGCTGGGGACGCTGCAGGGATCAGGGACAACCAGTGAGATGTGGTGAGAGCAAGGGAAGCACCTGCAAATAATTTGCTATTTTCAGACTGCCTGGGAAGATGCTTATGGCCATGGCAGGAACACGGAACTCAGAGAAGTGGTTTTGAGAGAGGGAGAAAAAAAAACCCATCAGTTCCAAGTGGATGTGTGGAGTTAGAGTTCTTGGCAGTATCTTTCATGAGACAATATCCAGAGGGAGAAATGGACCAAAATAGGAAAGGAACATACATATTGAGAGGTGCCAATGCAACAGACAAGAAGAAACAGCAGGGTAAGTAGGAGATGAGCCAAGAGGAAGAGGGAGGAGAATTTCAAGAAGAACTGGAACATATTTCTCATGCCTCATGGAGGTGCCGGAAGGGGAGGTGCTGAGCTGATTGGGTTCAGCAATAAAGAGGACAATGGTTACCTCTGGGAGGACAGTCTCAGTAAGGGGGAAATGGAAGTAGAGGCAGCAAGAGTGGATTTAAAGAAGTTTCACGTATGTGAAAGATTTGGGGGGGTGAAGGGCCCTTGAACAATGTTCCGTGAGGAATTAGTAAGGAGGGCGAGATTGAAAAGATATCAGAGAGGGGATTCTGTGAGGGAGCCTGGTCACGGGAGAGCAGAAAAGGGTGGAGGGATTGACCTGGGAAAGCAGCAGGAAGAAGAGGTGATGGGCCAGAGATAAAGGCAAGGGTGGGGGCGAGACCACTGGCAGCCAGTGAGACCATGTGCTAAGAGAGGGGCTGGGGATGGAGGTATGGTAAGAGCGGGGTGGCTTGGAAATGGGAGGCAGGCAGGAAGTGGGGTAGAAAGTCAAGCAGGAATGAGTAGTAGGGCATAAGCTGAACCGAGAAGCAAAATGAAGATGGAAACCTGACTCAGCATTGTGTGGCTGTAACGTGTGCTCCTGCCATCCCTGTCAGTCTGGGAGCAGTAGCAGGAGCAGAGAACACATGATGGGGACTCTGGCTGCAGATGGTACCACAGCGGCAGTGGGAAGCCAGAAGCAAGGGCCTTAGGGGCCAACCAGGGAGAATCTGACATCAGGAAGCCTTTCAATTGACACGTGTGAGCTTCACCTCCAAGACCAGTGCAGCTTTATCTTAGGCTGAAATCTGGAGAGCAAATTTGGAAAAGTTTTAAACAAAAAATACATACCACTGCCAGAGAGAATTGTGCCGTAGAGGTTTAGAAAACTAAGTCTCTGAGCATCCTCTCCTCTCCCCTCGGCTTGCCTGTGCCCTGTGACCCAGGCAGATCACTTCAACTTTTTACATCTTTCCTTCTTCACACCTACCTCTGGGACACATTCTGTTGACTTACTACCTTCCCGGGGGGGGGGGGGGGGGGGGGGAGTTGCCATTTAAATGACAGTAATTTCCCAAAGAAAGAGATTTGAGTCTTCAGAATCCTGTAGCTGTTGCCCTCTTGTTGCAGCAATAAAACAATAAAACAAACAAGTAAAACCCGTTTTGCAGAAACTTCCATTGGTCTTTTGACTTGTTTTTGATGTTCAGTGGCATTGCCTAAGCTAAAGAGATACTAAACAAATTCTGTCCCCTTCAGTCTGGGAAAGTAAACCCTGTCAGAGCTGGGGTCGGGTCTTCACGCTCCATGCAAATGGAGGATCCTGACGGAAGTTACAATCATCTCAAGGACTGACCCTGTCAGGGCAGTGTCTAGCCTCAGAAGAGTGGAGAAGGACTCAGAAGAGCTGAGGCTCGATGTCCAGAGTCAGAAAGTCTCAAGTCGAGGACAAACCCAGAGGAGGGAACACAAAGCACCATGGCACCATCTGCTATGACCCACCTAACTGACAAAAGGCAGTGATTCCATGGGGTCTGTTCTGCTGTACCTCTTTCAAGCATCTTCCAAGTCTCTTCCCAAAGCCCTAAGAAGACTTTGAAGCTGCTCTTTGTCACCTGTTGACTTTAAGCTCAGGCACTGTGCCATTTGAAGGCCAAAGTGAGACAAAGAAAGTCAGAGCCCAAGAAAGGCCTCCATTGCTGTCCCACCTAGAACTCACGCCTGTGAGACACCCAGGACAGTTTGGAGTGGGGACCGCAAGGAGCCTCCCCAGTGGCCCTGAAAGGTCCAGCACAGACTGAGCATCCAACCTTTGTGATAAGTCCAAATTCTTCTGTGAGCTCTTTTTATTTTCCATCTGGGCCACATCTAAGAAGGATAAATTGCTGAAGCTGACTTCCACTGTCTACAACGCATACACCTTTTTCTTCCAAAGGAGCTGCCTTACCAGCGTGAATTTGATGACCCATTGAAGAGAAGAAGTCAATAATCACTGCTGGGATTTATAATGCATTAAAATCCTTTGCCAAGTGTTTGTTTTGGCTAAATTGTTTCACGGCATACCTGTTATTTGCGCAGCACCATCCCCATCTTACAGGTGAGGAGCTGCGTTTGAATCATATCTGGATTAAAAAGCCTACACCTGTTCTCCAGATTTCATCTTCCTGCCGCGTCCATCACACCATTGTGTGCTGCGCTGTAGCAACCTTGGTCTCTCCGAATTAAAGAGTCCTCCTATGTTGAAGCTCCCCATGCTGGTTTCTGTGTGGACGAGGGCTAGCCCTCTCAACATGTTGGCTGGAAACCAATAAATCTTTCATCCAAATGTTTGTTGAGACCAGTGATATGCTCAGCAGAGATCTCATTTGCAAGTACACAGCTACCTGCTTTGGAAACAGAAAAACATGGGCACTTGCTTCATCTTCCTTGCAGCTAGGCCCCAGAGGCACAGGTCATTTCAAGATGCAGAACAAACCTCATGAAATTATTCTTAGGACCCGGTGAGCTCCAGGGGGCACCATTCTGTTCCAGGAGTCCCAAAACTGCCTCCTTTGACCATGGTGGTGGCAAATGCACCAGTGGGAGGGTGGCACTTTTAGATCCCCCAACTAAACATACCTTGCTTTGTTTCTGTGATGTCTCCCCTTGGATCTGGAGAAGGCTGTTGACATTGGAGGAGAAAAATGGGAGTGTTCTGATGATAAAAAGCAAGCCTGCTCGGTGTGCTGAGGCAGCTCGTGCTTTATGTAGCAGAACTGATTGAGGACCATGAGTCACACTCCCCTTGGCCTTCAGGTCTTGTTAGCACTTCCAGGAAGGAAGCTGCACAGAGGAAGGAGGGGAGAGGGAGGGAATCCAGGACAATCCCCACCATGAGAAGGTGCTGGTCCTGGCAGCAGGACAGGGGAGGGCAGAACCTGAAGGCTGGCCGTGAGAGGGGCAGGGAAAGCTGGGTGCTTTGAGGCCAAAGGGCTCATTAGGAGAACTTTCTTAATGACCGTAAGTCCTGGGGGAGACGTGTGAGCAAGGCCTGGCGCCAGCCATGCTCGCAGGGGGCCTCCTGTCCAGATGGCAGATGTGTAGGGAGTGAGCGAGGAGAGTGAGAAGAGACCGTGGGGCTGCTGAAGGTGACTGATGGCCTTGGTTCGGCAGATCTGCTCCTGTGGGATCGGGTTTTACTGGAATGAGACACAAAGATTAGTGACTTTCATATAAGAAAGAACCCCGGTTCCTGGTTTCTGGAACAAAGTTTCTTTGTGAGTTGCACTTATACTCCCCACCTCTAGACCTTTGCTCACTACCTTCCTCCCTCTTTCCTCGTGTCCAAGTCCTCTCTGGCCAGCGCAGGCCTCCGTGGAGGCCTCTTCATGAAGTCAACCCCCAGTGGTCCAACCTGCACTCCCCTCCCCTATCAGTTGACATGCCTGTAGGCAGAAATCATGCTGGTTTGAGATTTTCCTACAGGTAAATGTGTTCAGAGGGAACGCTTATCTTCTCAGAGCCTCAGTGTTACTCAGAGATGGTGGGAGAATGAATGCATCAGACTTAATCTGTTAAAATATTTCATGGAGTAAAATACAAAACTGGCAAAACTGTTTAAAGCTGAGCTGTAAAAGAAATTCCATGAAGGTGGAGGGCCACTTTGGGCCATACCCAGCTCTGTACCTGCCTGCCCTCCTCTCCACTGAGGAACTTGGGCAGGCAAGTTAGAGAAGTAGGTGGCATGGAATTAAGAGACTTGAGGGAGGGGGGCAGTTCTCCCTCTCTTGCTAGAGGCTGGGCAATGGGGAGGGGAAGCCTTGCTGATTAGCAGCCAATGGAAATGGTCTGGTCAAATGGCAATTCAAAATATTCAAAATTTGGAGTTCCCATTGTGGCTCAGTGGGTTAGGGATCCAGTGTCGTCTCCCTGAGCATGCAGGTTCAATCCCTGGCTTCATTCAGCGAGTT
Organism: Catagonus wagneri; assembly: GCA_004024745.2. Classification (NCBI taxonomy): domain Eukaryota; kingdom Metazoa; phylum Chordata; class Mammalia; order Artiodactyla; family Tayassuidae; genus Catagonus; species Catagonus wagneri. Next base: position 3,278,153 of record PVHT021183519.1, on the reverse strand, counting down.
AAGGATCCCTCATTGCCCCAAGCTGCAGCATAGGTCGAAGATACAGCTTGGATCCAGTGTTGCTGTGGCTGTGGCATAGGCCAGCAGCTGCAGTTCTGATTCGACCCCTAGCCCAGGAACTTCCATACGCCGAGAGTGCAGCCGTTAAAAAAAAGAAGAAAGAAAAAAAATTCAAAAATAATAGCAAATGCTATTTACACTGCTTAATTGTCAGGCACTGTAGCTGTACTGTGCATATCATTTCACTCGACCCTCATAACAGCCAATGGGGTAAATATCCCTCACTTCACAGCTGATGAAACCAAGCCACCGGGAGGTAAAGTAACTTTCCCCAAGTCAGAAAGCTAGTTGAGGATACAGTCCATGCCTACCGGACTCTTAGTTCCTACACTGTGCCACTGTGGTTGTATTAAGGAAGAGACATGCAGCTTGTCTCCACGACCTATCACAGGTCCTCCATAACATTGTGTGATTCTTGTGTTGGCTCCAAATGTTGACCTCCCCTGTTGCAGATACAGACCCTAGCTCCCATGGGGAACTCAGTTTGTCATGCTGGTTCCTCCCCAGCACAACAAACTGCTGGGCCAGGTGTATGGGGACCTCAACCCCTGTACCAATATCTGGAAAGTTTCACAGGCCCCCAGCTTGACTTATTTAACCAGAGAAAAAGTGGCTGATTTGGTCCATCCCTTACCAGGTTTAGAAATCAGATCCAAGTGTCCATAAGCAAGGGATAAGGATCAGTTTAGAGGGCAGCCAGGGGATAGCTGTTTATTAATCTTTGCACAGAGTGAGATTCCTCAGGGTGAGAAATCAAGTGCTGGGATGGCTCATCTCCGAGAACTTTTCCATCCAGTAAATGTCCATGTTGATATTTTTCACGGCGGTCACAGCGAAGAACCCTGGTTATTTTTGGTAATGCTCCCCAGAGCCATCGCATTCATTTATTCCTACAGCAGTTTATGATGTGTCTGACCCAGGAAAATGTGTGCCGGCTGAGGGAGGATCTTCATTGTCTCCCCTCTTTCAGCCTTCCTTTTTCTTGGCTCTTCCCTGCAGTGGGAGTGGGTTTTAACATCTGTTCACATGTGTCCCATCTCCCCAAAGGCCCCACTAACTTCAGTGTTCTGGGGGATTGCCAAGTCTGCTGAGTCCTAACGTTTTCCTTGGCAGGGACCGCACCACTCTGCTGACATGGGTTGGGTGATCCATCAGGCCTTGGTGCTGCTTCTCAAGGTGGCGCCAAGTGCAGCCACCAGAGCTTTCCTGACACCCTTCCCAGGCTCAGTGGGCTCTGGCGTGCCCTGCGTCTCCCCGCTTCCAAGCACACTGGCTTCCTGGAGCATCAGCAGACTTCAGCGTCTCCCAGGCCCAGAGCCCACAGGAGCAGCATTAAATTTTAAGCTTTATCTTCACTGCCGCTGCCCAGCCCACCTGGTGCTCACTGTTATCTCCCAGCTGCCTCTTCTGATGGCTTCAGTCTTTCCGATAAGTGGGGAAAGTTCATTCATCCACTCAACCAGAATTTGTTCAGAGTATCTATACAACTTTGTTCATTGCCCTACTCACTTAATGAACTGAGCAGTGAACAAAACAGACAAAAAATCCTGCTCTCGTGGCACTTAAATCCTAATCCATCTAATTCAGTTAAAGTTGTTAGAAATTTAATATGTTCCTCCTCTCAGGATACCTACTTTTTAAAAGAAGAGTCTGGAGAAGTATAGCTTAACCCAAAAAGAAACAAAGTACCAACGGTGGAATTCTCAGTTCCCATGGGGATGACATTTAGGACTGAGAGTCCTCTTTGGTCCTCTGAAACAGGGCTTGGCCAGATATAGCCCATGGGCAGCTCGCTACCTGTTTTATGTAGTTCATGGGCTAAGAATGGTGTTTACATTTTTGAGTAGTTGAAAAAATTCAGTGGAAGAGTCATATTTTGTGACATGGGAACATTATATGACATTCACATTTCAGCCTCCAAAAATTCTGCTGGAGCACAGCCATGCCTTTTCACTTACACATTGTCTACGGCTGCTTTCGTGCTGCAAGGGCAGTTAAGTAGTTTGCAAGTGGCCACCAAAGTCTAAATCATATACTACCTGGCCTTTTTCAGCAAGTTTGCTGAGTACTGCTCTAGAATAATAGGCAGGGGACAGCCATTTATTATCCGTATGCATAGAGCTGGCCCAGTCAGACAAGCAGGAATCTCTTTCTCAATCTGCTTATGGAAAAGAATTGTAAAGTGGACTTCACATTGGAGGCTGAGAACCTGTTCCTGACATCTGTCTTCTCTTTGGCACACAGGGAGACAAGCCTCCCAGGAAGTGTCCAGCAAATGTAAGGTTCCATCCCAGCAGAATCTTCAATATTATTTGCCAGGTTCAGGAGCAAAACTTCACCTTGGGAGATTCTGGCCTCTGTGGGAGTGGGGGGCTCATCTATGCTCTCACCTATGCAAGGTCAAATAATGATATTTATGCCTGTGGAAAAAAATACAGGACTAACAGAGGGAATTGAGGTCAAATCCCCGTTCTGCCACTTAATGAGTTGTGTGGTGTGGGGCAAAGTACTTAACCTGTAGAAAGTAGTCTCTGTTCTCTCGTGTGTCAGGGGCCCACCTTCCCTGCTTCAGAAGGCTGTTAACAGAAACAAATGTCACCATACATATGACATACATATGTAAACATACACATGTAAACCAGATGGCAGCATCCAGATCCATCATCTTTCCTCTTTCTTGGGTGGGGAGCAGCATTAGCTGAACTCTTAGCATTCTTATTTGTTGGTGGAGACCCAGTCAGAGTCAAGGTGCAACAGACCTAGAATCGTATTCCCTTTGACCTCAGACAGGGTCTGCCTGTCCTGAGACTCCACCTCTCCCCTCTCCCCCCCAGATGCCACCTGCTCTCTGCAGTCAGTTTGGGGGATTCTTAATCATGTGGGGAACATAGGCCTTATACAACCCAGTGAGAATGACAACAACACACGCGTGGTTCTTCCAGCAGGTTCTTGTGGCTGAGCTTGGAAGATGCCACAGCTGCTCTCCATCCAATGCCCCCAAACCCCCTACGACATATGATGGGACTACCAGCCCCCTGGACTGTGTGCCTATTTCTCCCCCAGTTTGTAGCCCCCTCAAGTGCAGTGGATTTATTTCCCACCAGGGACTCCTGATTATCCTAGGATCGACAGCTATCTATTTCCAGTTGTTTAGGGTTAAGGAAAGAGTGAAAGATGCAGAGAGACATGATTTGTTTTTCTTTTTTTTTTTCCTGTCCTTTTTAGGGCTTCACCCAAGGCATATGGAAGTTCCCAGGCAAGGGGTCAGATGAGAGCTGCAGCTGCCGGCCTATACCATAGCCATAGCACCATGGGATCCTTTAACCTACTAAGCAAGGCCAGGGATCAAACCCGCATCCTTATGGATACTAGTGGGGTTCTTAACCCACTAAGCCACAGTGGGAACTCTAAACAAGATTTTTTAAAATGGAAATATCCCTCCCTCACTAGACTATAAACATTTTAGAGGCAGAAACTATTTCTGTCCCACAGCTCACCACTGTGTCACCAGCATCTACATGGTGCCTGGCACCTGGTAGGGGCTGAATAAACATTTGAATGAGTTAATTAATAGTATCCTAGGATTTACCAACAAGATCTCAAACCATTCTATTCGTAACTTTCATGAAAAAAAAAATCCCTTCTATGAGAAATGCAGCATTCTACACACAGTAGGTGCTTAATACATATCAGTAGATGGTGACAACAATGAGCAGGAGGCTAAAAAGTCAGTCTCCCAAATCTCAAAGCCAAATGAACAGAACAAGACATGTGAATAAGGTTGAAGTTTAATAGAATCTTTAAAAAAAATCTTTCATTTGCAAGAAATGAAATGCTTCATATTTTGTTCAAGGATTTAGCTGCTCTAAGATAATAATTTGGAACTTGGACATATGTTGTGGGAAGTTTAGGGTGGCTGTTTCACTGGGTGCATCTCCTGAGAAAATTCTCAAACTAGGGAAAAATACTCTGACAGTGACACACAAAGGCTGGTACTTATAACTACCATCCTCAGTGTTTAGGGGAAAGGCGTTTTAACGATGGGCCAAAGAACAGATGTCAAATCCCCAGCCATTCCTTCTGCTGTTTGCTGTTTGTTGTGAGTCACCCTGGAGCCTGTCCATCCTGGGCCCGATTTTCATGGGAAGCACCGATGTGTCACCAGAAGTGCGTGCTGATGGATGGGCTCATGTGAGGATAGCCAGAAGGCTGGGCCTCGGGCTTCCGTTAGCTCTGGCCTTCCTTGCTTCTTTGGCCACTTTGTTCCCCTTCTCCCACATCCCTCCTCCATCCCCTTTGTCCTCCCCTCCCAAGCCAGATTTTCGCAATACATGTGGACTCTCACTTCAGTTTCTACAGCCCTGGCTCATCAAATACAGAAGTTAGGGCTGCAGAAACACCTCTGCTTAGGACATGCATATGGTCCACGCCACCCATGGGGAGCAGGAGTTCTAAGAAGGGAGAGGGCCATCTCCTGGACAGCAGTGGGAAGAGATTAGTGGCTTTCTTGGTCTTTGCACTTGGTGCCCCAGGAGAGAACCGTGTAGCTCTCCTGACTTGCCCACTCACTCCAAAGCTTTCTGGGACTCTGTCCAGGTTTTTCTGGCTAGCTCAGCCATTTCTGCTAGCAGACCTGATCTGTCACCTCCCTTACTGTTCTGAACTAAGCACAGACTATTCCTCTTCCTCTTTATTTAGGCCACTACAATGCTGGGATTTTGCATAAGGCACATTGTTTAAAAATCTAAGGAAATACCCAAACACTTGGAATAGGGTTTCCTAAGCGTGGTGGACTTCATTAGCCAAAGTCTCCAGTCCTTCTCCTGTTCTTGGCTCCTAGACCGACCACACACCCACCGCCCTAACTTGCTGGGCACATTGTGCCTTAGTAGAGACGGTTTCCAAAATGGCTGTACCATTCTGCACTCCCCTCAGCAGTGTTGGAGAATTCCATTGCTCAAGATACCGTCCACCTTTGTTGTTGCCAGTCTGTTTCATTTCACTTATTTTGGTGGATGTGTATGAATATCAAATTGTGGTTTTAATTTGCATTCCCCTGAAGAATAATGATGCCGAGCACCTTTCCTTATATTTCTTGGCCATTCATTGATTCTCTTTTGTAAAGTGCATTTCAGATCTTCTGCACATTTTTAATTGGATACAAGCCCTTTTTCAGATAAATCTACAATAAAAATCTTCTGCCAGTCTGTCACTTGCCTCTGTACTCTCTTCTTGCTCCTGTGGCCCAGGCAAATCTACTTGTAACATAAAACCAGAATCAGGAGGATTGAATCCGCAGCAGGACTGGCTGCTTTTACTTGATTGCATTTCCAAATCACTCTTCAGAAAGTCAATAATATTTATAATTCAGCACCACAGAAGATGCCCTTGTGTCCCTCTCAATCAATACCCCCCTGCAAAAGTAAATTCTATCCTGACCTCTGTCACCATAGATGTATTTTGCCTGTGCTTGTCCTTCTCCTAAATGGAATCACACGGTGTGTACTGTTTTGTGTCTGGCTTCTTTGGCTCTACATTATGTCTGTGAGATTCATGTCTGTGTTGCTAGACTTTGTTCTTTTTCATTGCTAGATGATATTCCATCCCAGACTGCAGTTTAGGTTGTTTCCATGATGGTGCTATAAAGAATAAAACTAATATATGTTTTTACAACTTTATATAATATTTATGTTATAAACATGTAAAATATACAAAGCTATATATATTCTTGTACGTCAATTGCTTGACAAATATAATCTTGGTCCTCTACCTGGGAATGAAGTTGCTGGGCTTTGGGGTATCAATTGCTGCTGTTTCAGTAGCTATTGACAATTTTCCAAAGTGGTTGTATGACTTTTTGCCAATGCCCACCCATAGTGTAAGAATTTCAGTTGCTCCAATTCTCTTCAACGCTTGATATTGTCAATGTTTATTTTTGAAACTTTGGCCCTTCTGTAATGTGTACATCCCAGTGAAGTTTTAATTTGCATGTTCCTGATGACTAATAACATTGGGCACATTTTCATATGCTTGTTGGCCATTTGGATATCTTCTATATCCTCTTTTGTGAAGTGGTATTGAGTCTTTTGTACAGTTCATACACTTTGGTTTGTATTTTTCTTATTGACTTATAAGAATTCTTTATATTATCAGGGAGTTCCCATCGTGGCTTAGTGGTTAACGAATCTGACTAGGAGCCATGAGGTTGCGGGTTCAATCCCTGGCCTTGCTTAGTGGGTTAAGGATCCGGCGTTGCCGTGAGCTGTGGTGTAGGTCATAGATGTGGCTCAGATCCCGCGTTGCTGTGGCCGTGGCGAAGGCCGGCAGCTACAGCTCCTGTTAGACCCCTAGCCTGGGAACCTCTATATGCCGCGGGTGCGGCCCTAGATATGGCAAAAAGACAAAAAAAAAAAAGCTTTATATTATCAGATATGAATCCTTTGTCAGAAATATGTCATGAATGTTTTTCTCACAGTCTGTGATCTGCCTTTTCCTCCTTTTTTTTTGTCTTTTTGTCTTTTTAGGGGCTGCACCTGTGGCATATGGAGGTTCCCAGCCTAGGGGGTCTAATCAGAGCTGTAGCCACCGGCCTATACCACAGACACAGCAACATCAGATCCGAGCCACGTCTGCACCCTACACCACAGTTCACAGCAACGCTGGATTCTTGACCCACTGAGTGAGGCCAGGGATCAAACCCGCAACCTCATGGTTCCTAGTGGGATTTGTTTCTACTGCACTACGATGGGAACTCCCTTTTCCTTCTCTTAATGATGCCCTTTGATGAATGGAAGTTCTTAATTTGAGCAAAGTTCATAATATCAACCTGTTTCTTTGCCTTCAGGAAGACCCCCTGCTTTGGGTTCTTTCTCTGCCCCCAGTTCCCAGGCCCCAGGCTGTTCTGTCCTGACCTGCAGATCCCTTTTGGTCCACTGGCTTGCTCTAGATCCCTGAGGTGGAGGCTGTAGTGTTTTTGACTCTTGCCTAGACTTATTTCCTCTGTGGCCACAGGTCTTGAAGGCTGGCATTGTCATCTTCCTCAGGAACTCTCTCCTCACCATCAGTGGCCAGCAATGCCTCCCTGGGTCCCTCTGCAGTTCACATTCCAGTCTGAGCCGCACCCCAGACTCATTCACCAAGCAGAAGTGACTCACTCACCTTATCGAGTCCTTCCTGGCTCTGGTTATGCGTGCCCTTCCCCACCCAACTCTGACAGTTGATTTTGATATTCCCTGTAGGGTCCTCTCAGCAAGGGATATGTCTCAAGATTTCCACACTACTGGATTATAATATAAAGTCACTTTTCACCTCAGGACCAAGGTCTAGTATCACAGGCTCAGTTTTTAAACTCCAAATTTGGGCCCAGCATAATCCAATTAAAACAGATTCAAATGGCTATGACCACTGCATATGTCTACAGTACCGCTAGAACTCCTCCTCTTCCCCCTTCTAAGGGGATTTCACTTGGAAGTGAAGTGATCTGGAAATGCAGTCAGATAAAAGCAGAAGTTCATAAACCTGGATGTAAAAAAGAATCACATCTTCATTTCCACAAACCTATTTGAAAATTAGCATTTCCTTTTGTTGTGAACGTAGACAACCAACTACAGCACTGGCCATCCCTGTGACTTTGCCATCAACAGAAATCATAGATTCCTTCATATCACATTATAGTTGTTGATGATAGTTGGAATTATCATTCACGCTTACCCCTATTTCAATATTACATAAGTTATTAGACCCACCACCAGGTTTGGCATTGAGTGGGTTAATAAAGAAGCACATTTGTTTCTTAAAAATATCCTGATAACTTTATTTCAATATCGCATACACATTTAAGGACAATTTTTCTGAGAAGGAGTCTATAGATTTTATACAACTGTCCAAAAGCTCCCAGGCACACACACACAAAAAAAAGATTTTAAAACTCCAGCTGTTACGAGACACTCTTAACAGCTGCATGCAAATCAATGAAACTAGAACACACTCTCACACCATGCACAAAAATAAACTCTAAATGGCTTAAAGACTTAAATATAAGACAAGATACCATAAAACTCCTGGAAGAAAACATTGGTGAAACATTCTCTGACATCAACCTTACAAATGTTTTCTCAGGTCAGTCTCCCAAAGCAACAGAAATGAAAGCAAAGATAAACCAGTGGGACCTAATCAAGCTGACAAGCTTTTGCACAGCAAAGGAAACCAAAAAAAAAAAAAAAAAAAAAAAAAAAAAAAAAAAACTAAAAGACAACTTACAGAATGGGAGAAAATAGTGTCAAATGATGCAACTGACAAGGGCCTAATCTCAAAAATGTATAAACAACTTATGCAGCTCAACAGCAAAAAAAAACAACAACCCCATTGAAAAATGGGCAAAGGACCTAAATAGACAGTTCTCCAAAGAAGATATGCAGATGGCCAACGAGCACATGAAAAAATGCTCAACATCACTGATGATTAGAGAAATGCAAATCAAAACTACTGCGAGATACCACCTCACACCAGTCAGAATGGGCATCATTAACAAGTCCACAAACAACAAA
>PVHT021183519.1:3204051-3269447 GCA_004024745.2 Catagonus wagneri | reverse complement strand
GGGAATGTAAGCTGGTACAACCACTATGGAAAACAGTATGGAGGTACCTTAGAAAACTATACATAGAACTACCATATGACCCAGCAATCCCACTCTTGGGCATATACCCGGACAAAACTTTCCTTGAAAAAGACACCTGCACACGCATGTTCATTGCAGCACTATTCACAATAGCCAAGACATGGAAACAACCCAAATGTCCACTGACAGATGATTGGATTAGGAAGATGTGGTATATATACACAATGGAATACTACTCAGCCATAAAAAAGGATAAAATAATGTCATTCGCAGCAACATGGATGGAATTAGAGACCCTCATACTGAGTGAAGTAAGTCAGAAGGAGAAAGACAGATACCATATGACATCACTAATAACTGGAATCTAACATACTGCACAAATGAACCTTTATGCAGAAAAGAAAATCAAGGACTTGGAGAACAGACTTGTGGTTGCCAAAAGGGTGGGGGAGGGAATGGGATGGTAGGGGGCTCTGGGGTTAATAGTTGTAGATTGTTGCCTCTGGGCTGGAAAAGCAAGGAGATCCTACTGTATAGCACTGGAAACTATGTCTAACCACTTGTGATGTGTAACCCTGTCACCACGCTGTACAGCTGGGTATAATGTAAAAAATAAAATAAAAAATTAAAAAAAAGAGAGCCACTCTTAAATCCATAGCCACTTAAAGTCACACAGTGACTTAGGTGGATGAGTCAGCAGCTCTGCTTCTGGGTCAGGTGGTGCTGACAGTGAGCCCCGTCTTTGTCACTGTGCTCCTCTGGCATGGGCATAGGGATAGGGGGATCTCAAGGGGCCCAGGCATGTGGCTTCAGTTTTCTCTGGATTCTGGCATTCCAGGGATTCTGAAAGAACGGGGCATCTCTTTTGCAGGTCAGAGGAAATGGGTAGCTCTCCAGCTAAACAGATTTCATGCTTGACTTCAGGGGAATAGCTCAAATGATGATCTGTTTGGGAGAGTAAATTAAAGAGGTAAGCGGGCATGCTGGTTTTATTTGGTTTGACTTCTGCTGGTTGCTCCCCTAAGCCTTTCAAACGAAGACTATATAAGTTGTCAGATCTCTCTTAACAGCCTTGCTACTACCTCCCTGACCGCCCAATTCAAATTCTGGCCAGATCCTACTTCTTTGGAGTCACTGACCTCGGATGAGCTTGAAGAGAAGGACTTATCAGGATCTCTTCTTTCTCCGGCCAATCGAAATGTGACTGCCTCATTTTTCACAACTCCGAACACTCAGTCTTGACTTCACTCGCTTCTCCAACCCCCATGTCTCCTAATCACTATCCTTACTTGCAGTTCGTGGACCGAAATGGTCATGAAGAAGAGTTGTCTTCCTTTCTTAGGAGCATTGCTTCCGTGTTCTCATTTGATGAATAAAACACAAAATGGAAGAGGTTTGGTAACATCACATATGAGTCCAGCTCCTTGGCTCATGTCATGAAAAACCAGTGAGGTCCTAGGTCCTAAAAACTGAGGACATACGCTTCATGTTGCTATCTACATATCCTTAGGTAGCACGTTTCTTTTTCATCCTCCCACCCTACCCTTCACCCTCCGTCTACCCAATGCATCCTAACCCTCCATTCCAGCATACAAGCCACCAGAACAGGGAGTTACGATGGTTGTGAGTCAGGGGGGGCACTTTCGTTGACCCCTTGTCTTCTTCTGTAAAGAATGGTGTTGGCATGGGTATAGCCACCTCCTCCTCCTCATTAAAGTCACTTCTTTTGAATGTTTGAATGTGTTATTTTCAAAGAAAAGAGACTGTAGCAGTTCGTGTGCATGACCTTCTTCCAAGGTACTGGGAAGTTCTCTTATAAAAAGTTCAGATGCCATTTGTTGTTATCAGGACCACTAGCCAAAGTGTTGAAGTTGCCAGAGTTTTATTAATTCTGTTTTGCAGTAGTCCCATCTTACTATGGGGGAACTCTGCCTTTGTTTTATAGTTCTTAGATGTGTAACGTGAATAAATGGTTTTGAGCTGTCTCCAGCCTACAAGTGATGGGTGTCAGTTTCTTGGACACTACTAGGAAATCTGTGACTGAGCAGAGTTGTAATGATTCAGAGGCAAGCTGCCATGAAATGAGCTTTGAACTCTGAGTCACAACTGAAACTCAGCAATTCTCAGTCTGACCTTTTCACCAATCAATGTGTGACATTGGGTAGGTCCTTTAATGTTTTGGGTCCCCAATTTACTCACCTATAAAAGGAGAGGGAGGGCCTGGAAGAGCTATAAGTTCCTTCCACCTCTGTCATTTTATTATTCTAATAAATGCATCCCAGAAAGTCACAGAAGTTCCCTGGTAGCCTAGTGGTTGAGGATCTGGTGTTGTCACTGCTGTGGCTTGGGTTCAGTCCTTAGCTTGGGTAGCTTACGCATTCCTGGTGTGAAACCAAAAAAAAAAAAAAAAAAAAAAAAAAAAAAAAAAAAAAAAATAGCACGAAAACATCCCAGTTATAGCAATCAAGAAAAATAACTGTGATTCTGTTTCACATGGTGTTAAAGATTCCTTTTTGACTTTTGAGGCTCTTGGTGACTCGTACCCTGAAACTCTACTAGATCCCTGTGAACTATTTTTAAAAATTGATTTGGGGCCAGTATTGAAATACTGGGTCTTATTATCTGAGTCTCAGATTCTGAGCTGTAAGAAGGTCTATTCAAAATGGTATGTTTCTCTTGCAGCAATTGTTATGTGGTCAAATTTTATGATGTTTTAACATTCATTGCTTCTCACTGTCTAAACACTTCTATAACCCAATGAGTGTGTGAGGTTAATAAGAAGAATGGAATTCATTCTGTTTGATTTCAGCTGCTGATTCTAATGGAAGGCCTCTCTTATATCTGTTCCTTCTTTCTCAACATAGTTAAGGGAAAGAGACTTAGAAAAGCTCAGACTCTGCTCATGACCTTAAATCTCTGTGACTCTAGGGAAGGAAGAAATGTTGCTCTGTGTCTTCATCCCCAGGTTTAACAACTGTAAAGTGTGGTGATATTTCATCTGAATGGAAATCTATTCATCAGCGCTATATTTTTTGACTGATAAAATATTCACCATGTTGCTCTCTTACTTTTCAAACATAGAATTTTCCCACATTTACAATGCTTCTGAGTTATCGTGTCCTAATGTTACATTTACTTGTTTGATTTTATAGTGCTTCAAGAAGGAATAATGGGAAGCGAGGGCTTTAGAGGACACAGCGGTATTTCACAGTCCTAGTGCATCTTTAGCAAAAGGCAAGCTTGTTCAAGCTGCTGCTGAAGGCTACATTTAGCCAATTTAAGATTATGGGATGCCACAAATGGATTCTTAGAAGGCTATGTCCTTTTAGTCAAGTCATTCCCCCAAGGCTCGCTCTCTCTCTCCTACCTTCCCATTTCTGGCTTCTCCACCACCACTCCTTCCTAAGTACACATGAACACTTGTACTTGGACTACGTTTTCCAAAACATATACTTAGAGTTTCATTTACAGATTGCTTTGCTGCACTCCAAATGGCCCAGCATTTTGTCGATGAAAGAGTATAAATCATGCCTTACGTGGGATACGGTAGGATGTGATGTTTAGAGAAAGGAAAATACGCTTCCTTATAGAAGCACCAGGCACTAAACCATCTGGCTTGGAAGGAAAAATTTCAGTCACTCATCCTGATGTTTTGTCTACATAGTACCAAACATCTGGAACCTGGGTGACAGACTGAATTCTTCATTTCACATCCAGATGTTCTTGCATTATACTGAAACAACTTTAAAAAGACAGCTATATCTTTAAGAATTCAGATATTTAAAAGCATAGAAGTTGTACTAATTTCATTTAAGTACTGAGATAGGAAAGATGAAAGAAGTAGAAACGAACTTTTGGCTGGTTCTTTATGCAATATGCAAGCCACACATTTTGCAACCATGAGATTAAAAGAATTATGAAGAAATATTCCCGGAAGTACTGCCACTAAAAATACAGTGATTTGGACTGTTGTTCCACAGTTGAAATGGACTGGTTCTGCAAATTTGGATAAGACTTGTACAGTTAAAGGATAAGAAATCATTCTCCAAAATAGTTGTTTAACAGCTTAAGAAGTGAGTTTCTTTCAAGTGACTCTGTGAATACATTTATTCCTTGTACCCAAAGGAGAAGGCAGGATCAATGGGTTATTAAGGTGCTAACAGCATTTGCATTTTTGAGAAATACTTTTAATGGTTCAAAAATGAAAAATAAGATTGCATCCCCTGAACCCACCTTGGACATCTGTCACAAGAACACAACACAAAGGAAGGTTTAAACTTTGTGCAACACAACCATTTGAAAAAAGTATATATTTGGGGTTGTTTCAAGAATTGTATTTCTCTTGTCCTCTCTCATATTAAATGGAGTTGGGGTTAATGCTTGTTAGAAGACACATTCAGAACAGATTTCTTATATTAGAAGACACAGCATTTAATCTGGCTCTCAACTGCCAACAGGCTTTGAGGGCATTTCTATACCATGAAAATTCCAATACATTTTCCATTATCTCCACAAGGCCTAGAGAGTGTGTATGTAACACCCAGCAGTGTTACGGAACTGAAATGACCTGGTGCAGGATTTTTTGCTGACTCAGCACATGGTTTCTCTTCTCCAGATTACTAAAACAACTTTCCTCTGGGGTAAAGGCTTCCCAGAAAGCAACCGGGGATAGAAATACAGAGGGGCCTTATTTTTCACCCTTAATTATACCAAGTCCAGAGGCAAATGCGAAATCAAACTGAACTCTCCCAGGTTTATAGCATAAAAACTGCTTCTCTCGGAACCTTCCCTCCTCTCTCCAAGCCTGTGGGAGCTGCCTTACTTATTTTCCTTTTCAACCAAGGTATTTGCCCCAGGCTTCTTCCCCTTGGGGTGGGGACTCTGAGGCAGGTTGCCTGTGCCTTTTTAGAGCTTGTGTACAATATTTCAAATGAGGCAGGTCAATCTCTTTTTATGGACGTCCACCAGCAAACATCTAAGAGCTGCCCATTGAGGAAGTGGGATGTCACAGACGCTACCTCTACACACACTCAGTGACCTGAGATCACAGCACTTGTCCACCTTCTCTGCCTGATTCATCGCTGGAGCCTTCAGAGATTTACGGTTGTGTGTGCACGCGGACTACAATAACATGCTTAAAGGCAACAGCCAATTCCTATACACATAGAAAGTTCTGGAAGTTCAGTCCTCTGTTCCCTGACAAACTCGGCTCCTATCTGGTGCAAAGGAAACCAGCATTGGGCTCCCAGGCTGGCTCTCACTCAGTACGGGGTCAGGAAGAATATAGTGAACCTCCAGTCTCCCTCAAACCCCCTTCTCGCTCTTGGCCTCCCCCCATGACCGGCTCGCTAATCAATGCAAATGGCGTAGGCGGCCAGGCCTGCAATTGGCATTCCAGAGAGCGAGGACCACCAGCCGAGCTTTAAGTAAGTGCAGATGTGACAGGCTGGAGACCTAAGGAGGGCCGCCTCTCCTCCCTGATCAGGCCGCCGCGGGGTTTGACTGTGTGCGCTGCCTGCGGGGAGTATGACCGGGAGGAATGAGTCGCGGAGCAAAAAACGCAAAAGGCATGGAGCCCCCAGGTTTGACGGCAGCGCCAGAATGGTGTGTTCCATGACGTCCATAACGTCCTTGGCCTTGATGCCTTACGTTCCTAAAACTCTGACCTTGACTGCCCCAGTCCGCTAGCCAGGTCTCTCACAGGATGGGCCTGACCCGCTGGCGAGACTCCAAGATCTTCTACCCCGCTTAGCCCCAAACTCCGCGGACAACACCGTCCTGGTCCCGACCCCAGCCTGGAAGCTCGGCGCCAGAGCCCGAGCTTGGGCGCCGAGACGAAAGAGCGATGTTGGCGACGTCTGGGCCTGCGGGCCACAGTGTGCGGTCGAGAGTGCGGGCGGCGCGGAGGGAGAGGTCAAGTCCGGGTCAGTACCTTAGCCGGAATCAAGGTTGAGCGACGCTTCTCCGGGTCGGGATGCGGCGTGGGAGCCCGAGGCTTGGGGCAGCCCCGTCTTTGCAAGCTGCCCGGGTTTAAAGGGCTTCGGGGAAAACGCAGAGAAATGAAGACAAGAGAAAAAAAACGGAGACTTTTCGTATTCTTTGGTGTTTTGTCTGCCCTGAGTCCAATCCTGAATTTATTCCTAGCCATCTTCGCAACTCTCTTCTGTCGGGACGGTGCACTAACCCCATCCAACCTGCGCCCTGCGGGTCCGAGCAAAGCCCTGTTGGCCTCTCCCGCGTGGCTTCGCGGGGCCACTGCGGTGGCCCAGAAGGTGGCAGAGTAGGGCCTGCAGATCATTTGGCCGCAGCCCACCTACACCGCCCTACGAGTCCCCTCGACTGGGCCCCACACCACCGCCGCCCCAGAGCCCCCGGGGCATGTGCCTTCCCGTCTCCCCGAGCGCCTCAGGCGCCGCAGCCCCGGCGCCCCGCCGCTGCGGCCGGAGATTCCCCTCGGAAACCTGCAGGCCAGGCGGGGCCGGCCGCCGCGCCTGATGCAGAGCACTCCCTGCCAAGCGTCCCTTCGCGACCCCCCCCCCCCCCGGAGCAGCCCGCAGCCCCCGGCCTTCCCTGCGGCCTCCAACGCATCGGAGACTCGCTTTGGCGCCCACTCTCCGCCCCGCGCCTTGGGACCTCCGGACACTCATCTGCTGCTGGGCGTGCTCCGCGGGACTCCGCACAGAGCGCGGGCCGCCGGAGCCCCGGGGCTGCGAGCGTTATCCGCGCCGTCGCCGGCCCCGGGCGGACCTTCCTCCCGGCTGGGCGCCGCGTACCTGCGGATACCCAACCCTCCGCTCTCCCGCTGCGCAGGGCGGAGAGCCACGGGCGCCGCACCAGGCCGGGGCCACAGCTGCCTCTGGCGCGGGAAAGAAGCTCCGCGCCGCCGCCAGTCCGCCCTGCACTGCCTCCGCCCGCCCGCACCTGCACCCTCCTCTACCGCTTGCCTTTCATCCGTGCGTAGAAATGCCACGAAGTTAAAAATTTTATTTCAGAGATATGCACGAAAAAGACGGGAGGATTGCACAGTATGAGGGCCGCAGCACAGAAATTTGAACTGGCCCAGAGAGACCTTGCTTGCTGCAAAGACTCACTTATACGGAGCGGGAGAGGCGGCAGCAATGTGTGTGCGGAAAGGGGAGCTAGTCTTAAAAGACAGAGTGGCATACAGTTTCAAATGATGTCGAAAAAAGCGCTCCAGACTTTAATTCTTTTCTGTGGACCGCCCAAATGGAAATGCCGATTGTAAGCAAAAACAAAAACTTGAATTTATCGATGAAAGTCCTGTTAAAAGAGCCAGCAGGAGTACGAGACATAGCAATAAAATTGCTAGGTGATGCGACTGCTGTACTTTACTCTTCAGAGAGGTTCTAATGAATTTTTCTGGTACTTTTTTAAAGTGCAGAATTTAGCTAAACAACTTTCCCTATAGCCAACAATCACAGACAGTGGTATTGAGAATGTGCAAGATAATGGTTTGTTGCCTAATGTAAAAATTCTTAGTGATGTATCACCTAAAACAGCATTCACAGGTTTGTGATTGTGTAACATTAACAGCAAAACATAACCAGGCTAAAGAACTGTTAAGTCCCCTTATGTAAATACCTAATTCTGTCATTCAAAAACAGTTAGTTTGTATAGTAAATTGAAATCCCAGGGCCAAGCTTAGCTACTTTTTCATGAATAATATCTCAGCTTTCCTCCGACCCCAAAAAAGACAAACTGCAATGTCAGTATTTTGTTCTTTAGAGAGGATAAATTGTCCTTTTCTGCCACCTCAGTTGCCCAGGAATGAGATGTGCTAAGCATTCATATGAGGATATTTTGGAAGATGGTGCAGGTGTGGGCCGACTTAAATTACTTGCTTTTGTGTTTTTCTAAAAGGTCAAATGTAGGATCTGGTTTTAGGGAAGGCAGAGAGAATAAGATTTCCTGACATGACTGACTTAAAATGCCCATGTGCCCAGCCTCAGATGGAGGAGATAATACAAACCTGATAAAGCAAGTAGCTGATGCATCCTGAAAAAAAAAAAAAAAAGGTGTGTCTGTTAGCATGCATGTCATCAATCAAAAATTATTTAATATTTGCGTTCAATTAACCAAATGACTCCACCAGGTTGAGAATTTTCACAAATTGGCAATTAGTAAAACGATCAGTAAAATCTTCCACGCCCTGTCACTCATTTAATGGTAAGTTTTTGAGCAGTGTTTTAACTCGTAGGAATATTTAGTAGTTTAGGAATTGTGATGTGGTTAAAAATGTGCAAGAATTCCAGTTTTTTTTCCTAAACTGGTAGAAAATACTAACAGATTTACTCAAGGGTTTGGGTTTTTTTTAATCATTTTAGAACAAAGACTAAATTAAGGAAACAAATTGGAAAAGCTCTAACATCTGAAGGCATAAATGAGTATATTGTTTCTTGAATGATTTTCTATATAAAATGGTTTAGTGGCCTTAAAAAATCTCTACTTAAACATAAAATTGGCTATATTAAGATATGTTATTTTTGTCTATGTAGCTAGAATTCCTTGCATACCAACATAAGAAACTAACAGCTATGTTGGCTATATTCCCTAAGTATTTAAATTCCCTGAATATAATTGGCCTCATTAAGTTGAATCATAAGACATAAAAGCTACTGGGGAAACTCTTTATATACAATTATGCAGATCAGTAGTATTTTAAAGTCACTAATAACTAGACACATAAATATTCTGGGTTGAAGGAGAGATTGTAAATCTTTCATGTATAATTTTCTAGCCATTTTTTAATACGAGATAAATCATAGCATATAAACTTTCTTTGGATCTGTTTTATTATAAGGAAACAATTTTCTTTGCTGTCAGAGATGCCCACGAGTATTTGAGAGCTTTCAAATTTGATGATTTAACTTCAAATATCTTAGAAATGTTCTCAGTTGATAGTATTTTACTTCTGAGAAATGCATTTGAAAGTACAAAATTAGTGGCATTAATATTGAATTTTTCTGTCTGTCCACAGATATAGAAATATGTGCAAATAAAAATTAAAATTTGAGGTCCAGGTGAAGAAAGATATTAAAACTTACACTTGGCAGAAAAATCATCTATTTTGCCATCAGCTCTTGCAGTATTTTCTCAAGTTCTGTTCTTTACAATGATGAAATTGCTCAGGGATCTGTTCACCAACCTCACGCAGCTGCAGCTGTGTGTGTGTGTTGTGTGTGGGTGTGCGTGCACGTGTGTCTCACTCTCCACTGGCATTTGCAGGGAAAAGAAATAAAGGAAGAATGAAAATCTTGAGCTCCTCTGACAAACAGAAGGATGTATAGTTTATTAATCGGAGAATTTAGTTTATCCCCTCCTCTATTCATCTGAAATTAATTAAGTGTGTAGAGTTACAAGGTGGGTGTATCCTAGACAGCGGGCCCTGCTCGGACTAATCAAAAGGGCACATGTTGAATGAACACAATTTAGTTAAGGTTAATCCGGTGAAGATGATACCTCCCTGGTCTTAATTACTCTAGGTGATAGATTGTGGAATGGCAAAGTAGGAAGGAAGAGAAATTTGGTCCTACCGAATACCAGAATTTTCTAATTTAATTTAGCTCGCTCTGTTTTCACAGAAGCAAACTGTTTCCATTCAGAGAACAAGACTATACTCTCTGGGTTCTTTTTAAGGTGGGTCAAAGAAGAAAATAATTGTATGTGTATCTTTAAGGAAAACAAATGAAAAGCAGAGATGAACGTTTCAAAAGTGTTGGTGATAATGTGCCTTTCATTACCAATAAGTCAATTCAGAATTTTATCACGGCTCAGTAGATTCTTTGTGATTTCTGCTGGGGTTGTTTACTCTTTTGAACTTTCTTCTGAATGCTGAGGCTGGTCAGTGTGCTGAAATAGAGACATTTTTGTACCTGCAAGACTGCATTAAAGAAATGAATGTTCATGTATTATTTTAAAAACATAGTTTAAAATATAAGTACACAACTAACCATCATGGATGAATTGCACAAACATAATGTTGAGCAAAAAAGCAGACTCAAGAATATGTCCAAGAATCCATTTACATGAAACTCAAATCTATGGCGTGACAAGTCAGGTGCCTCAGAGGAACAGTTTGCAATGGGGAACATAGAACAAGAGGTGCTTCTAGTGGTGCTGATAATATTCTGTTTCATATGCTGGGTGCTTGTTACACAGGTGTGTCTACTTTATGAAAATTCATTGAGCTTAATTTGTGAACTTGAGATTTGTGCATTTTTCTGTACATAGAATTTATTTCAATACAACATTTCCTTTACAGAATGAAAATGAGTAAGAGAAAAAATACAAAGAAGTCAGGGAGTGGGATTGTGAGATAGTACATTTTTAAAGGACAGAGGGGTGAGGGTAGCAGATATGATTCCAGAAGAGAAAACGCATTAAAATATCTAGCAGAATATCAGCAGTAAGATTTTAACATGTTCATTTTGCCGTCTTAATACCTGCACACCCATATGAATGCTTAAATTACTCCTCAGTATCCAGACTTCACCAAAAATCAGGATCTTGTTTCTTTTGCCTGTGTTCAAGTCAAAAGTCTGATTAAGGTGTTTAAGAATATTAATCTTTGTCGCTATCCCCTCCAAAAGCTCATTTTCTCCTTGCACACACATTAAAAAAAAAATCATCATATGATTTCCTCGTTTTCAGTTTTATGATGTATTTTCTGCTCTAGAGGGGGTATCTGTTTCTGATTTATTTGCATTTGATCCCCTAGTTTCCTGCCATTGATCAAGCCTAATACTTAGCTCAGCTGATGAGTTTTATATGAAAACTGATATTTCAGGAAGACAGAAAGTTGAACCCATTTTTAATATTTTCCCCTTCATCTCTTTCAGAGTTTGACATACACGGGAGACACCTAGCAAAGCCCGAAGGTGTATATATTTTTCACTACATTTCCCTGATCTAAAACCTTTTGGAAGTACAACATATATTTATCAGGAGAAGAGATGTTTGTCCATTGTCATCCACATCCTGTCAATTGTATATACATTTACACCCTCTCGCCCAAACATGCCTTCACCCCACTGCTGACCAGGTGTCCACCATTCACTCTCCAGTGAAGTCACGGTGAATAAGGTCAACTCCTTGGAAACATCTGTATTTGATCAGTTTGCAGAAAACGGGGGCCTTCCTAATGCTGGACTTCCCTGAAGTCCGATTCGACAATAGTTGATTCACCACCACTCCCCAAGCCCCCCTCAGGAAACCTTTTTTTTTTCCTTCTCTTCCTCTCTCTCTGAGACTATACAATACCCAGACTAAATCCTCCTCAGATGAGCCCAGGGGCATGTCCAGTTCCACACCTTCCGAGCTGGCAGCACATTGCGGGAGACTTTCCCCTCTCTAGCTGGGAAGATGTTCTGGTTATAGCTAAAGATGTCCTAGTTTTGGCTCTTTCTCCATTTCAGTCCTGGGAAAAGAGTAACAAATGGAATCAGATCAGAAAGTCATCAACCTATGGACAGTATTTCAACCATGCTAGACCCTGATAGGTCAGCTCTGTGCTCCCAGGTGCACAGCAGTAGAGGACTAACCTGTGTGTGTGTTTTCTTTTTTCTTCTCTCTCCTCCCTCCCTGACTATATTTTTAGCATTGTATTATCAACATGTTATTCTAACAGAAGATCTAAAGGACCTTGCTAGAGCCTCTTTTTCTTTAAGGCAAAAAATAACGTTTAGGATAGTCTCATAGCCTCAAGATGGCATTTTGATAGGCAGGATATTCATTTTATTCACGTCAACAGAATGACAACTTCAATGCAAAAGAAAAATTGTCCAAAAGTCTAGTGTAAAAATTTAAATTAAACCTCAACCTAAAGACAGCAAGAAGGAAATTTCATTAAAATTGGGGACCACGTTAAATTCATCCTAGTGGTAGAGAATTTAGAAAATCCCCAGTCAAGTGTTTACAAAGTTTGTTTACCACAGGTAAAAAATGCATGGGTCTGAATGTCATTCATTTACAAAGAGGAAGGAGCAGGGGGCTGACAAAACTAGTTAATCAGTAAGGTTTTCACTGATGGGCTTTTGAGCATAATAGGTACCGTGTGGGGGCCAGGAGACCCACAAGATTGTCCCCTTTTTTGGGAGCTGTTGGTCTAGTTGAGGGGACAAGGTAAAAACATATCAAAATGTAAATAACAGAAAAAGGCAAGAAGTCTCAGGTAGCCAGTAAGTGGTACAGCCACTAACGTGAAGATTATCTATCCTTCCCGGATGTTAAGCATGTCGACACCGGGCCTTGGTTTACGGCTGACGCCTCTGTGGTTTCATCTCAGATCTCCATGCTGGTGCTTCCCCAGGCATCCATCATCGGCTATGTTGGCTCAGACAGGCCTGCACGATCATCCCAGCACTTCTGGGACCTGGGCGAGTGACTGAACTCTTCTGGGCCTTACTTCCTCCCTTGTAAATAGCAGTACTGTCTCAGGGACAGCTTGTTCAGTGAGACAGTAGACGCAGAGCGCTTAGAGCAGCGCCGGGGATGTTACACCATCCCCAGCGTGGTCAGCTCTGCTGACGTTCGTATTCCTGCTGCTCCCCATCCCTCCCACATCCCCGTGGTGTGTGTTTAAAATTGACTGATTCCATTTGGAGAAAAAGGAATTGTTTTGAAATAGTTCCGTAAGCTGCCTTTTTTAGAATCTCCCTGCTTTCAAGTCTACTGGCTCTCCCAAACACAACCTGATTTAACAGGGAGAGAAATGTAGAGTGATTCACATCATGTTTTCCCCTAAGTGCGAAATAACACACTGTACAAATAGAGGAACAGCTTTTTCCACCACAGAAGGATTAACTTTTTAAAGGTCTTGCAATGGGTGTAGAAACCCTTCTTGGCTCCAAGACCAACGTTTGGTCCCAAATGTCAGTATTCCAGAAAACCTGACCCTCTTGCATAGTTTTAATGGGCTTTATGCGAGTGACTCAAATACTTTTTCTCACTTAAGCCTAGTCCCACATGTCAGCAGTTTCCTTACTCTACCACTTCTGAGTCGCCTGATGGCCAGCGGACCCTGCCGCTTTCTTTCCCCAGTGACCTCCTTTCTCATGCAAGGCCACCAGCCAGGGCTCCTCTTCTTCCACATTTTCTGGGTCTGCCTCTGGCTCTTCAAAACGCTGTGCATCTTCTGCACTGCCTCCAGCTGCTTTGTCCTCAGCAGCCTCCTTCTTCATGCAGCTTCAAGCTACTCCTCTTTCCCTCCGTCTCGCCCATCCAGGTCTTTCCTCTTCACCAGCCTCAGTTCCTACTGAAATCCTGTTTGTCACCTTTAAAACTGTGAGCAGCAGCCCTCCTGAGAGCTCTTCTTTCAAAATCAGACTTTCTTAAGTTTCTCGCTTTGCTCTGCTCCCCAAACTGAGCTCACTGTATCCTTGATCTTTGCTCTCTCCCTTTTCAGGTATGCCTTGTGCACAGCACCTGTCCATCCTTGAGTGCAGGGGCCTTAGGGGAGAGGAAGGAAGGGTTGGAGCTGTGAATCCTAGCCTCTCTTGGTTCATCATCTTCCTTTTTCTGCTGACCCGTGAAGGTGGTGCTGGAGCTGCCATAACCTCCTCCTTCAGGATTACTTCCGGGGGATCTGCTTTACCTACTAACCTGCCTGCCAGCAACATCCAAACACACACAGTATATTCTAGATGAGTGTTCTGAGACTGCTGCTTCTCCAGGTATAGAAACCCCTTCATTTTGTATCATATCCTCAGAGATGGTTCTGGACAAGAGCTGTGCCAATTCAGTTTATAGAAACCAGACCTGTTGCTGTCATTGGATTAAAAGTCCCATTCCATCCTGTTAAATCCAATTAACTTAAAATGTAAAGGTGATCTGGGGTTGCTCTGAGCAGTGGAAGGGAAAAAGAGAGGGTGCCACATTTCTGCCCCCATGATGGAAAAGGAACCCACGCGAAAGAGCAGGAATTTCCTGTGTGGTACAACGGGTTAAGGATCTGGCATTGCCTTAGCTGTGGCCACACCTGCAGCATGGGTTCGATCCCTAGCCTAGGAACTTCCACATGCTGTGGGTGTGGCCAAAAAAAAAAAAAGAAAAAGAAATAGAGGGTAGTGGGGGTGAAAAGTCTTGGAGGTTGACATGCCCTGGAAGAAGTCAAGTCTTGTCTCTGTCCGAGGGGCTTTGGGGGGTGGAAACATGTGTTCACAAACGATTCCTACTTAGTATCCAATTTACTAGTTTTAAACAATTACCATTTTGAAAATATTCATACACTGCTGAACAACTCAAAAATATCAACTATTTAGATTCTCTGAACAAGAAAACAGTTTTGCACTTAAGCAAAGTCCTCACAATTCTAATATATCAGATTCTCCTAATTGTTTCAAACACCTTAAAATATATAAATCAACAATAATTTAATGATACAAACTCATCAGTTCACTTACACTAAAATCTGTTTCAAAAGGGCTAACACCATACTCTTAAGTGGGATTCGTCTTTTTCATTGTTTTTAATCTGATTGTTGAGTTCTTTAGATCCTTGACTTCTGCCTTGGGGGACTTTTACTTCAGTGACACTAATGTGTCAGAGATACTTTCTAAGCCAAGTTAAGGTTGCAAATACTGATGATCAGGGATGACCCTGGCTATGGACAGGGGGCAAGTGATATGTTTTTCAAGGGCAGAGTCTGGCCTGCCAGGGAACATTATTATATGGAGACTGTTCCTTACATTAGGACTGTCCAAATTATAGGTTCTGATTAAACAGATATATTTGTATTGCTTTAATTTTAACCTTTACCTCAAATGATGTTTGTTCTTATTATCTTACCATATCAATAGTACATATGGTCTCATAGAAGTCAGCTTTTAAACTGCCTCCTCTCTGTGTCTTCTCTTCATTTTATAGCAGGTATAAGCCTACTTTGCAGTTGCTGGCTCTCAGAAGGTCCTGGTTCAGTTCCATTGTAACTCAGATATTTGGTGAATCGGGGTAACGAAAACCACTAAGCTGTAGTATTGATGCTTCGAGTCCCACTGACTAACTATAAAGCCTTGGGCAAGTGACTCCCTGAGTGCCAGGTTCCCATCCTGGGCTCTACCTCTGAGATCCAGTCAGCTCTAATCACCTGTGATGCTTAGATTCTAGGTGGCAAAATGTATGTGACATAGAGCAGGAGATGTGGGCTTCCTGGGAGGTGTGACCAGTGTGAGGTGGAATTAGGGCAGTCCTGCAGTAGAGCTGATGGGCCAAGTGGGATGTTGAAGAACAGTAAGATTTGACTGGAAAAGAAAAAGAGAAAGGGCAGTCTGGCGAGAAAACCCATAATGGTGACTTTACCCCCAGGAGGGATAAGTGCATTTACTAATAGTGAACCTTGGATATGTCTATCCTGGCAGCTTTATTGTCTGTTACCTAAACAGTTTCCTGCCTGACTTTTGTTTATGGAATTTCCTATGGGGGTGTAAGCTCAGATCCTGACACATCTTAGCAAAGGTGGATTTAGACTCTATCTACTCAGTGTCCAGAGGCTGGAGGGGAAGGGTGCCACCTACCAGACCCAGAGGTTTGTGAGTGCAGAAGCGCTGCTACCTTTCTCTCTTCTGGCCCAGCCCCTGCCCTCCTGTTTCAGTGTTCTCTTTCTGTGAAACCAGCCTCTCCAAAACCTAATGGCTTAAGACAATGATTTATTTTTTCTCAGGACTCTGTGGCTTTTCTGGATTTAGCCAGGCAGTTCTGCTCCATATAATATCACTTGGGGACACTCGTATAGCTGCATTCAGTGGCTAAATGGTCTGAGCCGGCAGGTCAAGGAAGGCTTCATGCATATGTCTGGTGCCTTGGTGCTTCTCCATTTGGCCCTTCTTCCTAGCAGGGTGGTTTAAGGATGGCCAAGCTTCTTGTGTGGCTGCTGGTTTCCAAGAGGGAGGAAGCAGAAGCTGCCTTAAGAAAGCCTTCATCTGAGAGTTCCAGAATACTATTTCCATGGCTTTCTGTTTTTGAACGTAAATCTCAAGATGAGGCCAGCCCAGATGACACAGACTTCTTAATGTGAGGAAGCACTTATGCAGGAGAGGACTTGAGGGCTAGCTGCTCTGTCTCCTCCCCACTGCATGGTCGTGCAGGCAAGCTGCTGGAGTGATTAAAACAACAGCTGTAGCAAGCAGACAGACCTCAGAGCCGACACCAATCCCCACACCAGGTGTTCGAAGTTCCCATCTGTGAGCCACTGAAATAAATGCTGGCAATTCTGCTCATTTTGACTCTTCATCACACACCTTTGCTTACTCCTCTATTTCTCAACTGTGAGTCTTTTTTTCCTCTAATTAGACCAAAAGCTTCCAGGGGGTAGGGACCACCTGTTATTCTCTCATACACTTTACTGTACCTTGAGTCAGGCTAAGAGGTTCTGAAGGAGGTTGAACTTGTATAAAATGCTATGCAGTCATATTTCTGCAGCACTGACCATATCTGGCAGGGAGAACAGGTGTTCAAACCACAGTGGTTATGATAGTTGTATTGTTATTATTCTATAATGACATAGCCCCCACACTCGTGGAAGTTATGTCATTATAGAATAATAACAATACAACTATCATAACCACTGTGGTTTGAACACCTGTTCTCCCTGCCAGATACGGTACCTATTGCTTTATATATATGCATGCTTTATCCTCCCAATAATTCTAGGAAGAGAGGTTCTTATTGTCTCCTTAAGAAGAAACCAAGGCTTTAAAGAAATTATGTAGTATCTCCCAGGCCAGAGTGTATCAGTGACAGAGCCAGGATCCAAAGCTGAGACTTTGTGATTCCAAAGAGGCCATACCCTCTGTACTGTTACTGGCTGGCCATGCAGGATGCTGATTCCTCATTCATGGATTTCAGTTATCCCAAGAACACCATGACACTACCAAAACAAATACTGAACAGAGAAGCGTGTGTGTGTGTCTGTGTGTGTCTGTGTGTACCTCCGTAAGGGAAGGCAGCTGATACTGGGAAACCTGTCAGCTCTGATGTTGTAAAGCCATGGTTCTCAATGCGCTCCATCACTCAAAATGATTTTCACAACAATACAAAAACAAGATTTGCTCTTTTTTTCATTCTCATTCTCTTACAAGTGTACACTGGAGTTTATCACAGGCTGTATGACGTGACATCACAACAGACTGGAGGTGGAAGCATGTATGAGAATCACACTGATGTAAAAAGGATTTTCAAAAATAGACCAAAGTTTCTACTTTTCGCTGGGTTTCTGATTGTTGTTTTCGAAACTATAGTTATTTTTTACAAAAGCATTTTTTATTAACATATAATAGTTTTATTATTTCTTTTAATACTGGGGGTTGGGGAAGGTAAGTTTTAAACCTCTAGTCCAGTGGGAGAAGCTGAAGTCAAGAAGTCTTTTCCTGAGTTTTGGTGGGTGTTTTCAAAGCTCTAAAAGAGGTAAAACAAGATTCTCTGGGGGGGCTGAGAGGAGAGAGCCCCTGGGAAAATGATGACCCCAGAGGAAGTGAGAGTCGATCAGGATGGTGAATTCTCTCCCCACACCTGCAGTCCAGAAGCCCTAGCAGAAGTTCAAAGGGTGAGGCAGGTTTTGCCCACTGCAGGTCTTGCTATAGGGACAAACGCTCATTGGCACTGGAGAGCCAAGGCTTTAGAAAACACAGCCCAGGTAGATGAGTGCATGGCCTGACAGCTGAGGACATCGGGCCAGGGCTGATTTCCAAATACCCTTTATCTCTGCATAGATTTGGTTCAGAAAAGAAAATGGGCAAAGCAATATCTGCTCATCAGCCTGGTTCTCCAGAAGCAGTTAACACCATGCCTCCCAGACCCCCGCCCAGATCTCTGGATGTGGATCCTCAGGACAGAGACTTGTGAGCTGGATGCTTCGAAGGAGGAAATGCACTGCTCGGTCATTGCTGAGCTGGCTGGCTCCATCTCCAGCATCCTGCACTTGGGATAGACAGTCCCACAGAGCAACTTGATCAGACACAAGCCACACATTTAGTTCTTTCTAGAACTTCTTTGTTCTGGTTGTGAAGATACCAAGGAAGGTGTGAACAAAATGTCGATATTGGCAGTCTACACACCCCAGCCTCACCCACTCCTGACTTTCAGTTAGAGGAGCCGAAGATGACGGCAGAAGACAGTTCCAAGCAGAGTGCAGGGAATCAGTCCCAGGCTAACCGGTACGGTTTGCTAAAGAGCTGTTGACTTATGAAGCAGCTCATCCCTGAAGGGAGGGTTCTGGGGGCCAGCTGAGTCCAGAGGGAAAGGATTAGAGCCTGAGCCCCATGAGGACGAATCTTTGCTTCCTATAGGAAATGGGCCTGCTGTTCTCTTTCCTGTCCCCACCACAAGCACCTTTCTTTACTTTTCTCCTGTCCTGTTCTTTGCTTGTCTCCTTGTCTCCTCATCTCTCTGTTTTCTGACAACATTTTCTCCTCATACACCCTCCTTTCCCTTTCTAAGCTTTGCACCTGGAATCCATGGATGTGACTTTGCCCTGCTGGGACCCCAAAGAGCAGAAGGTGCCATTGAGCCCATGTTTTAATAGAGAAGACCAGAGCAGGGAGGGTAGAATCAGAGTCAGCCAAGAGACTTCAGTTTCAGAAAATAAGAAGCATGTGAATCTCATCATGTGTAGATTTTCTCTAATTTGATTAGGATAATGATGCTATCTTTATGCAACCCCAGTCATAGAGATGAATGAATCTGAATATTTAGTGTCATACCAACTACATACTGAGTTGTTGACAAAGCTTGTCAACTGCAAGGAGTTTTAAGAGGTTCTTAGAACCGTGAAGTAATGCATCTCTAATGGTGGAATTCCAGACACTGAGACAGGCTGGTGTGAGTGGCAGTGGGGTAGGAGAGCTATTCCAGTCCCACTCCAGTTACACCAATGGGCAACCATCTAGTCCGATTTTATAAGAGGTAGCCTGCGTCAGTTTTCATCTGAATGCATTTGCTTGTAAACTGAAGTGACTTCTGGTGAGTTTTCCCCAACCAAGACGTATACGGTCCTACAGTTTACATTTGTCATTCATTTTTTTAAAATTGAGTATTGCTCCGGCACAAGGTAACCTCTTCAACTCCTCAGGCCACATCTGCAAGAATGAGTTGTCTGGGTGACTTGGCCCCAAGAGCAGAGGAATAGAACAGCAGTCATTTATTCATTTATTCATTCATTCATGCAACAAATATTTAATAAGGGAGGGGAAGGAAGAAAGGCAGTGAAGAAAGGGGGATCAGGGCTTCCCAAAGGCCTGGGGCCATTAACAGCCTCACGGTGAGGACTGAGCCTCCCAGCCAGCAGGACCAACTTTGTGACTCCAACCAGAGTCTTTGAAAGAGGCCCCTCTACCTCAGAGGAAAAACATGAACCCCCAGAGGGGAGAGGAGCACCAAGAAGAGGGGAGTCTGTGGGCTCCACGGTGTCAGCCCATCACTCAGAATGGTACCTCCAGTACTATCTCCTCTCCCTGGCTTTGCTTCTAGAATTTGGCAGAAGAAAGCCCCCGGAAGCTCTTTGCAGGAGCACAGCTCCTTTCTCTCTTGAGCAGGTCAAGTGGGAGCCGTCTGCTCTGAGGTCTGCTTGGAAGAGAGTCAGAAGGGCCTTCCCAGGCGCTCCCACCAGCCTCGCTCTGATGCTGGCTTACTCTTCTGGCATAAGTGCTGGCTCCTAAAACACAAACCCCACTGGGATAAGTAACAAATTAAGTCTTGAGCAGTGGTGAGAAAGCAGCAGCTCCTAAAAGAAAGGTTACTAAGTATTCAGACTCAGAAGACTTGGATTCAAATCCTATCACTTCTTAGTTGCCTGATCTGGGGTGGGCTACTTAACCTGTTTGAAAGATAGGTATTAATTTCCTTCGTTCAGAGAGACCATCACGGGCTGATGTGAGAGTTAAGCGAGAGTATTTGTTAATATGTTTTTTCAGGTGTAGAACACAATAACATCAGTTGTTATTACTCAATTTTATCTGGTCTTTTTGTAACTGACAGCTGGCTGGGAGGAAATTTTGCAAGAGGCCTGGGGAGAAGGACTAAAGGTGGGGAGGGAAAGGGCTCTGTGACTTGAAAGGCACAAGAAGGTTATAGGGAAATACGGCAGGGGTCTTGAAGGGAGAAGCGGGTGCAGAAGAAAAGCAAGAAAGATGCTCAAATCAAACAAGCAATTCAGAGATTTGTCTGAGACTCATGTTCAGCTTCCATTGCTGCAACACAGACAATGAAAGTGATGAGCAGAGGTGGGAACCTGCTTTGTGGGGCCAGGAACAGCTCAGGAAAGGGACAAGGAAGTCATTGGCCTCTCCAGTTTCCAGTCTGCTGTGACTTTTGGAGAAAAGCTTAGGTTTCCCCATTACCGGTCTCCAGACTGGGTTGAGAGTCTACCCTGTGCCTTGCCATGGGCCGCAGACCTCTTCAGGCTCTGCCGTGGGGCCAGTGGGCAGTAGGCAGTAGGTGCTCAGCCTGAAGACACTGAGAACAGGTGCTTTGTCCATTCAGTGAGGACCCACAGACCGGGGAAGGTGGGTCACGGGACCTCCATTTTCAGCTTAAACACCTAGTTAGGAAACCACTTCCAGCAGAGAGCAGTCTTCTGATTCTACAACCTTGGGCATCCCGGCTTATCCGGACTTGGGAGGCATTCAAGGTTTTACCTAGAGAAATACACCAGGTTGCGTGGGAAGAAAGAAGACTCGAAAATCACTTTAAATGAATTGTGGACTGCATCTTATAGCAGGGCAGCTCCGTTGGCCCCAACTATGCTAATGCAGCCTTGAGGTTTGAAGGGCAAATCCCCCCAAACACCAGCACCGCCACAGTAACCACTCTCAGAGCTCGCTCCTGGGGCCACAAGGCTCTTACCACATTGTAAACTATACATTTGCAAATCTCACAGCTAATCCGCAGTACAGCCTGCCTGCAATCTAATATGGGTCTGAGAGCCCCGGAGGCACCCTCGTGGCACAGGCAGACCCTGTCTTAAGCCTCGCACTGAAAAGTACAACTGGTTAGCCAGACTGCAAAATATGTAACTTGAAGTCCCCTTGCCATGAGAACCGCATCTCTGGAATTTCCTGGCTTCGGGAGGAGTGGCATTCAATTTCTAACCTTTGCTTTGTGTTGGTGGAGCTCTTGCATTTTATTCCTGGGGTCGTTTCTGTGTCTGGTAGGGAGGTGAGGGGGCAGGGGAAAAGGAATGAAAGGGAAAAGGAATGAAAGGATCTCAGTCGAAAAACGGAAAAACGAGGAGCCGGAGGCTGCCCAGAGCACTGTGGAGCCCCGTCTGCGCCTGGTGCGGTGGCCCGAGGACAAAGCGATGCAGACAGAGGCCCTGGAAGCGCTCCTCTGCCCCCTCCCCACACACATTGCTGCAGGTTTTCCCACAGCCCGATAATTGTGGCGAAGTGAGAACAGCTGTCATATCAGGGCAGGAATGCTGGACTTGGGGGGTAAAAAACTTCATTCCAGCCCTGCCCTTGCCACTTGCTCGCTGAGGGACCTTTAGCAAATCTCTCAACTTCTCTGAGTTTCAACTTCCTCCTTCGTCAGTGGGGCTAACGGTACCTCACGGAGACTGGATGGCGTTCTTGGGGGAACGGAGGACCCCCAGAAGCCTGTCCAGGGTGCTCTTTGGAGTATCTGGGTTCAGAAATGTTTCCTTTGTTGCTTAGTAAAGGAATGACTAGAACACTCAACAGCTGCTGTGGTGCTGTCATACCTTGCTTAGCCTTGAGGGTGACACTGGGGAGAGCAAGAAAGGCCACCGTGAATGCAGCATCCAATGCTGAGGACAAGCCAGGAAGGCTCTCAAAAGATGGCTAATGTGACGAGGCATCTTTTGCTAAGAATCAGCACATGTTGAAAAGAAGTCAGAGGGGAGAAGGATGGGCATTAACTAATGGATGATAGGTTCTTTGAGAGAGAAAAGAGGTCTTGGAATGCTTCTTACTCTCTTTGGCATCCTGGGAATATTTCCTATCCAAAAGAAGTCTGGCCGAGTGTACCCCACTTTGAACAGTCACAGGATCCTTTGTGTTGCTCCGCCTCACCCATGTGAGTAACCTTTCCAGATTAAACTGTTTTCAAGAAAATTTTGTCTTTCATGTCCCAAGCTCTAGACCCTGGCCATGCAGACAGAGAGGGGCAAGTTTTTGCCCGTGGATGTGTAGTTCCTAGCATTTTATCCTTTTGGATGTACTTCATTAAAAAAAAAAAAAAGATTGAATGTCATCATATGATTCAATTTCTTCACTCCTGCCTGAAAAAGCCTGAGATCTCCTCTAAGGGAATTTCTTGTTGATAGCTGAGGCCTTCAGACTGGGACCAAGCCACACGTCCCGTCTCCCCTGAAGCCCTGGGGTTCAGGCTGCAGCCACCAGGGAGGATTTGAGTTACGACTTAAAGAGCGCAGATGACATTTTAAAAGTATCCAAGCATTACTGTTCTTGCCTGAAAAGCTTCTCCAGGCATTTCCCTGTGTGAATATTACACGACAAGGGCCCCATCCTGCAGAGTTACTTACAAACTGAGCGATTTCTGAAGGTCACACTAAAGCTGGAGTTTTAGATGAGGCACATTAACAGCGAGGGGAGCATAGTGTGCCTGCAAGCTATAGCTATTTCTGGGAAGAGCAAGGTTATTGGCTATTCAAGTGAAACCAGGGATAAATATAAGGACAGACAGACTGACAGAAGCGAAAGGCTGTAAGGAAACACAGCAACATCTTTTCAGTACTTCTTTGTAAAAATAGTATGATGGGTGATGTCAATTTTTCAGTCATAGTTTTCTGCAATGCAAATTGATAATTAGAAAAAAATGATAGTTAGAAATTGATCACTAAAATGTTGTCAGTAACTATTCATTTAAAAATAAAAATACAGAAGTTCCCATTGTGGCTCAGAGGGTTAAGAACCTGACATAGTTTCCATGAGGACATGGGTTCGATCCATGACTTGGCTCAGTGGGTTAAGGATCCAGCATTGCCTTACAAGCTGTGGCATAGGTCCTGGTGTTACCATGGCTGTAGCATAGGCGGCAGCTGCAGCTCCTGTTTGACCCCTAGCATGGGAACTTCCATATTCCATGGGTGTAGCTGTAAAAATAAAAATAAATTAAAAAATTAAAAAAAAACATAACTGTTCTTTTGAATCTAAACCACTTGGGAGCTTGATTCTATATTCTTTTGGGCAAGTTACTCTTTTTACATTTCAGTTTTCTCATCTGTAACTTGAAAATAATAACATCCCTGACCTCAGAGCGCTGGTATGAACATTTAAACCAAATAGAGCTGTTAGAGGAGCACCTGGCCTTGGTAAATATCAGTAAGCTTTAGCTGTTTATGACCATCCCTGATCCCGTGGACTATGGAATGAGGAGTTGGTGGCATCCTTTCTGGATGCCAGAAGGAGAGTAATTCAGGCAGGCTCAGGTGGACCAGGAAAGAGCTCAGAACCCTTCTGCATGATGACGGTGAGGGCTTTTGTTCCAGACAGGCAGAGCGAAGCCATGCCGATATGAGAAATAGTCTTCCGTCTGTGAGAATATGCTACAGTGCCCCTAAATGTTTAAAGAACTGCCTTGGTTAGGCATGTTTACTTTTTCTAATAAGAAAATTAGCCATGTCTTTCGAGCAAGGAGGTTGAACTAGAATGGGGGAACCCACATTCACCCTAGTAAGAGCAGAGCACAGTCCACCCCTTTGGAGCAGAAAAAAGCCTCTACCAGCACTTGGCCCAAGTTTTGCAAGGAACAAGGTACTAAGAGACAGAGTTTCCTTTTGTTGGAAGGAGGAACAGTTGAAGGAAAAGTAGGGACACCTGACCCAGAATCTTTAAGGAGATGGTAGCAGA
This sequence comes from Catagonus wagneri, assembly GCA_004024745.2. Classification (NCBI taxonomy): domain Eukaryota; kingdom Metazoa; phylum Chordata; class Mammalia; order Artiodactyla; family Tayassuidae; genus Catagonus; species Catagonus wagneri. Next base: position 3,245,586 of record PVHT021183519.1, on the reverse strand, counting down.
GATTGCTAATTGGTCTCCAATATCCATCTTTTCATCTTGCTTTAGTAACAGATTCCTAAATTTTAACTGGGCTACATTTCCCAGCCTCCCTGGTATGTCAGTGAAGTCATGTGACTAGGTTTTGGTCAAGAGGATGTGAACGGAAGTCACAGGTACAAATTCTGGGTCTTGTTCCTAGAAAGAAGGTGCATGATCTCCTCTCCTTCCTTGATCCCCCTTTCCACTGGCTAGACTGCAGACCCGATGGCAGGAGAACTGGAGTGGCTTCTCGATCACAGAAGGGAAGATGTGTGTTGAGGATGGTATAGCACAGCAGCAAGACTAGAGTCAGTTTCACACACTGTAAAGCTGTCACAGTAGCTAGGGACTGTTCCTGCTTAGACTGTTAGAGAAAAATCAACTCCAGTCTTATTTAAGCCTCTGTTATTTGGGTTTTTATTATGGAAGCCAGATCTTTATTTGACTTAATACGGGGAACAAGAGGAATAAAGACCAAAAACTGTTTGGAAGAGGAAAGTTGGGAGGGCAAGAACGTCCATGGAGGACCTTCCTTGCAGAAGACTAAGCCTAGAAAGACCATTGTTTCAGAATAAGGAACCTAGTGAACCATTTGGAGATTCAGTCCTTGTTCCCATAGTTTATATTACTCACCAAAAGCTGTCCAGCCACAGCAAAGAATTTTGTATACCTGAGCCTGTCTGGTCTGGAAGGATTTTGTAGGACAAGTTGGTCCAGGGAAACAGGAGTCTTTTCTGCCCTTTAGATAAAGCAGTACCACAAAGCGTAAACTAGTACCAGCCTGCAAACTGTTAGCAATTATTGTTCATGAGAAAAGTAGAAAACTTCAGGGTGAGCTCTCAGCAGCTTTTATAGTGATTGGACGTAGCTGCAACATCTGAGCACTTGGTTATTTTTTTTAGTAATTCACTTTTATTGTATTTGACAAAAATAATATTCTGCAGTGGATTGGAAATAAAAATGCTGGTTCTTGACCACAGATGGTTTGAAAAGGTGGAAAGAGAACTAAAAATGCATTAAGAAGGTACTCTAGTTACGAGAATTCCTTGATGATTCACATAAATTACCAAGGTATGACAGCTGAAAGAGAAACATAAAGAGCCCTGCCCTTCTTACCACCATTTGTTAAACTCAGGACAATGCCAACACAAGTAGGCAGAAGGTGAAGCAAAATTCATTATTAACTACCCTTAGCTGGCCACGCCTGCTGAGTCCATGCTAAACTTTAATTTTCAAAAAGGTACAATTATGTCATTTAACTAAATACAAAATGAACACAGGTCAAGGGTTTCATTTAATTCATTAAATGAGAAGATCAGTAAGATGTTAAAACTAATTCCAAGGAGAAATTAAAGAACAGGCATATGTGCATAGGTATTCAGAAACCTGAAATGAGTTTGCTAATTGCAAAACTAGTTAACAGCCCATAACACAGCAAACTGTATTATTTGGGATCCCTTTTTTGGCAGGGTTGAAATTGTATGTGTACTAGACAAAATGTATCTGATTCCTATAGATTAGAGTCATTTCATCTATAAATTTTCTACCACTTTACTTGTATTCCTAGAATTGTTAATTAGCCCAATCATTAGAGAGCCAAAGGTGCACCCCCTTTGAGTCAGATAATCCCTAGAAGGCCCACCAGACAGTATACAGCCCCCACTCAGAGCACACTCAGGAAAACACACCCTTGCCCGTCTCTAAGAGTGAGCCGATTTTCCCTGAAACCTAGAATATGCAAAGCAGTTAAAAACAAACAACTCTTCTTTTTCAAGTAGGGCTCTCACCCAAAGTCTGCGGTTGGGCGGGAATTCAGGAGCAGCTCCTCTGCCTATTCAACCCCTCCTGGTTCCTCAGTGGACCACTAAGGACCCCTTTAGGACCATCAAGCCCTTTGACACATTGTTCTTGATCAGAGAACCACGGAGCCACCCCTCTTTCTACCATGAGGAAACCAAGTCATTAATGTCTGTAGATCTTCTTCACTTTAACCCTTTGCCTCTAATCCTTCAGTCCTACAGCCTCTCTCTAGCCTCTGACAAATATTATCAGCTTTCATTTCTCCTTCCAATCAGAGCAGGTTGGGAGCCCTTAGCTCTTAGGGGTGCAACATCTGCAAGGCAACCTAAGCATCATTTTCCAAAGAGCTGATGAATGAATCCCTCGAGTTACATTATCAAATGCCTCTTTCACTGCACACACCAGGTCCCAAAGTGGGGATGGATGAAAATAGTGTATGGAGAGTAGAAAAATTCCATCTCGTCACAGTGGACTTTCACATCTAGGACACCCCTCCATACCCATGCTGTCTACCATAGCACAACTTTGCCTAGGACTTAGGAGCATTTAGCACTCTGGGAGGCAAAAGTTCTAATTATTCTGTCTTCAAGTGGGCAAAGCTGTCTGGATGGGAGGCAGTTGCAGATGCAATTAGGCAGGGTAGAAGAGTGGGAACAGCCAGAGCAGACAGACAGAACAGCAAGTCACTTAAAACTTCATGGAACCTCAATTTCTTCAAATTACCTATCTGCAAGGGGTGTTGCAAGGATGAACGATAACCATTATGTGCCACACCCTGTATGCTTAATACGTGGTCATTACTATTGTTATAAGAAGTGAGAACTCACTGAGGATAGTTCTGTAAGAGACGGGACTTGAACTAGACAGTGAAGAACAGGCAGAGAAGAGGAATGTAGAAGGAAAATGGGAGGAGGAGAGGCATTTCGGGCAGTGGGCATTCCATGAGCAAAGGCCAGGAAACTGGAATAAACATACTTCGGAGCATGGTGAAGAGGCAAATGGGACTAAAGTGGGAATGGAGGGGCTGGAAAGCTGAGGAGCTTGAACCTGAGGGTACTGTGGAAGGATATGAAGTTTATGCAGATCTTATACTCTAGAGTTGTGTCTCTCTACCACAGTGCAACAGAAATACTAACACCTCAAAAAAACCCCTCTAGTCCCTCTCACTTCCTCCATACAGGGCAAGAGTCTTTTCAAGTCCTAATGCTCTTTGGGGTAGAGCTGCTCCTCAGCTGCTGGATCCCCTGAAACTCCTCTAAGGGAATTTAGGTCCTGGTCTTATTTCTGGAAAGACATGTGGAGCCCAAGCTACCAGTTTATCCTTCAAATGAGGCTTATTTCACCAAACTTTGAAAGTTTGAGTCAGAACTCCCACCATAATTACTGCCATGTAACACAAACCTACAAGTATACGCTCTTGCCATCTTCAGAACATGCCTAATAGAAGTGGCCTCCAGGAAGACTGAAAGGCACAGAATTATTATTTATGACCATCACATTGGCATTTATGCTAACAGTGGCTAGCTGCTCAGCCACAGATAGAGTTTCAGAAAGCATGAAGGCACCTATGATTTATTCTCCTGTTGTCTGATGAAGATTATTAACTTGATGGTAATAAATTCTTAAAGAGACAGATTGCTTGCATATTCCAAATCAGACATAAGCAGCAGTTCAGTAGGCTCCACAGGTGAGTTCCATTTCTGAGAAATATATTATGTCCCAATACTTTCCAAAACAACACAGGAATGTGTGGCTTTCAAAAATAACAGTGTCGGAGTTCCCGTCATGGCGCAGCGGAAATGAATCCGACTAGGAACCATGAGGTTGCAGGTTCAGTCCCTGGCTTTGCTCAATGGATTAAGGATCCAGCGTTGTCATGAGCTGTGGTGTAGGTTGCAGACACAGCTCAGATCTGATGTTGCTGTGGCTGTGGGTTGGCCAGTGGCTACAGCTCCGATTCAGCCCCTAGCCTGGGAACCTCCATATGCCGCGAGTGCAGCCCTAGAAGACAAAAAGACAAAAAAAAAAAAAAATTAATTAAAAAAAAACAAAGATAACAGTGTCAACTTGCAAGTAGATTCACAAAAGAAAAGCTAGCCATATTTTACTTTTAATTTTTCTTTGGTTTGCTCTTTATACCATGAAAAATCATGTTGAAAACTGATTCTCTAAACAAATCTTGCAGCATTTTTTGCAGTTTCTGTTTAGCTTATACCATAGTATTTTGCACATGAATGTGAGGTATTGAGCAGAAATTCTAAATTTGTACTTGTAAGTGTATTGTATTTCTGTCAACTAGATTACACTTTCACTGAAGGCAATAAACCCATTGTTTGTTACTTTTGAATATCTAATACATCATACATGGTTCATCATCTACTATGTGTCCCGTTAATTAGTGAATGCTGTTATTCAGAACAGATTCTGTTAGCAGTTCATAACAAAATGCAAAAACTAAAAGCAGCTTGAATAACCTAACATGGGAACTTATTAGCTCATGTAGCAAGAAGTTGAAAGGCTGGGCACGGGCAGGATTGGTCAATGCAGAGACTCCACCATGATATTTGGAGCCAGGCTCTTTCCATTCTTCTGCTCCATCATCTTCCACATGTGGATTTTCTGACTCTCCACACTCCACACTCAAATACAGGAATTGCCATTTCTCTTTGCTTTTCTCTGGAGGAGGAAAATATTTCCCGGAAGCCTCAGGTCAACATTCTCCTCAGGCTCAATTAGTCAGGACTGGGTCATATGACCTTGCCTAGGCAGCCATTTTGGACTTTATGGGGAGAGATCACCACTTCAACCAGGAAGCAGTAGAGGGTTGGTGTTGGAGAGGCCAGCAAGAGTCTAGATGCTCTAATGTGAGGTGAGTGAGAACAGTGTGGGGAAAGGCTTCAGAAGTTGTATAGTAGGGGCATAAGTTGGGAATCATGGATACCAAGTACCTAGTTTGAAAAAAATTCCCTAATTTCCCCAAGCCTGAAAACGTGTAAGTAAAGACAATACAGAAGGCAGTAAGATATCAAGTTGGCCTTCTAGCAAGTTCTCTACTACCCAGTTCTGTCAGTTGGTTAAAACAGTTGGAAATGGATACATATGTGTGTGTGTGTGTATATATATATATAATGTAGTCACTCTTGAGATACTGACTGCTGTATGTGTTCCATTACCAGCCCAAGTTCATAAAAGCACAAAATAGTTTGCAGCCAGTCTTGCTTGCAAATAAAGAGTGTAATAGTAAGTTATCTGCAAAGACACAGAGAAAGTGATAATTTGTTCATATATGTTGTGATGTAATTGGGCCACATCATAAAAAGGCAGAATGGCTAGCGGTCTGATGAAGCTATCAGCTGAAAGAATTAGTCTCTTCCATGGGTGCATCTAATGACATTAGTATCTGAACTAACTAAGATAGAAGGATCTGAGTATTTGGAAGTCTGGAAGAAGGAGTCCTAAATTGCCTTTAAGTATTTGAAATCAACAAAATATAGAATATATAACATTAACATACTATATAACATAATATATATTGCACATACATATATAGTTCATAGATTAAAATAGTAATATTTCAATTTATAACTAATTACTTTCCTTTTACTCCACCTTTATGTTAGATAGATCAACTTGTATCTCTAAGATAAAAGATGAAAACCTATGCAATCATTCTCATAATGTGGGTTGGTAGGTTTGACATATAGAAATCATGCTAGAGGAAGTGTATTGCCGCCAACATAAAGAGAATGGAAGTATCCATGTGAAGCAAAAGAACATCATATGTGCTAGGCTCCTGCAGACGGGAGGCTCATCTCCCTGTATTATCTGGCTTTTCTGGAACACCTCTCTCAAAAGCAGAGTTGTCTTAGTGTTACACACTCACGACAGCCTAAATCCTTAGGAAAACCTTGGTGCCTCCGTGGGGAGCTTCACAAAGCTGTTAAGCGTTCATTTCTCTTAAAGTATGTGGAAAAGTCAACACTTGGATTCCAGTCGCCCTGGGGCTGCCTCAAGGTGCTGAGGACAGCACAGCTCTTGGGAAGAGCAAGCAGGTAGACCCTCCTCAGCCCTCCATCCCTCTCCACCTCCAGCCCAACTCCTGACGCCCAGGCCTCCCGGCCTCCCTGCCTTCCTCCATCGTCCTTCCATTCTGTGAACAGCACCTACACACAGGTCCTCAGGTACCGAGCAGGCAGAGATGAAAAAGAAGGCATGGCCACTGTCTCCATCTCAAAGAGCTCAGAGAAAACAAACAAAACCACTCTCAAGCCAGTGATGGTGGGCAAATTGAACTGAATATCAGTAGCCATAGTAAGTCTGAAGGTCTTGGTTTTCTCCCAGAGGTGACTTGTGTTGCACTCTTGACCCAAACCAGAACACTCTTAGTGGGCAAAAGCAGCTGCTCCTGAGGGTGGAGATTTCGAAAAAACCACCACCATTCTCTGAATTTAGAGCTCCCCCAGGCAACAGTGAAGTAAATATTGTCCTGGAGAGGCTGTGATTCCTCCCGAGCACACCCAGGGTAGAATTGCAGGCAGGCCTTAGTCATGCTGCATGACTACGGGGTGAGATAAACACAGAGACTCTGTGTTTAACATTTCCGTCCATGGGGCCGCTGGGGCCTCTTCTGAGGGCACAGCACGCTTGCCGTGCCAGCACTCCCTTTTCCCCGTCCTGCTCTCAGCCGGGGAGGAAGGAGCCGGACGCTACGAACTTCCTCCCTTACCCCCCATCCCCAGCCCACTGAGGGCCTGGAGCTGTGGGTGGTGGGTTCACGTGCTGTGCCCCAGCCAGGCAGAGCTCCCGGATTTGCTGCAGGGCCTGCTTCACGGGCTCGAGGCCTGTGCGGTGCAGCACCCCTCACTTTCTTTCTTTCTTTCCTTTTTTTTTTTTTTTTTTTTTAGTGGATACAAGCATTGAGACCCATTTTATATAATTCAGTGAAATAATCTATAAATATGAAAGCTTTTTTTCTTTTGGCTGTCACCATGGACTAAGTAAATAGTCAACACTCAGAACTGTCCACAGGAAGCACCCCAGGTGCTTACATGGGCCCACACTTGGTTTAATGCCCTGCTGTCATGCTCTTTATATTCTCGACAGTGTTGAAACAAGGAGCCTCACATTTTCATTTTGCATGGAGCCTCACAAATTATGCAGCCAGTCCTCTTGGTCATATGGTCCTTAAAGGGATGGGGCCCTTCCCTCGCACTCGCTCTAGAAAGGGCAGCTCCCCTGTTTCCAACTTTCATTTTCATAGAACCATTAAAGTGCCAGAGACACACTCCCAGGCAGTTACAGGGATAAAAATGAGACCGATGCAGGTTCTGAGTGTACACCCTCGCCCTCCGGTCAGGTTCTTCCCAGCCCGAGAACTTCCATCCCACTCCCCTGAGAGGTCCCTCCTCTCGGTCATGCAGCCTGTACTCATGGCTCAGAGCTGTCGAGGGCTCCTGTGTGAAAGGTAAGATGGCATCTTACCATCGTAAGTGATAGCATGTACCTGGCTGGACACCACTCGACAGACAAACCTGCAGTCTGTGCTGAGCGCCGAGGACCAGTGGTAATAGAGATCAGGGAAGGAAGAGCTTGATAAGGGCGAGAGAGGCAGAACTTCATGGACAAGGTCATGCTCTATTTATCTCCATCTCTCTCCTGTCCCTAGCCCACTCTCTCGCAGAAACCTGCCACAGATAAGAAGGAGGGGGAAGAGGGTTGGGAGAGGATATGAACTTCCACCTCTAAGAACAGAAAACGACTCGCGACCATGGTCCCCATTGGTGAAGGCAGATGAAGAGAAGCTCCCTCTTCTTATGGATAATTAGCTCAGTAGCATCTCATTCGGAGGAGAACAGTTAAGTCTGGTGAGGAGGAAGTGAGAGCCCGTAAGACGGGTTATACTCTGAAACTTCTCTTGGACCACAGAAGTCTGCTTCCCAGTAACCACTTTGATGCTTGCTTCTTTATTCAAGCAGCACAAATTCTCTATACCACATGATTTAGGACAGAGGTAACTTATTTGAATAATGGTAAAAACATGATCTTCTGGAGCTTTCTGTGTGAATGCGAATCTTTTTTTCCCTTTAAGTAACTGCTCGCTGATTAAACAAACATTTATAGAGCAGTCACTATATGCTAGAGACTTGGCAAAAGACTTCATAACAGGTGATCACTTGGAGACCTCTCCTCTGTATAAGCAGATTCTACTCGTTATCCAGTGAATGTGTGTGCTCCCTCCCCAAATACACTGCAGCGCAGTACCCAGTGTGATGGTATTAGGAGGTGGGGGTCTTTGGGGTGATTAAGTCATGAGGGAAGAACCCTCATAAATGGAGTTCATGCCCTGATAAAAGACGCTCCAGAGAGCTCTCTCAGCCTATTCTGCCGTGTGGGGCCACAGAAAGAAAATGGCTGTCTGGGAACCAGGAAGCAGGCCCTCATCAGACATCGAATCTGCCTGTACTTTTGCTCTTGATTTCTCAGCCTCCAGAACTGTGAGAAATAAATGTTGGTTGTTTAAGCCACCCAGTGATTGTATTTTTGTTTAGAGCAGCCTGAGCTAAGACTCTGCTATTATCTTTAATTGACAAATGAGGAACCTGAGGCACGGAAAGGGTAAGTAACTTGCCCGCAGTCCCTCAGGTACAAGGTGGTAGAGCCGAGATTTGAACCCTGGAAGTTTGGCACAGAGCTTGTCTTCTAAATTATCTATAACCCTTGCTACACACACCTCCATTTCTCTGGAGCCAAGCATAAAATAAGCGCTTTAGACTGGCTAGTTCACTAGAGAAATGAGCGAGAGTTGATAATTCAGGACTCATCTATGCCTTGAGCCTTTGAGCCCCCTCTATAGACGTCTTCTCTTGAATCAGTTGAAGGAGGAGTTGTTTTCAGGCTCTTCAACCCACCCAGAAAGTTTCTCTCTCTTTTAATGTCAGTTCAATTAAATGTGGGATTTGAAGTTTCTACTAAATGTCGAGCAACTTAGAAACATTTTAGAAAATACTGGGAAGCATTTGCAAATTTCCACAGACCATGTTGTCTGTGGTTGAAGGTCAGTCATTTACTCGTTCCAAGTAAATAGTTCTTGGATAAGGTTTCCCAGCTTCCTCCCCTTGGTTATTATAACCTTTCACTGTCCCAAAGTTTCCTCAGCCAGTGCTGATGGGAGATGAAAGAGTCAGTGCAGCTTGCTTCTCTGAACTTCTTGGGTCAATACAGTGGTAATAAGGGCAGCCACCATCTATCAGCATTCATCTTTATATGTAGGGAGTTCTAACTTTGCTGGATAGTGTGGGACTGTAAAATAACCATCTATGCTGAAACCATGAAAAGCCATGGGGGGAAATGTTAATTATTCTGTGAACTTTAAATTTTTTTTGTCAAAATCTTGAGTTCTTTTACTGTCAGTTGTAAATGTTTACTGAAATGAATACAATAGTGAAACCAATATTTACTTAGTACACTGTAACTCAAAACATTACAAGTGTTGAGGACATGTTTTCTTTCTTTGTAAAAAGCCTACCAAGAAAAGTTGGAATAGTGCTTGCCTTCTTCTCATCGTGGAACGTGTGATTCAGTGCAAGCAAATTCTGTGCCTTGGCAAATTGTCATACTCCTTTCCAAGTTTGGGTCGGCTTCCAACAGGTGATTTGCACTTTCGTTGTGTTGTCGTGAAGTATCTCCGATAGCTCCTTTCTCAGGAAGTTTTTGCCAGTGTCACTTCCTCTGAGACATCCTCACCCTTGTCATCACAGCCATTTCCCTCATTTACACCACTAAGTTTGCCTTCACCAGCTCCTCCCACTGCATACAGAGTCTCTCAAAGCATGGCATCAGCAGCAGCCACACAGTTGGCTATTTCTTTTCTGACTTTATTTATCTTGAGTTTGAATTTCATTTCCGACACTATCACTTTTATTTTTTTGTTGCACTTCCGATTTTCTTGGCCAGCTCCCTCTTGCGAGTACCACAAAGGTTTGTCACTGGGACGCAGGGAGGCAGCACAGCTACAGACTTTGCTGCCTGTGTGTGAATTGGGCAACAGATGTTCAGGGACCAGTCACCAACAGGCTCTGAAGGAAGAGATGTGATTGGCCACTGGTCATGACCTGCCTCTGTCACTTACCTAGAGATTTGTGGATTGAAGAGCTGGCAGAGAAGCTCGTTCTCCCTGCAGTTAATACTCATGGCAACTGAAGTCGGAACCATGTTGTTGGGACTGGTGTTGTTGAACCAAATAAACCATGGTAACTGAAATTCATGCTTACTTAAACTCTGCAAAGTGGCCATCATCCTGTTTGATTCTCACAGTAGCTTTATGAAGGATGAGGGTGATGCTATGGTTGTGCCCATTTATAGATGAAAACGCTTAGGGAGGCCAACCCGCTTGCACCCAAGGACACCTGGCAAAGCAGTAATGGGATGGGGACTGGAATCGCCATCCATGCATCCAGCTCGTGCCCCTTACCACTGCTCCACAGGCGATTCGGAAAGAGGAAGGTAATAGTGCTTGTCCCTGGAGGGCACCTCATCCTGCAAAGGGCTTGTGCAGCCTCATCACTCTCCCTGCCCTTGGGCTTCCTGGGTGTACTGTCAGCTTTCCCCAGTGAGTCTTATGCTGCTACAGATGGCCTGGCTCCTTACCCCCTGAGGCAGATAAGATAAGGATTGTCACATCCATTCGAAGTAGGAAGAAATGGAGTCCCAGAGAGTGGGAGAACCTAGTCCATGCAGCACAGAAGGACGTCAGCGCACTTTTCACAGTGCTGTACTCTGATGGCTACCGTAGAACATGAGCCGGAGCTGGCCCTCAAACTGGGGTGGCTGGGATCTGAGAGGATGGCTGCAGTCTGCCCCCCACCCTCCACCTGCCTCACTGGCCACCTGGCTAGGAATACCCCACCCCATCCCATTAGCAGGAAAGCCTGCTCTCGCTCACTGGGCCCAACCCAGATAGGAAGGATGTTTCTCATTAATAGGATCAGAAAAGGCATCTCTCTAAGAATGAAAGGAAACGTGGCTTTATTTGCCAAGGTCACTCCCCTCAAAAGCCCTCCAGAAAGCATACAAAATCGTTAAATTATCAAAACATTAATTAGATTGTGAAATAAGACTGACTCTAATCCTCAAAGCATGTGGGGCAGGCCCTTTGATGCATCTGGCCTAATGGCTCTGGGGTCCGGCTGGCACTTCCTTTCCAGAAAGTTGCAGACTTGGAAGGAACAGCTGAAAAAAAAAAAAAGGTAGGTGATTGTGTAGAGACGGCACATGTCCCAGCAGAGTCAGACTCGGGCAGGCTGCTGATGCGTCTCACTGCAGCCTCCTCCCACCACCGTGGGAGGATGGAAGCCTACAGGATGGAAGCCTCCTGCCCAGCTTCTCCTGCTCCCCGTGTCTGTACCTTCCATCCTGACATTTGAAATACAAGATTACATCCAGTGACTTCAACTCAGAGTCAAATGTTTGCGTCTGGTCCCTTCGAATATGTTGTAAGCACCTTGAAAGCAGGAACCAGCTCTTGTATGCTCTATTCACCACAGCACATACTTTAAGAACTGAATTAGGAGTTCCCATTGTGGCTCAGTGGTTAACGAATCCGACTAGGAACAATGAGGTTGCGGGTTCGATCCCTGGCCTTGCTCAGTGGGTTAAGGATCCAGCGTTACTGTGAACTGTGGTGTAGGTTGCAGACGCGGCTCGGATCCCGCGTTGCTGTGGTTGTGGCGAAGGCCGGTGGCTGCAACTCCTGTTAGACCCCTAGCCTGGGAACCTCCATATGCTGCAGGTGCGGCCCTAGATAAGGCAAGAAGACAAAAAAAAAAAAAGAATTGAATTAAAAGGAAACCTTTGATTTCCTTTTTATTTCCTCTGCCCCCTCTGTCCATCCCAGCATTTATTTCCTCTGCCCCCTCTGTCCATCCCAGCAGACATAACGGGGAGCATGACTTGGAAATCCTCCAGTCCAGATCCTGGGACAGTACCCCCAGACCTATGACCCGTTACGAGGAATTTCTGCACTTGAGAATATAAATGAGAAGATATGATAAGTCAGGCTGTGTGGCTTTGATTCAAGTGAGACTGGGGGAAATTAACCTTTCTGCCTTTCTGTTCCCAAAATGTCTTCATTTATTTCTTTTAAAACACTGAAGATTGTTCAAACATGTTGGAATAGGATTGATGAAAGAAAAAACTTCAAAAAACCTACCTTGGGCAATTTGAATCAGCTAATTTTAGAAAATCATCATTTATCGAAGGCCTTTTTAGTGTTATACATTACGAGAGGAGATTTCTCAAGTCTGAAGAGTAATTCCCATTCTGTAAATGAGAAAACAGTTTGAGAGAGATTATGTGACTTCTCCAAGTTTAACTAGTAAATGCAAGAAGGAGGATTTGATCAGTGTACCTGGTTCATCCCCAGGGTCTCTCAGATGTTCACCTCTTAGTTCACTTTTTAACCTCTTTACCTAGTGTGTGAGCAGTTTTCATTACGTGGAAATACTTTTCGCCTCCTCCACACTGTAATTCCTACTTAGCCTGCAGACTCAACACAAACCTCACCATCCTGATCTACTTCCCACAGTACCCTCTGCTTAATCCTGTGACAGCACTTAGAACACTGGGTTCTAAAATGTGGAGTTCCTAGTACTCTTCCAGTCTGTACACTCAAGAACTGTTTATTGGAGTTCCTGTTGTGGTGCAGCAGAAACAAATCCGACTAGGAACCACGAGTTGCGGGTTCTATCCCTGGTCTCGCTCAGTGGGTTAAGGATCAGGCATTGTCGTGAGCTGTGGCGTAGGTCACAGTTGTGGCTCGGATCCTGTGTTGCTGTGGCTGTGGTGTAGGCCAGCAGCTGTAGCTCTGATTCGACCCCTAGGAGGTTCCATATGCCGCGGGTGTGGCTCTAAAAAGCAAAAAAAAAAAAAAAAATTTATTATTCATCTTTATGCTGTCATTGCTTCATGTAATATCTGTCCTTTAGTAGGGCTAGGATAGAAAAAGCAACACAGCTTCTCTCCCCTTCTCTGCCTCTCTCTCAACATTGGTCCTTAGACCCAGCTATTATGTTGTGAGGAAGCCCAAGCCAGATGGAGACGATCTGACCACAACCCCAGCTGAAGTCCGCAGTTGTGGCTACGGTAATAAATCTGGCAAAGGATGGTGTTGACTTGGACATTGGTGGTAGTAGTGGAGATGATAAAAAGCCGGTGGTTTCTAGATCAATTTTGAAAAGATTGCTGAAAGACTTTACTGGTAATTCAGAAGAAGAAAAAAAGAGTGAAGTGTCAAGGCTTTAAGGCTTCTGGTCCAGGCCCTGGCAAGGTGGAGTTGCCATTTACTGAGACGGGGAAGAAGAGGATCTGCAAGTTGGGGTGGATGGTGCAGTCAGAAGCTCCTCTTCATACATGTTAAGTTTGAGTCTCATATTGAAGCAAAGACGTTGTGCTTGCAGCTGTACATGTGTCTAGAGTTCAGGGGGCTGGAGATGGAAACTTGGGAGTCATCAGTATATAGGTGATAATTAAAGCCATGAGAAAGGATGAAATCACCGAAGGAGTGTGTGTCAGTAGAGAAGAGCCAAACCCAAGGATTTTCCAAGGCCATGTGAGTGCTCAGAGTTTGCGGAGATAAGAAAGAACCAGTTTAAAGCAGGAAAAACAAAGAAGAAAAGCAGCAAGGGAGTCTGAAAGGCCATGGCCAATAGTAAGGGGAGACACAGCAGAGTAGAGCCCTGGAAGCTGAAAAAAGAAAGTTTTAGGAAGGATGGGGTGATCAGCATATCCTGACTACTGCAGGTCAAGTAAGATGAGGACTGAGAATTCACCAAAGGATTTTCAACATGGTGGTCATTGATGACCTTGACAAGAAAGATTTTGGTGGAATGGTGAGGGCAGAAGCCTGACTTGAGTGAATTAGAGAAGGAGTGGGAAACAGGCAGCAGGTACAGGCTGCTCTTGAGAGAAGCTTTGCTTTTGGGAGCAGAGAAATGGTGTAGTAGCCTGAGGAGGTTGTAGGGTGAAGAGAGAATTTTTTTTAACATAGGAGATACAACGTCATGTTAATGTGCTGATATAAAGGATCCAGGAGGAGAAAAAAGTGGTGGTGATGCAGGAGAGAGAAGAGAGGAGTATTACAGAAAGGATGCTCTAGTGGAGGGGCTGGTTTGGATAAGAACAGGGACAGTTCAGCCACAGTGCAGTAGGGAAGGCAGAGTACGGGGGACAGACGGGTCGATATGGCAACAGGTGCATGCAGAAGGTCTCTGCTGACTGTGTTCTCTTAGAGAAATAGAAGCGAGGCTCTCACGGGATATAGACAATAGATGGGTAGTCTGAGAAAGTGGGAGAGTGACTAGACTAGGAGTACCAGGCAGAGCTAAGGATCTGCTTGAAGTCCGTGCTTATGGATGTGAATGTGAACCCTGTTTCTCTCTAGCCATATTCAGCTGTGTGGGTGCAGGCGTGGACCTTTCCATTTTAAAAGGATTGGGCTTTTGCCAGGAATACAGTGAAGGGAGAAAGATAGCCAGGAAGTTGAGAGAAGGGATTATAATCCTAGAATGTGGAATCTAAGAAAGGAGGAAGAGGCATGAGGAGTATAGGAAAAGTAGTGAGAGCAATAAATTCTGGGTCCTGGTGGCCTAGTGGTTAAGGATATGGCTTTGGCACTGCTGTGGCCCAGGTCTGATCCCTGGCCCAGGAACTTGCACATGCCACAGGCACAGCCAAAAAAAAAAAAAGAAAAAAAGAAAAGGAAAGAAAGAAAATAGTTCTAGGAGCTTCCACTATGGTGTCGTGGGTAAAGGATCCAGCATTGCCACAACTGTGGCATAGGTCACAGCTGTGGCTTGGATTTGATTTCTGGCTCAGGAACATCCATGTGCTGTGGGTGGGGCCAAAAAAAAAGTTCTAAGTCCCAGTGGGCTGGTGCTAGTCTGCAGAGAGTCTTAGTGAACCAGATAAACATGTCCCCTCCAGGTGATATGGTCCCATAACTGCAAAGAAAAAGCCACCTCTTCCCCCTAGGTAGATAGAGCCATGATTCAGGGTACATAGTGTCATTTCTGGAGCCTGGGCTGGATTTCAGGGTCCACTTGTCCCCTCAGCCAAGGACATTTGTGCAGCACCCAGAATGCACAACAGTACTTGGCAGCCCTGGGTCAAAGGATTGTGGGAACCAAGTACTAGAGGGCGGTGCGACAAGGCAGCAGGTGGTGATCCTGGGATGTGGGGATGAAACTAAGACTGTGGGAGGGTGTAGTCAGCAATGGGAAGGTTCTAAGGTGTGTGTGTCTGTGATGGGGTAGAGGGCAAAGTATTGGAGAGGAGGTTGCTAAGGAACTGAGAAGTCTGCATGTTGGGTGGATCCCCTCCGTGGACATTGAAGTCACCAAAAATTATAACTGCAGAGCGTGGGAAACGGAGCAGTGATCTGAGGCTCTGTGGATGACTGCTTAAGAGACAAGTGCAGGGTCTGTGGACTGATGGCATGTGCTGCAAAGCAGGCGTTTTGTCCAGGAGGGAGGAACAGGGGTTCCTAGGCAGCACTGGGGATTCGGAGGACCCACTACTCCAGCTCCAGACCCAGCGGCATAAGGGATGGAGGAGAAGAAATAGCCTCCACTCGACGGCTGCCCGGGAAGCTGTGTCCTGAGCAGAGAGCCAGCCTTTGGTTAGAGCAAGAGTGTGAAGAGAGCTTTCAGAGAGAAGCAGAGGACAGAGAGGATTTTACCTGCCATGGATCGTGAGGTCCAGAGGGCTTGGGAAGTTGGGGGAGTGGGAGACAGGATAAGATTAAGGGCTTTGGAGTTCCTGCTGTGGCACAGTGGGTAAAGACTCCAACTGCAGCGGCTCGAGTGGATCCTTAACCCACTGTACCACCCTTGTTCTGTATCTGATACCTTATCAGAAAAAAAAGAAAAACACCTGATTAGTTCCGTTTTGGCGTTCTTCACTCCATGTGTCTATCTTAATCACAACGGTGACTCACTCCCTCGGACTGAACATAAGAAGTCAGCGATGCCCCAGAAGGCCAGGCCTCCACTGGACTAAACTTCTGGAATCCATATCCATGCAGCTGCTCCCAGCTTGGAATCCCAACTGGAATGTCCAGCCCGATAGGCCCTCAGAGGTGCTCATCCTCGCCGCCTTCTAATGTGGTGGCCCCGGGCTGTTCTGTAAACTGTTGAAGCCATCTTCTGCTCACTCTAAACCGGAAGAACTAGATGTGTATCGGGAGAAACCAAAACATTGTTTGATTAATCACCACCTTTCGAGCCAGAGAGTGATGGCCGGGCACAAAATGTGGCCGTTATCTAAATTGAGTGCCGGCCTGTCCCCGGGATCCTGAACAAATGGACTCCCCTCTGTTTATAAACAACCCTGAGGGATGAGCAGCTTGGTTTACGTTGGGAAGGGGCCATCACTCATTTTTATCCATCATACCTGCTTTTAGTGATATTATACACACCCCTGCTTGGGCTAGAATCTCAACAACCCAAGAGGTTTATGTGCTTTTAACACCAATTTTGAGGGTCTCTGTGTACATTTCATCATGTGGGGGTAACGGTGGGCCTGAAACACAGTGTGTGAGCTGACTTCTTCCTCAGGGCTTCTCGCAGGGTTCATGATGAACATGAAATTGGGTAAACTGCTGTTGGCCCCAAGGGTGTGTTTGTGAACTGCAGGTGATGACAGCAGGTGAGACTGCGTGAGCCACTTAACCAGGAAAGGGGGAGCCAGGTGAGGAAGCTGGTCTGTGATGGACAGGCAAGACTAGTGCAGCCCTGGCCTGAAGCAGGTATTTGGCACTTAGCATTTGCTAAATGGATAGGAGAGGGAAGGGAGGGCCGGCAAGAGTAGAATTCCCCCACTTTGTAATACAAATCATTTAACGTTAGAGTAGCATTTTCATTTTCTCCAGTTCTCCTTAGGTAAAATAGTTCTGAGAAGAATGCCAGGAATCGTTTTAGAGGTGAGGAATCTGAGGCACAGGGCAGTGGGGTAGCTTGCAAAAATCACTCGCATGTTTACTGTAAGGTCAGAGCAAAAGTCCCAGCTTTCAGATATCCAACTCAGAGAACATACTCCTTAATCCTTAGCACGTCCCTATTGTGTTTTAGGCTGTGTTAAGAGCTGGAAGTCTTCTTTCCACTTCCACTCAATCAGGGAGGAAAGAAAGATAGTCTTTTGAAACAGTCTGAGATGAGGCAGAGTCCTGGTCAGGACAAAATTTGCTGTTGGAACTGAGAGGGAAAACGAGAGGGTGGATGGGGGCATCTCGGGTGGGGGCGGGGCTGGCGTCCTTACAGCAGAGCTGTCCCACAGTAATATAACATGAGCCACGTACATCGCTTTACGTTGTCTAGGAACCACACTACAAAAAGCGAAAAGAAACAGGTGAAATCAATTTTAATAATACATTTAGCACACATATCCAAAATAGTAGTATGTAGCCAACATGTAATATATCATTTTTAAAATTTTTATTAAAGTATAGTTGATTTACAGGGTTCCTTCAATTTCTGTTGTGCAGCAACATGACCCAGCCACCCATACACACCCATTTTTTTCATTTTTCCATTAGGTTCTTACACAAATCACTGGATACAGTTCCCTGTACTATACGGCAGGACCCCATTACCCACCCATTCTAAATATAACAACCTGCATCTACCAACCTCAAACTCCTCATCAGCCCCCCTCACTCCCCCTCCCCCCAGCAAACAAAGGTCTGCCTTCCATGTCTGTAATCTGTTTCTGTTTTGTAGATAGATCAGCTGTGTCATATTTTAGATTCTGCATATAAGTAATATCATCGGGTGTTTGTCTTCCTCTTTCTGACTTATTTCGCTTAGTACGAGAGTCTCTTGTTCCATCCATGTTGCTGTAAATGGCATTATTTTGGTATTTTTAATGGCCGAATAGTATTCCACTGTATATATGTACCACATCTTCTTAACCCATTCATCTGTCAATGGACATTTAGTTTGTTTCCACGTCTTGGCTATTTTGAATAGTGCTGTGATGAACATATGGGTGCATGTATCTTTTTCAATGAAAGCTTTGTCTGGATAAATGCCCAGGTGGGATTGCTGGATCATACGGTAGTTCTATATTTAGTTTTCTGGGGTACTTCCATACTGTTTTCCACAGAAGTTGTACCAGCTTACATTCCCACCAACAGTGCAGGAGGGTTCCCTTTTCTCCACATCCTCTTTAGCATTTGTTGTTTGTGGACTTGTTAATGATGGCCACTCTGACTGATGTGAGGTGGTACCTCATTGTAATTTGATTTGCATTTCTCTAATGATTAGTAATGGTGAGCATTTTTTCATGTTCCTGCTGGCCATCTGTATGTCTTTGGAGAAATGTCTATTTAGGTCTTCTGCCCATTTTTCTCTTGGGTCATTTGTTTTGTTGTTGTTAAGTTGTATGAGTTGTTCGTATATTTTGGAGCTTAAACCTTTGTTAGTGGAATCATTTGCAGAAATTTTCTCCCATTCTGTGGTTTGTCTTTTCATTTTTTTTAATGGTTTCCTTTGCTGTGCAGAAGCTTTTGAGTTTAATTAGGTCCCATTGGTTTATTTGTGTCTTTATTGTCGTTATTCTAGGAGGTGGATCGAGCAAGATGTTCCTGTGATTTATGTCAGAGAGCATTTTGCCTATGTTTTCCTCTAGGAATTTTATAGTATTTGGCCTTACATTTAGGTCTTTAATCCATTTTGTGTTTATTTTTGTGTATGGTGTTAGAAAAATGTTCTAATTTCATTTTCTTACATGCAGTTGTCCAGTTTTCTCAGCACCATTTATTGAAGAGACCATCTTTCTTCCACTGTATGTTCTTGCCTCCTTTGTCATAGATTAGTTGACCATAGGTGCTTGGGTTTATTTTGGGACTTTCTATCCTGTTCCATTGATCTATATTTCTGTTTTTGTGTCAGTACCACACTCTTTCGATGATTGTAGCTTTGTTAGCATTGTCTGAAATCAGGGAGCCTGATTCCTCCAGTTCTGTTTTTTCTATTCAATATTGCTTTGGCTATTTTTAGTCTTTTGTGTTTCCATACAAATTTTAAAATATTTTGTTCTAGTTCTGTAAAGGATGTCATTGGTAATTTGATAGGGATTGCACTGAATCTGTAGATTGCCTTAGGTAGTATTGTCATTTTCACTATTCTTCCAGTCCAAGAGCATAGTATATCTTTCCATCTATTTGTGTCATCTTTGATTTCCTTCATTAGCATCTTATAGTTTTCACAGTACAGGTCTTTTGTTTCTTTAGGTAGGTTTGTTCCTAGATATTTTATTCTATTTGATATGATGGTAAATGGGACGGTTTCTCTAATTTCTCTTTCTGATTCTTTCATTGTTAGTATATGGAAATGCAATCGATTTCTGTGTATTGATTTTGTATCCTGCAACTTTACCAAATGCATTGATAAGCTCTAATAGTTTTCTGGTAGTATCTTTAGGATTTTCTAGGTATAGTATCATGTCATCTGCAAACAGTGATAGTTTTAATTATTTTCTAATTTGGATTCCTTTTATGTCTTTTCCTTCTCTGATTGCCATGCCTCAGACTTTCAAAACTATGTTAAATAATATTGGTGAAAGTGGACATGTTTGTCTTGTTCCTGATCTTAGTAGAAATACTTTCAGTTTTTTATCATTCAGAATGATGTTAGCTGTGGGTTTGTCATAAACAGCTTTTATTATATTGGGGAAGTTCCTCCTATGCCCATTCTCTGGAGAGTTTTTATCGGGAATGGGTTGGGGTTTTTTTGCTTTTTTTTTTTTAGGGCTGCACCCACAGCATATGAAAGTTCCCAGGCAAGGGGTTGAATTGGCGCTGTAGCCACTGGCCTATGCCACAACCACAGCAATGCCAGATCTGAGCTACATCTGTGACCTACACCACAGCCTATGGCAGTGCTGGATTGTTTAACCCACTGAGAAAGGCTAGGCATCAT
Organism: Catagonus wagneri; assembly: GCA_004024745.2. Classification (NCBI taxonomy): domain Eukaryota; kingdom Metazoa; phylum Chordata; class Mammalia; order Artiodactyla; family Tayassuidae; genus Catagonus; species Catagonus wagneri. The sequence continues at coordinate 3,225,796 of PVHT021183519.1, read as the reverse complement.
CAAACCCACATCCTCATGGATACTATTTGGGTTCATTACTGCTAAGTCACAACAGGAACTCCTAGGAATGGGTGTTGAATTTTGTCAAAAGCTCTTTCTTCATCTAGTAAAATGATCGTATGGTTTTTATTTCTATTTGTTGATGTGCTGTGTCACATTGATAAATTTGCAGATATTAAAGAATCCTTTCATCCCTGAGATAAATCCTATTTGATCATGGTGTATGATCTTTTTAATATATATTTGTATGTAGTTTGCTAATATTTTGAGGATTTTTGCATCAATGTTTATCAGTGACATTGGCCTACAATTTTCCTTTTTTGTGGTATCTTTGTCTGGTTTTGGCATCGGGGTGATTGTGGCTTCATAGAACAAGCTTGGGAGTATTCCTTCCTCTGTAATTTTTTGGAGAAGTTTCAGAAGAAGAGGTGTTACCTCTTCTCTGAATGTTTGAAAAAATTTAGCTGTGAAGCCATCGGGTCCTGGACTTTTGTTTTTTGGAAGTTTTTAAATCACATTTTCAGTTTCAGCTCTTGTGATCGGTCTATTCATATTTTCTGTTTTCTTCCTGGTTCATTCTTGGTAGGTTGTACTTTTATAAGAATCTGTCCATTTTTTCCAGGTTATCCATTTTATTGGCTCACAGTTGCTCATAGTAATCTCCTATGATCCTCTCTATTTCTGTGGTGTCAGTTGTAACTTCTCCTTTTTGATTTACAAAAATTTCAATGAGATGTTTTAAATTCTTTTGCATTAAAGCTTTGAGATTTCCATGTGTGGTTTATTTTATTTTTTAAAGCCTTCATTGAGGTGTAATTAATGAAAAAAACTATGCATATTTAATGTATACAAATGTTGAGTCTGGACATATGTGTATACCTGTGAAACCCTACCACCCATGTACATTTTAATTCTCTATTAATATCCTAAATTTTTATTAGAAAAATTTGATCTATACATTTTATTAAATTTCATGTTTTTAGAGTCCACTTACAATGTTGTATTAGTTTCAGTTGTACAGCAAAGTGAATCAGTCATACATATAATATACCCATCCCTTTGTCTCATATAGGTTATTACAGACTATTGATTAGATTTTCCTGTGCTCTACAGCAGGTTCCTGTTAATCATCTATTTTATATAGTAGTGTGTATATGTTATTCCCACCCTCCCGATTTGTCTCTCCCACCAACAGTTTCACCTATGGTAACCATAATATTGGTTTTTAAATCTGTGAGTTTGTTTCTGTTTCATAAATAAGTTCTTCTGTATTATTTTTTATTGGTTGATCTATATTTATTTCTTTTTTTGTCTTTTGTCATTTTAGGGCTGCACCCATGGCATATGGAGGTTCCCAGGCTAGGGGTCTAACAGGAGCTGTAGCCACTGGCCTACGCCAGAGCCACAGCAACGTGGGATCCAAACCGCGTCTGCAACCTACACCACAGCTCATGGCCGGATTGTTAATCCACTGAGCAAGGCCAGGGATTGAATCCGCAACCTCATGATTCCTAGTCGGCTTCATTAACCACTGCGCCAGGACGGGAACTCCGGTTGATCTATATTTAGATTTCATTAATATCTAATTGAAAAAGTGGACTCACATATGAAGGTTGTTCCAGACCTAAAAGTTTTCTAGCAACTTAAGTATTAGTTTTACATTTAAATTTAAATATATTTAAAACTCAGTTCTTCATTCATGCTAATCAAATTTAAGTTCTTAGTAGCCACACATGGCTTATGATTACCATATTGGAAGGCTTGGTCATAGAGTAATAGCCACAGTGGCAGAAGCTTGGATTTTTAGAGTGTCAAACTCTGGGAAATGGGTCAGACTTTCTCTTTCCATAATGCACCACCTGTTATCTTCTTTCCACTTAGTGTTTTGTTCAGTGTGACTGCTTACAGAGAGGGCGAGGCCTCGGTCTATGACCCACCCATTAAGGCATAAATAACTTCAGTACGGGAATGGATTTGTTATTCCACAAAGGAATTTGTCGTGCCTTGTCTCCTCTGACACCAGTGCCCTCTCAAGCCCACAGAGGGACTGTCAACACATACACAAACCATACAAACGTCACACACCACAACATCCCCCCTACACACACACAATGCCCCCAAACACACACACCATATATAACACACACCCCACATACACACTCACATGTATATATACCATATATACACATACACACAACCCACATGAACACATACCACTCACACACACACACACACACACACACACACACACAAAATCTTGGTCTTTGAAGATCTATGACACTGAGTGAAGAGCAGAAGCTGTCCATTCTACATTCTTGACCCTCAAAAATTAGTTTTGAGTGATGGGGCTTAAGCTGTGAACAAGGAGTTAGGAGACCTGTGATCTGTTCCTGGTTCTGCTGCCACTGACCCATGTATAAACTTGACCAAGCCAATTTACTCCAGTTTTCTATAAAATGAGAGGTTAGGTCCTTCCCAGCTCTGATACTCTAGTCTAGGGCTTAGAAAACTGCTGTCTGCGGATCAGATCTGTTCATGCCCATTCATTTACATATCGCCTGTGGCTGCTTTCAGCTACAGTCACAGAGTTGAGGATTCGGGCAGAGACCATATGGAACACAAAGCTGAAAATATTTATTCTCTGGCCTTTTATAGAGTTTGCCGATCCTGTTCTCATCCATGGTTCTAACTCATTTTAACACATTAATTTTGTTCCCTATTAACTCAACAATACTCAACAGTAATGGTGAACATTCATGCACAAAGTATTACGAGAATCACTGAAATACAGTGATGACCAATGTAGACAGTCATTGCCCTCAGGGATTTTAACATTCTCGCTCAGAGCAGAAGTTGCTGATTTCCAGTGTGCTAGGGACTGCTGTTGTCCCCCAGTAGCCATCTTGGTGTCATTTATGTGTCAACTTGGCTGGCCATCATGTTCAGATATTTGATCAAACATTGTTCTGATTGTTTCTGTAAGAATATTTTTGGATGAGATTAACACTTAAATCAGTGGACTTTGAATAGAGCAGATTGCCCTCCATAATGTGGGTGAGTCTCATCCAATCAGTCGAAGGCCTGAATAGAACACGAAAGACTTGCAGCAAGAAAGAATTCTCCAGCCTGCTGGCCTTCAAACTGGAACTGCAGCATCAGCTCTTCCGGTTCTCTAGTCTGCAGCCCACATAGAGGATTCAGGATCTGCCATCCTCCATGCTCACATGAATCAGTTTCTTATAACAAATCTCTTTTTACATGTAAATGCATCCTATTGGTTTTGTTTCTCTGGAGAACTCTGCCTAATATACATAGTAGAAATTTTAACTGGCAAATGGCCATCTGATATAAAGACTCCATTTCCCAGCCTGCCTTATAGCTAGGTGTGGCCATGTGATCAATAGGATCACCTGGAAGTACATAGAAGTTCCCATGGCAGATTCTAAGGACCTTCCTTAAAAGATAGCTAGTGTATGCCCTTTGATACCTCTTCCCCTCTTCCTCCTTCCTGCTGCTTATAACAGAGACATAGCAGAGGGTGCTCCATCTTCGACCACAGGAGGAGGACCAATCTGTGACCTGGAGATCCAAAAAATGGGGAGTACCTCAAATTAATTTGGATTCCTGAGGGTCTTGTGGAACAAAGCTACAGTGCTGTCCTGAACTATATGGAGAGAGAAGTAAACTTCCTTGGCTAATCCACTGACATTTTGGATATTAATTATAAGTAACCAAACCAAATCCTAAAGGACAAAGCCACCCTTTCATGTGTCCCTCTGCTTTGCCTGAGTACAGTATCTGCTGCAACAAGGGGACCTGCCACAGGGTCCAGAGTGTGTTGGATGCATGTGTGTATGTCCTGATTGCATTTATGTATCTCAAAGGATAGGTTGGAACAAAGGAGGATTGTCCTCCCAGGAAGTTAAGTTTACAAAGAAACGGGAACTGTAACATTACAGTTCTTCCTCTCTCCATTGGATAGAAGAAATTTTGTTTAAGAAAACAACTTTTAGAAAATTCAGTCAGTCGAATGGTTTTTGTTTTTGATGGAATGCGATTTTTTTTCCCAACATAATACTAAAGAGTTTCTGTTCTTTGCCAGGTTGTTCGGATATTACTGGGTTCAAATATACCCACGTGTCTTAGACTATATATCACATGGTACATTCACTAAGACACATGGTATTCACAGCTAGGTTTTTTTCCTCCTATAAAAATATTTTTACATGTAAAATAAGTGTTATCCAAACTGATAAAAACAATGTGTGTGTGTGTGTGTGTGTGTGTTTAGTCCCTGCCACAGCTGTACCCACCTGTGCCATTCAGAATGACTGTTGCATTAGAGATGGCCATCATTGCCCACTTTGTCCACACCCCAACTCACAGCTTTTGCATCTAAGTGGCTCATTGCCCACCCCTCAGCTGACTGCAAACTGGGTGGGTGTCTAATACAAAGCAGCTAAGCCATGTGCTGACCCGGGCACTAGGTCCAGCACCTCACCCCCCCCAAAATGATTAAGGCCAGTTGCTTAGTTATACTTAAGACACAGAAAAACAGTTCGCTTTGGAAACAGGCCAAAAGATGTATAGAGAGTTACCACAAGTGAAGGTAGATGGCAGTCATGATGGGCCGGTCATAGGCAAGGTGAAGTAACAGAAACTGTGTGGGAGCAGAGAGGAGAATGGAACAGACAGGCAGACAGAACAATAAAGTTGGCAGAGAGGGCTGGTCTCCAGGGCTGCCTCGCTTCTTCATCTTAGCATTCCAGTTCCTGATCCATTTCCACCTCTAGTGCACAGGCTTCTGTAGCAAACCTGCAAGGACTTGGGGTGCACCTCTTCTTTGATGGTCTGTCCTTTGCCCCTTAGCATTTTGGAGCCCGTCCTGACAGGGCCCGGTCATCCGGGAATGCATCTCAGCCGGACTGGCAAACACAGGCTCTTCACCTAAGGATTTTTCTCTCAAGTATTCCTAAAAATGTCAAAAAGGAGAGGAAAAATGACAACTTTTGGGAAGGACAGATGTAACATTTCAAGGAACAACTGCCATCTTGCCCCTTGGAGAGTGCCCTCTTAGAGGCCTTTGTTATGCTCTGAGCTTCTTCAGAGCTAGAGGTTATCTCTGACGGGAACCCCAGGGAGATGAAGTAGGAAGATGGAGTGCAGTACCTTCACTGAAGTTAATATTACAAGGTGGGGATCATACTCTGAATACCCCAACCTCTCCCATCTCCCTTTGACTGAATAAGACCAAACCTTGTTGGTTAGGCAGAGCTAAATAAGGCAGTGCCTCTTTGGGCTCCTCCTCAACAACCCCCCGGCTGCCTGGAGGCTACCTTAGGTCTGAAAGACCCATAAATGTAGGTCTGTGTGTAGAAGCTAGTCTGGGGTCTCTCACTGAAACCCAACCCCCAGCCCAGCCATGCCGCATGAGCTCAGTCTGCCCCGACTGGAAGACTGAGAAAAGGGTCTGTGAAATTCTCTTCCACTCTGTCAAAATAAGAACAGAAAAAATACACCTCTGCAAAAGTGTTTTCTTTCAGCTTTTATTTGCACACATTCTGTATAATTATGGTCAGCAAGAGGGCATTTTCCATAGCCGCACTGGCAGTATTTTCCACACAAAGGTTTATGCTGGCAGGTAGCCTGCCCTTGAGCTATTTACTTGTGCAGTGGATAGAAAACCATCAGACCTATGGCCTGTTAGACCCCAGCAAAATGTTTTCATTTGGACTTTGCCCGCAACAGGGCATGTTATTTTAATTTTCCCTCCACCCCTTGTCCCTCTTCCCTAGGTAACGTGATTCAATACAGTGCGACCACCTTTTACACAGTCAGCTCTATGGTATACCTTCCACTTAACTACCAGTGTTGACATTTTAAATGCTTATTCCTTGCTTTCAATATCTTAGGAATTTCTAATCCAACTTTATGCCTCATGACGCCATCTCAGTCCTTCTCTATCCATTTAAGCCTGTTGCTTCTCTGGCCCATTGCGCACCCAGTCCCTTTCCTTCTTCAGGCCGTTTCTCATGCTGTGCCCAGCATCCCAACCCTGAATGCCTGCTTGCCTCCTTCCTTCAGAGCCTCTGATTCCTGCCTACCACTCAACACCCAGTTCTGGTCTCCTTCTCAGCGAAGCCCTCACTGACAGCTGAAGTCATCCTGATTCCTCTTTCTTCCCATGTATGAGATGGTTACTACCTGCCCATTTTGTAATTACTAAGTCACTAGACAAGCTGATCAAAATGTTGACATTGGTTTGTTGCGTAGAGGTGTAGCATAAACCAAACAATTTGTTTAGCAATACTTACTGAGCACCTACTTATGTTCAGCCCTGTAGGGAATATTTCATGTCAGAAAGAGTGTGGGGGAGTTCCTGTTGTGGCTCAGTGGTTAACGAATCCGACTAGGAACTATGAGGTTGCAGGTTCGATCCCTCAGTGGGTTAAGGATCCGGCGTTGCCGTGAGCTGTGGTGTAGGTTGCAGACACAGCTCGGATCCCACGTTGCTGTGGCTGCGGTGTAGGCCAGTGGCTACAGCTCCTGTTAGACCCCTAGCCTGGGAACCTCCATATGCCGCGAGTGCAGCCCTAGAAAAAGGCAAAAAGACAAAAAAAAAAGAAAAGAAAGAGTGTGGGGATTCAGTGAATTAGACCTGTTTCTATTGTTAAGGAAGTTGCAGAGATCTTTGAGAGGAAAAAATAGCTACATACATGAAAGAACAGTTCCAGAGCTGGAGCCCAGAGTGTGATGGTTCCTCAAGGCAATATGAGGTAGACAAGGAGCCAAGAGCCTTCACTCCAAGGGGGCAGGGGTTGGGAGGCAGTTCTTGCTGACAGTGCAGTCAACTTTCTACTGTTCACTGGAGATGTGGATGGATGGATGGATGGATGGATGGATGGATTGACAGATGGATAGTAGTATGAATGAACCAACAGTTGAATGGTCCAAAAGACATCTATCCATTCATCCATCCATTCAAGAAGCATTTACTGAACACTTACTAAGTGCCAGTCATAGAAATACTTAGCTGAATAAGATAGCCTTCAAAGAGACTGTAGTCCAGACTGGTGGCTTGGCAATGAAGTCATAAGTCAACAAGTAGTGACTTCAAAAGTTTAAAGAAGTAATAATAGCTACCGTTTTTTTATACTTTTTTTAAGTATACTATGCTAGGAGTTTTTTTAAACATTAGTGTTATAGTTCCTGCCCTATGGTCTACAGCAAAATCAAGGGGGCACAGTTAGTTATTTTAAATTTTGAAGGAATCATAATGATACTCTGTATCTGTTAGACACTGTGCTAACTACTAGCTCCAGGCGGTTCACAGCTTTAACATGAGATCATGCTACATTCCTTTTAATGATGTCATATCTTGTGGAGCTGGGTCTTTGGTGGCAGCTGCAGTAAATAAACAAGAACCATATGAAAATCAGCAAGGAACAAGAGATGAGGGCAGCAGGGCCCAATCAGATTGCAAGGTCTGGGAAGTCGTATAGTGCCCAAGAGGTACATGCATCTCATTAACAAGTAATTGTTGTTAACTTAAAAGTGAAATAAAACTAATACTTTTTTCTTTTCATGCATATTTATTATTTTGTCAGGACGTAGATAGTTGTTGGTCCTAACTTTTAGTAAATGGGACTCAGGCATTTCTTAAGGCCTAGAAAAAGTTCCTGAGATACTGAGGGCACCATAAACTGAGAAAGTTTGAGAATCTCTGTTTTATTGCCAATCTTCCCAGGTTACTAACTTGCCAAAGATCATATAGGTGTTAAGTTCCAGAATCAGGATTCAAACCCAGATCTCTCCTAGTGGTCTCTAAAACTGTGTCACTTCTGTTTATAATAATGATGGGTATTTATGGAAAGGGCTAGGCAGGGTGCTTGGTGGGGCAGAAGGTAGAAAAGTGGGTGGGACCCACAGATCATGGAACCGAGAGCCTTGAGGGGCACGTGGTCCAGTCACTTTGCTCTGTTACCCTTTATGAGTTGCGTTTCCATGAGATCCTGGTCTGGTGGGAGGCAGAAGAAACAACCCCTAAGAGGTACGGAGCAAGAGGTAACAACCCTGTGATCTTCTCAGTGCTGGTCACGAGGTGGGGAGAAGATAGGGCTGTGGGGACCATAAAGAAGTGAGAAATGGCAGCTGTCTGCCACTTTTGGGGGATCAAACAACTTTCCTTGAAGACCGCTAATTTTTGAAAAGTTGAATGGCTGCTGTCACAGTCATATCCCCAAATGACTGGGCTTCTCTCATTTCAGTTGGGCAGAGTCTTGCCAAGATTGTGGAGACAGTGGAGGCAAGTTCTCCTGAGAGAGAAACTCTCTGGAATTGGGAAAAATTTAGGTCAGCATCATTTGAACTTTGACCTCCTGCTCTTTTGTTCCTGGGGAGGACATTTCCTTGACCTCCAGAAATTCCTCTGCCTCAAGGGAAGACTCCTGTCCTTTCCCTCCCCCACACCCTCCGGCTTCCAACGTGGACTGGGAACAACTCCGGGCAGGACCCTGGGGAAGCATGATGGCCTTGCAGGGAGAGTGTGAGAGGCTTCTTGGCAAAGATCTTCAAACGCAAAGCCCAAGGCACTGAGCACCCCAGGAGGGCATGCTCCAAAGAGGAGTGTGGAGGGAGAGCCTGCTGGCCGGGCCTGGACAGAGAGACCCCCTACTGTGGCAGCGAGCCTGCTCGTAGGAGCACCCCCCCCCCCAGAAGCCTAATTCAATTACCCTTATCAGAATGCCTCTGAACTTAACAAAGCAGATAATCAGTTCCAGAGACAGATACTGTGTGGGGGGCCAAAATGATTTTGCTTCCCAAAATTGGAGGCTGAAATAGGAGATGTTCGGGTAATAGAAAACATAATCCCTCTCTGGGCCAAACCCCCCGCCCCCAGTACCCACACCTGAGACACTCCTACCATTTGAGCCATGGGGACTGGGATTCTCCTCAGACACCTGACCATGACCTTGACCTCTTTCTCCCACCCTCTTTGAGCCATAGCCAGAAAGAAGATTTATAGAGGCTGGAGAGGAAAGGGATTAAAGTTTATTATTGAATGCCCCCCCATGTATGTCAGATTCATCATACACACTTTCTTATTTAAATCACCCAACACAACTCTTGAAGAAAAATATTAGTGTCACCACATGACAGAAGGCAATGGAGATTTGGAAGAGTTAAATCACTGCCTGAGGACCCGTCCTTGTAAGCAGCACAGGTTAGAGTCACACACAGGGGTCAGATTTTGCAACTCACTAACTTAACTAACTGACTAACACAGTCTCTCTGTTCAACATCAGAAAGCGAAAAGAAACTCACTTATTCAAGGATCCATAAAGACCCTCCAAAGGTGCGGTTGTCTAATTGATGGGTAAGGAAGCAGACTTAGGCTAAGGAACATTCCCAAGGTCACCCAGCTGATGTGTCTTAGTTAAGATTTAAGGCCAATGAGATTGAACTCAGTCAGGCATCTCACAGATGCCATACAGATTGTTGTCTAGAGATGTTCCATAGCCCTAAGTGCAGGGAACATATCTTCTCATTCTCCCCCCAGGCTTGGGACAGAATCAGCTCAGATTGATTTCTAGGTGGTGGGTAGCTAGGATTACTGCTGAATGTTCAGAGGCTTTCCATCACCAAAGGACAGCTCTTAGTTCCTCTTTACTTAAGAATTGTGAGACATATAGTGTCAGCACTGGGAAGAACTTCTATCAGTGGATAGGGCCGCACCCACGGCATATGGAGGTTCCCAGGCTAGGGGTCAAATCGGAGCTACAGCTGCCAGCCTTCACCACAGCTCACAGCAACACCAGATCCTTTAACCCACTGAGTGAGGCCAGGGATCAAATCCGCGTCCTCATGGGTAGAAAAATATTAGTGTCACCACATGACAGTAGTCGGGTTCGTTACTGCTGAGCCACAACAGGAACTCCAATATTTATTTAAACTTACTGTTTTTATTAGGTAACATTTGACATGGACAGAATAATATCTGCATAAATTACAAAGCTTAGGGTATGGTTAGAACACTCAAGACGGCTGTTCTTTTGCTCTCTGTACGTCCCTGGCTTGACCAGTTCCTGCTTGACCTACACCCTCTCACATGACTATCCAGTCCTCTTGATTATAGGGCTTAATCATTATTATGGCAATGACTGATGATATACAAGGTATTTTTAAAGAGCATAATATTTACCTTTGCTTGTTTTTGAGCTTTGGAAAATGATAATTAATATTGCATGTCATTATCTACTACTTACTTTTCTTCCCCATTCAGCATTAAGTTTCTGAGGTTTATGCAATGGAATATAATACAGCAAATAAACTACAACAATAGCCCCCACAGTTTAGTGATAAGGACAGTAAAAGATGCACAGAGCTCATGAATGTCTGAACTGACTTGGGAGTCCAAGTCCTTTTCTTTCTGCAAATAGTTACTGAGCATAAGCAGAGCACTTTCCTTAGTGCTAGGACTACAAGACACAGAAGATTCTTGCTCTCAAAGGCCCTGTGTTATAGGAACCACTTCATGGAAAGAGGGCAATGCCTTCTGTGTCTCCTACCATCTCGCGGCCAATGCTTCCTTATTGCCTCTGCCCTGCCAGCCAGCTCCCCTCATCTCATTCACCAACTCTGGTCCCTGGAGGCAGGTAGTATAACTAAGGCAGCGTGTGAGGGTGGCAGGCAGACGCCAAGAGGTGGAGCGTTCTCCTTGGGAACAGTGCTGGAGGACTAGTTCTGGGGATAGGGCCAAACTCATTGGGAAACTCAGGCCCAAGGATGATCACTTAAGGGAGGCAGGTTTATATTTGTGCAGATGACACGTCTGCAGTTATCTGGCCAGAATAGGACTTACAGTGAGCTCAGTGGCTGCACGGACTGAGCTCCTCCAGTGGCCCTGGTCATCAGTAGAACATGTTTGAAAGACAAAGGATAAGAAAGTTTCCTCACCCTTGAAGACTTTGCAGTCAAATGCAGGAAGCAGGATACGCAAAAAATGCAAGGCCTCACACCCCTTCAACACACCCAAACATCACAGCTCTAACCAGAGCTGAGCAGATACACATGAGCTGACATGGATGTGCAGGTGCCCGGAAGTGGCTGAAATGACCAGGATGTATTGTCATTCCATAGACAAGTGTCTTTTGTTTCTCTGCAACATTTGGGCTGTTCCCGTGAGAGTTGCCTTTTATTCCATGCTTTGGAAAAACAGGGTAAGAATCGCTTCGCATTGAAACTAGACTGAACACAGTTGAGTTGTCCCTCAGTGATTCAGAAAGCATTCCAGGGTGTTGCAGGCCTCGGGGACATCATTAGGAAAATCAGTAACCATACAGGATTGGAAGAAACAGCATCCTAATGATATGAGGTTTCACAGTGATTGGGTCTTGGATAAAGAAGTTATTTTCAGTAATGAAGCATTAGGTGCTCCTGCCAGATAGGGAAGTGGTGAAATGAAGCAGAGCTCTTGGCTGCCCCCAGTCCTGTGCTCAGCTCAGGGGAACCTGGTGGCTTCTTCCCTCCACCTGACTCTCACTACCACCATCTAAGCACCTGAAGGGACATCCTTGTTGCTGTGGCTGCCCTGACAGCCCCACCTCATCCTTCCCAGCCACACGGCAGAGTCGGGCGATTTTGCAGACTCTCTCCTGGTCTCCCCGTCTGCTGTCTTCTGGTTGGAGATTGCTCAGAGAGCCACTGTGACTTTGGGTTTGTGTGGACTGGGAAGGACTGGGAAGAGAAGCACTGCAGGGGCTTTTACCTGTCCCTCTGCCTCGTTGCCATTTGAAAATCCCCATTGCTCTGTCTGTCATTTAGGTTTAATTTTTTACTCCAAAAGTAATATTTTTAAAGACAGTGATTTCTGCTGGTGTGGCTTGAAGTGAGGGACTTCTCCAGGGAAGAAAAGCAAGTCATGGCTTGCGATGAAGTGGGTAAGGAGCCAGGGGTCCCCCTTTAATGACCAGATCTTGCATACTGTGGCTGACTGCCTGGTCAGAGGGGCAGCAGGTGGATGGAAAGAACCAGGAGTCCTGGAGTCAAGTCCCAGCCCTTATCACTTCCTAAAGGTATAATCATGGCAGTGCAAAACTCCTCCACCTTCAAGAACTTATGGGGAAACCAAATGCTTTCAAAGGCAAGGCAAGAAGAAAGGAGGAAAATGACCAAATTTATTTGGGCCAAAGTTGAGAAAATGCCCAGTGGCTCTAACCCTCTATTTCACAAAAAAATGATCTATTTTCTTTCTGTCTTATATTCATTGTTGTTATACACGAGTGTTGTAGTTCCCCAGTTTACTCGTGCTTTAGGAGCAAGGAAAAGTTTCCCAGAATTCATTAAACTTCAGAACAAGTTTTATTATTCAAAAAAAAATTGTAGGATTTCCTGTCATGGCTCAGCAGAAACAAACCTGACTAGGATCCATGAGGACACAGGTTCAATCCCTGGCCTCGCTCGGGGGGTTAAGGATCCAGCGTTACCATGAGCTGTGGTGTGGGTCACAGATGCAGCTCGGATCCTGTGTTGCTGTGGCTGTGGTATAGGCCAGCAGCTGTAGCTCCAATTCGACCCCTAGCCTGGGAACCTCCATATGCCGTGGGTGCAGCCCTAAAAAAAAAAAAAAAAAAAGAAAATTAGAAATTATATTAATCTCCATTCTTAGATTAGAATAAATACCTGTCAATTTATTACATAACATCATCAACCTCATTTACTTCTCACATCAACATTGTTAGATTGTGTTTCTGTGCCCACTTTTGCAGATAAGGAAACCAAGGACAAGAGACGTTAGACGACTTGCTAATGTCTACTTATGTGGTAAAGGATAGAACTGGACTTGAACCCAAGTGCTCATATTTAAACTCCTAGACTCCTCAGAAGTCATTGGGGTCTCTATGTGGCACTAACAATGCAGTCATACAACAGGCAATCGATAATTAATAGTAAATTGATGGATATCACATAATTATAAATTGCTTGATTTAAGGGCCACGGTGGAATCACAGCACCTTGCGTGATTTGTTCACATCCAGGAATACCCTTGGGCCCCACTGAGTGCTTCGCACTCGAGGAGCTCCAGCTCCAGAGGGACCCACCTGGACCTTTTGACCCACAGTTTCAGCCACGTGGCTGGCCAGTCGCATGTGGTCCCCCTCGCTCAGATGAAAAGCCAGCAGGCACAGGCCAGACCTGGAAGCCCCCTTTACAAATACATTCCAGTCTACATTCACCCCCAGCCAACAGACAGGGCCCTACGAACCACCCAGCAAAATCAGCCAGGAAAAAGCCCTCAGCTCTGCCCACGGGAACTTTACCAGCATGCCAGCCTGAGCCTGAGGCGCCAGCTCTGCCCACAGGACACCCAGAGGCAGTAACCCTGGCCAGGCCAGGTCATGGACTCACTGAATTTCATTTGCCCACCAGGGGACTGGAACAAAATTGAAAAGCAAACACCTGGTGTGGTTAAGTTGGTCATCTTAACCACAGCCCAGACTAGACATGTGTCCTTTCCATCTGTCCTGATAGCTCAATTTGGGAAGACATTTGTATGCAGCTCACTGGGGGCTGGACACTTAGTTCTCCTGGTGATAGCAGCTCTGGATTTTGTCCCTTTTTGTCTTAGCCTCTTCCGTTGTATGCGCATAGGAACTCCCTTCCTTCTCCCACTCCTCCCCTAACCCCCACCATTCATCATGCTCACGGTAGCCCTTGTCCAGTTCCTCATCCACTCCATCAGATCTCAGCTCTAGGTGGGCCCCTTGGTCCACCAACATGGTGCTGCTGGGTCCAGCTTCTCAAGCACCACTTTCAACCATCATCCTCTAATCACAAAACTTCAAAGACCTCCCCATTCTATTGTAACAGTTTTGGACCTGAGCCCCACTTTAGAGCTTTTCTAAATGCTTCTGCCAAGCCCCACCAACCATCTCCTGTTTCTTCCAGCAGACACCTCTGTCTTACTAGACTGAGCTCCCCAGTGTGTTGGCCCAACACACAATAGACCCAATCTGACCTCATGGCCTTTGTTCCTGTCGCTCTCCTCACCTGGAATGTCCTTCTCTGTAATCTGGTCTATCCTGATCTTCTCATCCTCCAAGGCTTCCTTCTCAAGGAATCCTTTCTTTCTAGCAACTTTCTTTGTCTCTCTTCACTGAAATTCCACAACACTTAATTGCATCCTGTCTTGAATTGCTTTTAGACTGTTCCACAACAATCACTATGTGAATAAATATACTCTATCAAAAATAAATGGCTCCTTAGGCACAGCAGCCAGAGTCCCTGCAGGTTAGAAGGCTGTGCTCAGCCCTCATCCAGTCCCGCCCTTCCTCATGGGGTGATGATTCTGTGGGATAAAGTGAACATGTCCCACCTTGAGCATGCATCCATTTTACTCTCACTTATAGACCATGTTCCTGATACCAGGACCTCCAGCTTCCCTGCCCAAGCAGCCCTGAACCTATTTCCATAGCATGCAGAAACAACTTCCCCTGGTCTGTCTTTCAGAAGACAAGTCTTGGCCAAGGGGAGGCTCTTTGCTGGGAAGTGGGCTTGTGGATGGAGCTTGGACATGTGGGCTGGAGTTTCCATGTGCATATACATAAGCCTTTTGGTGGGAAGAACAGGTAGGTGGACCTTTGCAGGGTAGAGTCCCCCAGCTGCCCTTCAGTTCACCTGCTGGAGGATAAAGCCAAGACAGAAGAAAGTAGAGAGGTTTTGGAAAGAGATGGAGACCAGATGACATTGTTGAAACTCTGGATTCAGCCTGTGCCTGAACTTTTCAATTAACTAAGCCCAAATACTTTCCTTTTGCTTAAATTCACTTGAGATGGACCTCTGTCACTTACAGCTAAAACCGATGGCTACAATCACGATGATGATGATAATGAACGATGATGCTTCTGGTAGTGGTGGCAGCTAACATGTATTGGGCCCCCTGCACATCCCAGGCACTCTGCTTTAGCTGCATTAGCTCATTTCTTCCTCTCCCTACCTCACGAGAGAGTTGGTATTATTATCTCAGTTTTCCAAATGAGGAAACAGGGATTCACAAAGGCCAAGTAACTTGCTCAAAGTTACACAGTATTCAAACCCAAGGCCCTTTGACTCCTAAGCCCGTGTTCTCACCTGGTAAGCTTGTGTTTATTGGTCACTAACAGTGTGAGCTGGACCACGTAAAAGGCATGGAGTTTAGGCAGTTCATGGTCAGCCACTGTAGGACAACAAGGCTCTGAAAAGTCAGGAACAGGCAAGGGTCATGGTCAGGTCGCAACATGCTCAACCGCACACCCCGTGATCCTTAGCAGAGGAAAGAGAAAATAATCCTTCTTCAAACCGCATTCGTCTATACCTCTTCCTCTCTACTTCTGGTGCCTTATATCAGTGGTAGAGAAGGACAAAATTGTGAGTCTGGCAGCATACCTTTTAATGTACGCTGTGGGCTCAGTTGATTATGCTTTTCAGCAAATACACAGGATAGCTTATCCTGTCATTGGGTTAAATCCTAGCAACAAGCAGAGGCATGTTACAGCTCAGGTGGTGGAGACTGGCCAAGTCTAAGTGTTCATCATCACTCAGTACTGGGTACATATAGGATATCCTAGATGTGGTCCATAAAGGAGGCTAGCACACACCCAGTGAGTAGCTAGAATCATGTAACTCAAATCTGGCCCCTACAAGTGGAGGAGGAAAACCCCAAACCTCAAGAGAGCTTAAAGAAGTCTCATAGCTAAATGCACAGTTGTGAGATCAGTCACCATTTGTGTCCCCTTTTAGGGAGAGCAAATGAAGACTGAAATTAGCACAAGCAGGTATACGTGGTGTGCAGCACAGCAGAGTTGCCATCAAATGTTTATTACTGCAAGCATGGGAGAGCTGCATGAGGCAGCCTCTGCTCTGCCACACGTGAGAAATGCTCTCATCCCACTGTCACTGCCATAAAATCTTTATAGAAGAGAGCGCAGGCCTCCCCACTGTCAAGTACTCAGTGTCACTCACCAAACACTCATGAAGCTCGAAGGGCCTTCCCTCTGCAGGTGTGGGTTTTCAGGATCTTCCAGAGGGGTCAATGGTCACAGCAGAATAATCTCCATGGTGCCTCTTGGAAGGGAATTCACTCAAGTTCTGCTCCAGTTCTAAATACACTTTATTAGCTACCTTTCTTTAGTAGGAAAGATGCATAGCAAGCTAGTATATTTTCTACTAAGAGCCACTGTTCCCAAAAGTAAAACCCATATACCAGGGAGCCTGGAACTTATTCCTCACCACATGGAAATGTTACAATAATAGTTCCTTTATTTGTGCATAAATTCGTTAATATTTTTGAGCCAAGTGTTAGAGAGGTGAATAGGATAGATGGTCATGGAAGAAACAGGGAGGTAGGGAGGGATGTGAAATGATGCCCACGCAGTTAATTACATTTAAATGCATACAGTTACCTTTCTATTAGTAGCATTTCAACCAGCATGATTGTGATTAGGGCAGCGTAGGAAACTTTGAGGGCCATGATCGCATGTAAAGGGACTAACCTAGGCCCAACCATCAGGGATTGGGGCAAGTTCCTCTGAGGGAATTCCATTATGATGTGATCTGGATAGATGAGTCAACATTAAGCAGATAAAGAAATGGAGAAGAACATTCTAACAGAGAACAACGTGTGCAAAAGCCCTGCTTCAAGAAGGTGCTTGACGACTGCCTCCTTCTGAAACTCTCTTCCACTGACTTCCACACACTACAGTTGCGTCACACTGCAGTTTCTTCCGTCGACTTCCACGACACTACGGCTGTCTTTTTAAGAATATGTAACAGCTTTCTTAAGATATAATTCACCTACCTAAAATTCCACCCTTTAATACAATTCAGTACTTTAATATATTCTCAGAGTTGTGCAACCATTACAGCTATCTAATCCCAAACGTTTTTTGTCACCTCAAAAAGGAACCCTGTACTGGAGTTCCCATTGTAGTGCAAGGGAAACAAATCTGACTAGAAAACATGAGGTTGAGGGTTCAATCCCTGGCCTTGCTCAGTTAGATTAAGGATCCTGCATTGCCATGAGCTATGCTGTAGGTTGCAGACATGGCTCAGGTCTGGTGTTGCTGTGGCTGTGGTGTAGGCCGGCAGCTGTAGCTTAGATTAGACCCCTAGCCTGGGAACCTCCATATGCTGAGGGTGTGGCCCTAAAAAGAGGGAAAAAAAGAAACCCTGTGCCTACTAGCAATCACTCTCCATTCTCCCATGCCCAGCCTCTGACAGCCACTAATCTACTTTGTGTCTCTATGAATTTGCCTATTCTGAACGTTTCATTTGTCTCTCATGTCTTTTATTAGCATGATGATTTTGAGGTTTATCCATGTTGTAACACGTAGCTGTATCTTTTCCTTTCTATGGCTGAATAATACCGCATTGTATATATATACACCACATTTTATCACTTGATGGACATGTAGGTTTTTTTCCATTTGGGGGCTATTATGAATAAGTCTACTATGAACAAGTTTTTGTGTGAACATGTTTTCAGTTCTTTTATATACCTGGGAGAAAGTTGCTGGGTCCCATAGTAACTTGATGTTTAACTTTTTGAGGAATTGCCAAGTGGTTTTGACAAAGTAGCTGCATCATTTGACACCCCCTCCCCAACATTGTGCCACATCTTCATCAGCACGAGTTATTGTTTGTCTTTTTGGTCATAGCCATCCTGGGAGGTGAAGTAACATCTCATTGTGGTTTTGATTCTCATTTCTCCAATGATGTTGTACATTCTTTTATGTGCTTATTAACCACTTGTGTATCTTCTTTGGAAAATGTTTATTCAAATGTTTTACTCACTTAAAAGTTGGATTGTCTTTTTATTATTGAGTTACATAAGTTTTTTTCATTCTGGATACAAGTCCCTTATCAGAAATATGATTTGCAAAAATTTTCTCCCATTCTGTGTAGTTGTCTTTTCACTTCATTGATGGGTGTTCTTTGAAGCAAAAAGGTTTTTAATTTTGATGAACTTCAACTTACCTGTATTTCCTTTTATCATTTGTAGGTTTGATGTCATGCCTAAGAAACCATTGCCTAATCTGAGGTCACAAAGATTTAAGTTTATACTTTCTTCTAAAGTTTTAGTTCTCACATTTAGATCTCTGATCCATTTTAGTAAACTTTTATATATGTTTTGGAGGTAGGGAATCCAAATTCACTCCTTTGAATGTGAACATCCAGTTTTCTCAGCCCCATTTATTGAAAAGGTTATTATTTCCCCATTGAATTGTCTTGACAGCTTTGTCAAAAATCAACTGACCAAAAGTTCTGGACTCTATTGATCTATTTATCTATCTTTATGCCAGTATTACAGTCTTGATTACTGTAGCTTTGTTAGTAAGTTTTGAAATCAGAAAAGGTGAGTCCTCTAAGCTTGTTCTTTTTTCAAAATTGTTTTGGCTATTCTGGGTCCCTTGAATTTCCACGTGAATTTTAAAATAAGCTCATGAATATCTGCAAAGAAGGTAATTGGGGTGTTCCCATCATGGCTCAGTAGAAACCAATCCGACTAGGAACCATGAGGTTGCAGATTTGATCCCTGGCCTTGCTCATTGGGTTAAAGATCTGGCATTGCCATGAGCTGTGGTGTAGGTTGCAGACGTGGCTCAGATCTGGCGTTGCTGTGGCTGTGGTGTAGGCCAGCAGCTGTAGTTCCGATTTGACCCTTAGCCTGGGAACCTCCATATGTCACAGGAATGGCCCCAAAAAGCAAAAAAAAAAAAGGAAGGTAGTTGGGATTTTTATAGGGCTTGCATTGACCCAATAGATCAATTTGAGGGGTATTGCACTTTTTTTTTTTTTTTTTTTTTGCTTTCTAGGGCCGCACCCTCAGCACATGGAAAGTTCCCAGGCTAGGGGTCAAATCGGAGCTGCAGCTGCCAGCCACAGCCACAGCAACTCGGGATCTGAGCCAAGTCTGTGACCTATACCACGCTCACAGCAATGCCAGCTCCTTAAAACCCTGCGCGAGGCCAGGGATTGAACCCTCATCCTCGTGGGTACTAGTCGGGTTTGTTACTGCAGAGCCACAACGGGAACTCTGAGTATTGCACTCGTAACAGTATAAAGTCTTCAGTCCTTGGGAACTGGATGTTTTTCCATTTATTTGTCTTATTTAATTTCTTTCAATGACATTTTGTAATTTTCAATGCATTTCTTGCACTTATTTTGCCAAATTTGTTTCTAAGTATTTTATTCTTTTTGATGTTACTGGAAATGGGATTGTTTCCTTCATTTTCTTTTTTTTTTTTTTTTGGTGTATTTTTGGGCTGCACCCTTGGCATATGGAAGTTCCCAGGCTAGGGGTTGAATTGGAGCTGTAGTTGCTGGCCTGCACCACAGCCACAGCATGCAGGATCTGAGTCACATCTGCGACCTACACCACAGCTCATGGCAACACGGAATCCCAGACCCACTGAGCGAGGCCAGGGATTGAACCCGCATCCTCATGGATACTGGTCTGATTTGTTACTGCTGAGCCATGATGGGAACTCCCTACTTCATTTTATTTTCTAATTGTTCACTTCCAATGTTGTATAACTATAATTGATTTTTGCACACTGATCTTGTATGCTACATTCATGCTGAGCTCATTTATTTATCCCAATAGATTTTTTTTTAGGGCCACACCCGAGGCATATGGAGGTTCCCAGTCTGCGGGTTGAATCAGAGTTGTATCTGTCAGCCTGTGCCACAGCCACAGCAACGAGGGATCCAAGCTGCATCTGTGACCTACACCACAGCTTACAGCAACACAGGATCCTTAACCCACTGAGCAAGGCCAGAGATCAAACCCTCGTCCTCATGGTTACTAGTCAGGTTTGTTAACCATTGAGCCACGATGGGAACTCCTATTTATCCTAATATATTTTTTAATTAAAATATAGTTGATTGACAATGTGCCAATTTCTGCTGTACGGCAAAATGACTCAATCGTATGTATATATTATGTTCTCTTCCTCATGTCATCCCCCATCATTTTCTATCTCAAGAAACTGGACACAGTTTCCTATACTATACAGCATGTCCTAATAGTGTTTTTAATGAATTCTTTAGAATTTTCTATATATAAGATAATTTATATATAAATAAATTTAGTTTTACTTTTCCTATTCCAGTCTCAATGCCTTTTATTTCTTTTCCCTGCCTAGTTGCTCTGTCTGGATAGAACCTCAAGTATAATGTTGAATATAAGTGGCGGGAGTGAACATTCTTGTCTTGTTCTTGGTCTTAAGAAGAATGCAGTCTTTCATCAAGTTGCTGCTAGCTGTGGGATTTTCATAGGTAACTATTTGTTTCCTATTGCTACTGTAACTAACTATGATGAATTTGGTGGCTTAAAACAACACAAGTTGGAGTTCCTGTCATGGCACAGCAGAAACAAATCGACTAGTATCTATGAGGATGCGGGTTCCATCCCTGGCCTCACTCAGTTAGTTAATGATCCAGCGTTGTGGTGTAGGTCGCATATGTGGCTCGGATCCTGAGTTGCTGTGGCTGTGGTGTAGGCAGGCAGCTGTAGCTCTGATTTGACCCCTAGCCTGGGAACTTCCATATGCTGCAAGTTCAGCCCTAAAAAAAGCAAAAAAAAAGAAAAACAGAAGAACCCCACAAATATATTATCTTCCAGTTCTATATTTTAGAAGTACAACATAGGCTTCACTGAGCTACTACCAAGGCTTCAAAAGGGCTGTGTTCCTTTCTGTAGACTCTAAGGGAATCTTCTCTGCCTTTTCCAGCTCCCAGAGATCACCCACATTCCTTGGCTCCTGGCCCCCTTTCTCCATTTGAAAGCCAGCAATGTGGTATCTCTCTCATTTTTTTCCATGGTAAAGAAAATCTTCCTCTGGCTGAAACATTCTTAGTTTTAAGAATACAAGTGATTATACTGGTTCCATCTCAAAGTCAGTAACCTTAGGCACATCTGCAAGGTGCCTTTTCCTCTGTAGAGTAACATATTCACAGATTGCAGGGATTAGGATGTGGATATTTTCTGGGGGGGGGTGGATTTTCTACCCACCATATTCCCTTCTCTGACCCTAAAGATTCATGTCTATCCCATATGCAAAGTACTTTTACCCTATCCCAAGATTCCCTAAATTCTCAACCACTGACAGCCTCAACAAACCCAAAACGTCGCCAATATCTCTTCAATTCAGAAGTTCCAAATACCATCATCTAAATCATCAATGGACACAAATACTAGGACATTGGATTAAGATGGCGGAATAGAAGGACTGGAACTCAGCTTCTCTCCCGAAAAACAACAAAACCACAACCAAATGCCGAGCAGCCTTCAACCAAATGGACTGTAAACTTCCAAAAAAGATATTCTACTCCAGAAGACAAAGACGATACCACATCAAGAGGTAGGAGGGGCGATTACGCGATAGAAGCAACCCCATACCTCCCGGGTGGGAAGCCCCACAGACTGGAAAGTATCTGCATCACAGAGACTCATCTACAGGACTGAGAGTTCTGAGCCCCACGTCAAAAGCCCACGCCTGGGGATGAGGCACAGGGAGAAAGAGCCCCTGGAGCACCTGGCATTGAAGGCCAGCGGGGCTTGTGTGCAGGAGCTCCACAGGACTGGGGGAAACAGAGACCCCATTCTTGAAAGGCACACACAGACTTTCACGTGCACTGGGTCCCAGGGCAAAGCAGTCTCCATAGGAATCCAGTTGGAACCTGACTGCGATTCTTGGAGGATCTC
>PVHT021183519.1:3093651-3200857 GCA_004024745.2 Catagonus wagneri | reverse complement strand
AAGAGACCCACTTCACTTCTAGAGACACATACAAATTGAAAGTGAGAGGATGGAAGAAAATATTCCATGCAAACGGGCATCAAAAGAAAGCCGGAGTAGCAATACTCCTATCAGACAAAATAGATTTTAAAATGAAGAACATTTTAAGAGACAAGGAAGGGCACTACATAATGATCAAAGGATCAATCCAAGAAGAAGACATAATAATTTTAAATATCTATGCACCCAACATAGGATCACCACAATATATAAGGCAGCTGCTAACAACCTTAAAAGGAGAAATCAACAATATCACCATCATAATGGGGGAGTTTTAACACCCCACTTACAGCAATGGACAGGTCATCCAGACAGAAAATCAATTAGGAAACACAGGTCCTGAATGAAGCATTAGATCAGATGAACTTAATAGATATTTATAGGACATTCCATCCAAAAGCAACAGAATACACATTCTTCTCAAGTGTGCGTGGAACATTCTCTAAGATTGATCGCATCCTGGGCTACAAATCAAGCCTCAGTACTCTAAGAAAACTGAAATCATATCAAGCATCTTCTCTGACCACAATGCTATACAACTGGAAATCAACAACAAGAAAAAAATGGCAAAAAATACAAACACGTGAAGACTAAACAACACGCTACTAAACAACAAATGGATCACTGAAGAAATCAAAGAGGAAATTAAAAAATACCTAGAAGCAAATGACAACAAAGATGCGACACTCCAAAACCTCTGGGATGCAGCAAAAGCAGTTCTAAGAGGAAAGTATATAGCAATACAAGCCTACCTCAGGAAACAAGAAAAAGCTCACATAAACAACCTAACCTTACATCTAAAGCATCTAGAGAGGGAAGAAGCCAGGTCATGGAAACAACCTAAATGCCCATCGACAGAGGAGTGGATAGGGAAGATATGGTACATACACACAGTGGATTATTACTCAGCCATTAAAAGGAACGAACTAACAACATTTATAGTAACATGGATGGGCCTAGAAATTATCATGCGAAGTGAAACCAGTCAGACAATTAGACAGCAACACCCAATGCTACCGCTTACATGTGGCAACTAAAGTGACACAATGAACTTCTTTGAAGAACAGACAATGACTCACAGATTTTGGAAAACCTTGGTTTTTCAAATAAGACAATCTGGGGGGTGGGGGAATGCACTGTGGGTTTGGGACACAAAATGTATCACATCGACTTGTGATAATCTTTGTACACCTATAATTGAAATAAAACTCATTGTTATGAAAAAATAAATAAATAAATAAATAAATCATCAGTGGAGGAAGGGGCAAGACTCAGTATAATCTATCCTGGAGCAGAGTTCCTTTCCATGTGGACAAGTGAAACTAAATAAACAAGTTATATGCTCCCAAAATGCAAAAAAGTAAGACAGGCATAGACATTCTAATTCAAAAAAGGGAGAGAAGGAAAAGGAAAAACAGTCACTGGCCCATAAAAATGTAGAAATCTAGCCAGGTCAACTCCATTGGGTTTCAAGGCCTGGAAATATAAGGTTCTAGGGCTCTCAGTTGCAACCCTGGACCCGTGGTTCTATGCTCTGGACCTGAAACTCCATCCTCTGAGTCATCCTTCCTTTTTCATGAATGGCAACATGTGTTTACAACTGAGTAATTTTATCAGCCTACTTCCTGCCTGCAGAATTTTGAGGGTCCAAGAGCCTTTTTCATTTCGTTTTCTCTGTCCCTTTCTGCTGGTATAAAATTCTCAAGAATCTGTCACTCTCCCACTGGACAAAAGGTCCCTCTGTAGTCTCTTCCTAAATAATTCAAATTCATTTTTGGCTTCTGCTGAGATGGCCGAGGGGCTCTATTAGAACTTAATCTCTAAGTGCCTTTTGTGTAACTGAATACTCTAACTTTTTAATTTTTCTGGGGTATTAGCCAGAGGTTGTCCAGCTCTACTCAACTTTTCCCCAATAATACTCTTCCCTGAACAGGGAATCTCTTAAGAGTCCTTTGCAATCTGGTTAAGCTGAGAATTCCCCTAATAATGAAGTCCCAGATCCTTTTTTTTAAAAAAAAGAAATAGTTCTTGCTTCAATTTGTCTCTTTTCTCTTGCATTTTATTATAAGCAACAAGAAAAACTAGGTCACATCTTTCACACTTCGCTTGGAAATGTCTGCTGAAAGTCGAATTCCGTCATGTACCAGTTCTGTTTTCCATACAAGCGCAGGACAAAACTTTGCTAAGCCCTCTGCTACATCTAACAGAGTCCCCTTTCCTCCAGTTTCCAATAACATGTTCCTTGTTACCTACTGAGCCTTCAACAGCACCCCCTTTAATACCCACTCTTCTACTAACAGTCTGTGGCTGATGATATAGGAATTATCTAAAGCAAATGATGTCCTCTCTACTGTGCTTTTCAGTTCCTTCCCAGACCTCGTCACCATCTATACTTCTATGAACAGTCTGATCAGGGCGCTCTAAGCTCTTTCTATCGCATTCCTCAAAACTCTTCCAGCTTCTGCCCATTGCCCATTTCTAAAGCTGGTTCCACATTTTCAGATATTTTGGGTTTACTTAATTTAAAAACTTTCTATATCGAAGTATATTTGACTTACAAGATCATGTTACTTTCAGGTAGACAACATAAGTAATGTGACAATCAAGTACATTGCAAAATTGTCACCAATGCAAGACCAGTTACCATCTGTCACTATATAAAATTATTACGGTATTACTGACTATATTCCTAACGTGATATATTAACATCCCTGTGACTTATTTATTTCTGAATTGCAACTTTGTATTTCTTAATCCCCTTCACCTATTTTGCCCAACTCCACCCCCCTTCCCCTTTCCCAAACATCAGTTTGATTTTTGTGTCTATGGATCTGTTTCTGTTTTGTGTGTTCGTTTGTTTAGTTTTTTAGATTTCACATATAGGTGAGATCATATGGTTCTGATCTTCCTCTGTCGGACTTATTTGACTTATATCACTCGAGGTCTATTCATGTTGTCACAAATGGCACAATTTCATTCTTTGACATTTTCAGGCATTTGTTAGAGGAGCTCCCCACTTCTAGATATCAAAATCTGTATTATTTTTCAGAGTGTTAGTATTTTATCAGGTTAGGGAAGCCCTCTTCTATTCCTAGCTTGTTGAGTATCTTTAACATGAAATGGTGTTGGATTTTATCAAATGATTTTTTGTGTGTGTGCCTCTTGAAATGATCATGCAGTATTTGGCCTGTCAATTTTAGAAGACTGTGTAGAGAACAAGGAGACAGTAGTTGCCAACCATAAAGGGGAACCAAAGGATTGTGATGTCATTGGAGTCAGGAGGAGAGAACATTTCAGGAAGGTGGGGTGGGTCAAGAGTATCAAGACTGTTAAGAGGGACAGTAAAACGGGAACTCAAATTCTCATTTTGATTGTGAAGGTTGTTTGCGACCTTGGTGACCGCTGTTGCAGTGGGACGAGAGGAAGCACAAGACCATGGAGAGTAGGATGACATTCCCTAGATTTCAGGGAGTCTAGGATAAAAGCCGGAGGCAGTGACTACATTAAAGGGATTCCTATCAGGAGAACTCACCGGACCTTTACTCAGTGGGTTTTGGACCCATTTCAGCTGAAACAGGGAGGACTACAACTACTTCCTCAGTGTCTGAGAGCCTAGAATAAGTTTCTTGACTTTTTTCTGGATTCAAGAATGGACATTTCCAGAGTTCCTACTGTGGCACAGTGGATTAAGGATCTGGCATTGCTGCAGCTGTGGCATAGGTTGCAGCTGTGGCTTGGATTCCATCCCTGGCTCAGGAACTTCCATATGCCGCAGGTGAAGCCAAAAAAAGTGTGTGTGGGGGCGGCTTTCCAGGCCTCAACTTCAAAAACCAGTTCCTGCCCTTTGTGAAGACATGATGGGATGGGCTCACACCTGCCTCAACCCATGAATGAAACCAGCTGTGCCATGAGAGGTTGTCCCATCCTGATAACACCCCCCCCCCCAGCTGAAGATGGAATGAAATCCACATATGCTGTCTAGTTTTGTGATGACTCTTAAAATGAGAAGTTTTTTGTGTGTGGAGAAGGTCGGATTCCCGGCCCCGGGGAGAGATATTTTTAGTCAGCAGCTGCATTACCGTCCACACTGAAAAGAAGCCAGCTCCACCCAGTTCTCTGGGCTCAGCCTTCTTACTCCGTTCTTGGATGGGGCCCCCCTCTTGACAGGACCATGGAGACTCCCGGGCTCTGCTGCAATGTTCATTTCCCTCTACCTGGCAGCCTTGTTTGATTGAATGTTTCCCTGGGATATTTATGTGGAAACCAAAGAAAATACTCCAGGGTCGTTTTTAATAAGTGCCGATCCCTTCTAGGCTATCTGCAGCCATAAACATTTACGTCTAATATCCCAAAGAAAATGTTGATGCAGTCTGATGTGGGGGCGACAGCACACAGATTAGTCTAAACAAAAACATGAGGGTGACAGTTAGCTTTTTTTTCTGTATGAAGCTGCATTCACTCATTTTTGACATAAAAGTGCAATTTGCATATTCTTTCAAGTCTGCTTAGCTACAAACACATGTGTGTGTTTGGGGCATAGAAATTTAAAATTTGTAAATTATTGAGAAACTACTGCCAAATTGTAATCAAGTGGTAGGAAAAACATTCTCCACTGAATAGTTGTATGTTCAGAGGGGAGATTTTCTCAGGCTCAGGAAACATTTTTAAATATACTGGTGCTTAATCAACTCGGAAAAAACTGGGGGAGAAATGTTTACTTTGTTAGCAACAATTTAACATAGATGTTGAGGGCTTTTTTTTTTCTGTTTATTGAACATTGCAGAATGAAATGATTTCAGTATTGTGACACTAAATAAATAAGGTGCCTTCCGAGGGAAAACTAAACATTATGATTAAGCTAAAGCAGGAATTTCTAATGCTTCTCTAAAAACCATTTTAAGCCCAGAACTTTAATTACTAGAAAGCAATCGAGTGTAATTTGATGTATGTATACTAAACCTTGCAGAATGTAATATTCAGTATTAGCGGCATCTCATCCTTCATGTCTGTCCCTCTCCTCATTTCCTCCTTTATTTTGTGCGTCTAGCAAATATTGCTCCAAGGCCCTACTTTTTGAAAAACACTGTACTGGGCACCGTAGGGTCTAGGGAAGTTGTTTACAGAGACAGAAATGAACACGGGTCGGTGAGTAAACTATTCACGCGAGGGGTAGAGGGCGGGTAGACGTTGGCAGGAGTGTTGAGTGTGGACAGAGTGGAAGTACCTGCCCCAAAATAGATGGAGGGGCAATGAGTAGGGGCAATGGCAGTTTGTTCCCCTGCCAGAGATGACAGATAGCAAACTGAAGCCCACTGAAGCTGGATGGTAATTACGGCATTTCTTCCGTGACCATAACTATACAGCATATACACAGAGATCGGTACAGCCAAATTCAGCTATTGACAAAGGTCTAATTCTGTCCAGCCTCCACTTCTTCTACTTCATTGTTTGGCTGTTCCCACTGGCAACCTCTGAGAAGTGGGACTGTAGTGGTGGGGATAGATGACCGTGGTCATTTTTTTTTTCTTTTTAGGGCCGCACCTGTAGCATATGGAAGTTCTCAAGCTAGGGATTGAATCAGAGCTGCAGCTGCTGGCCTACGCCACAGCCACAGCAATTTGGGATCCCAGTGGTGCCTGCGACCTATACCACAGCTCACGGCAACGCTGGAAACTTGATCCACTGAACAAGGCCAGATCCTTAACCCACTGAGCAAGACTAGGGATCAAACCCTCATCCTCATGGATACTAGTCAGGCTCCTAACCCACTGAGCCACAAAAGACACTTCTGCTATGGTCATTTTTGAAAACAGTCTTCCTATGTATGGGGAATATTGCTGTAATGGAAGCAAGTGTAAGTTGGACACCAGATTATTTGAACATCCAACAGAAAATAGCAAATAAACTCAAAGTTCAAGTGGGTAGGTGGAGGAGTTCGATCGTGCCTCAGCAGAAACGAATCTGACTAGTGAGTATGCATGAGGATGCAGGTTCGATCCCTGGCCTTGCTCAGTGGGTTAAGGATCTAGCGTTGCTGTGAGCTGTGATGTAGGTCACAGACGTGGCTTTGATCCCACTTGGCTGTGGCTCTGGTGTAGACTGGCGGCTACAGCTCTGATTCGACCCCTAGCCTGGGAAACTCCATATGCTGCGAGTGTGTGGGTCTAAAAAGGCGGAAAAAAATAAAGAAGAAGAAGAAAAAGAAGGTGGGTGGATTGTCAAAGAGAACCAAAGATTAGGGCTGACTTCTATCATCTATAATTCCACTCATTTACTCACTCAAGGAACACTCATGGTACACTTAATTGGCAAACTGTAGAGTAGGAAGAAGATGGGAACCCTGCCCTTATTTTGTCTGTCCTTAGGTGGGAAAATTGCTTTCCATAAAGCCCCAAAAGATCAAGAAGCAAAGTTTGTTTTGAGACCTCTAATTCAAGCTCTTGAGATTTTTCGTGACTTAACAAAAAATTTTCCTTCAAGTAAGATTTTCTTGCATTTTCTGTGAAGGTGATTCACCTACCGTGTGGTTGCTGATGTGCATATTTATTATATGTGGGTGTGTTATATACATTTTGTGCAGGTAAAGGTATTATATCAACAGGGATATTCGGTGAAAAATAATATTCATGTTGCTTCAATTAAATTATCCAATATTCTTTCCAACTAAGGCTTCTGTGTCCTGACCTGACACTTTTTATAGATCATTTTACATATGACTTGAATTAGGACCATCAATCTACAGAGAGATTATCTGGAAGTCTTTTCCAAAGGAAAAATAAATAAAAGTCCTTAAAAAGTGGAAAGGGAGAAGTAAAACTCTTTATTTGCATCTCTCATAATTGTATATGTTGAAATCCCCAAAGAATCTGTAAAAAACTATTAAAACTAATAAGTGAATTAATGCAAAGGCAATCTGTAAAATTGTATTTCTATTAAAGACCTATAAAAAAATGGAAAATGAAAACTTAAAAGCTCTATATATCCCAAATAAAACCCAGAGAGAAAATGTTTAAACTTAACAAAATTATCCTATAGTTCATGTAAAGGTAGTAGCTACAGTGTTTAAAATAAAGATGATGATAAGAGCTATCACCTACCAGACAGTAAAACTGAAATAAGGTGAAGCAGAAATAATAGTACAAAACAAAAAGCCATAGTAACAGAACGGAAATTCAGTAATGTACACAAAGGCATAAAATAGTTTATTTTGAGGAGTTCCCATTGTGGCACAGCAGAAACGAATCCAACTAGTATCCACAAGGCTGCGTGTTTGATCCCTGGCCTCGCTCAGTGGGTCGAGGAGCCAACATTGCCCTGAGCTGTGGTATAGGTCGCAGATATAGCTCCGATCCAGCACCTAGCCTAGGAATTTCCATATGCCGTGGGTGTGGCCCTAAAAAAAAATTTAAAAATGAAATAAAATAGTTTAGTTTGAGATATTAGAAACTTACCTGTTAGCGTGAAATAAATGCAAGATGGGAGTATTTTAATTTTAAAAATAAAGCTGCCAACATGATGGACTGAACTACTATAAGAAGCCCCTGGATTCCCTGTCCTGCTTCCAAACACATGGGATTTCTGATTTAAATATAATTCATATTTAGCCTCTCTCAAAAATACAAAAACAAAATCCACAAGTACCAGAAAATGGAAAAAGAAAGTTAAAATCAGAACAATAAAAGGGACTTAGAAACTGAATGGCCTGTAAAGTTGTTCGAACCAAGTACATGTCCAGGGCACTCAAGTTTTGAATGGGGCACTTAGCCTAGTTACATTTATGTGATTTTTGATAAATAATTATATTCAGTCACACCTACATCCTACTATTTATTTTCTGTTTGCTCTTCTATGTTGTTCTCTTTTCCCACTTTTCCTGACTTTTTTGGAGGTTATTTTTAGCATTCCGCTGTATCCCCTTCATTGGATTTTTAGTTATACCTCTTTGATTTATTTTTGGTTCTTACTCTAAAGATTGAAAGATGCAGTTTTGCCTCTTTACAGAGTGCAATTTATTACTGTTAGGCTAGTTCGCCTGCAGTGAAAAACTAAACAATAAACTTCCATTTAGCTCCTTCTGTCCTTTGTACTATTATATCATATGTTTTTTACTTTTATTTATGTCACAAACCCTGTGTTAGATTATGATTATTCTTTTTGCTTTAAACTGTCAGTTGCACTTTAATGAAATTGAGGAAAGAAACAGAAAGTCTTTTTTATCTATCTCCATGCTTGCTATTTCCTGGACCTCTTTATTTCTTCCTGTTCACTTTTGTTTCTGTCTGGAATTGCTTCCCTTCATTTTGAAGAACTTCCTTTAGCATTTCCTGGAGTGCGGGTCTGCTGACTATAAATTCTCTCAACTTTTGCTTATCTGAAAATATCTTTATTTCACCTTAATTTTTGAAGAACATATCATTTTACTAGCTCTAAGAGTCCAGGCTGAAGTTTTTTTTTTTTCTTTCAGCGTCTTAAAGATGCTGTTCCATCGTGTCTGTCTTTCATTATTTCTCATTTTTAAAAAATAATCATTCATATCCATGTTTACGTTGCATGTAATCTTTTTTCTCTGCCTTGTTTTAATTTTTTCTCTTTATCTTTTTGAGTAATTTGATCATGATGTGTCTAGGTCAATATTTATCCCATTGGAGGTTTGTTAAATTTCATGGATGTGTATTGATGTTTTTCATCAAATTTGAGAAATATTTGGCCATGGTTTCTTGAAAAGGTTTCAGTCATATTCTCTCTCTCTCTCTTCTGTGAATCCAATTACGTACATGTTAGATGATTTGATATTATTCCATATGCCACTGCCGATTTGTTCATTTTCAAAAATACTTTTTTCTCATTCTGCTTGTTTGATTAATTTGTACTGTCCCACCTCCAAGTTCATGGATCCTTTGTTCTATAATACCCAATGTCCCATCTGTTTTTAATCCCATTGAGTGGAACGGTTTCAGATAATTTGTTTTTCAGTTCTAGAATTTTCTTTGGGTTCTGTGTTACCGTGTCCATTTCTTTTCTGAAATACCCCTACAATTCTTTACTCATTATATGTGCCTTTTCCTATAAATTCTGTAACATATTTATAAAAGTTATTCTTTGATCCCAAATTGAGGGGCATCCCACAAATTGCTGGATGATGCTCTTCAAAAGCAGGGATCATGGAAAGAAAACTGAGAAAGTGTACCAGACTGGAGAAAACTAAGGAAAGCACCAACTAAATGCAATGCATGATCCTGCACCCTTTCCAGTCTCTGATCTCTGCATGCCCAGCCTCAGCCAGAAACCTGCTTATCTCACCCCTCAACCTCAGGCCAGTATAGCCATTGGCTCTACTTCATGATCACCAAGAGTCACTTCCACCAACAATGTCACTGAGCGTGACTTCACCCTCTGCTCCAAATCTAGCGAATTAGTAAGTACTTAATAAAGAGAGTAATTCACCAAGAAAACATAGCTATGGTAAATGTCATGAGATTGTAAACCGCTACAAACCCTCTGGAAAAATGACATGTTAATGGATCAAAGGTCATACTCTAAAAGAACTTTTAAATCATGAAATTCCATGTCTTGGAATGTATCCTAAGGAAATAGTTGTATGGAAGAGCAAAGATACATATAAAATAAAGTGCTGTTGATAGTAGTTGTTAAAACCAGGGGGCTCTGGAGTCTAGATTCAAATTGTGTCTATACCTCCATTTTCTGATCTGTAACATGGCAGTAATTAATGGTACCTACTTCATAGAGATGTTATCAATATGAAAGGAAGAAATACACGTAACATGCTTAAAAGAGAAGCTGGTGCATAAGGATGAAAACAAGCTTCTGTGGGTTTATGATGTCCTAAGTGATCTAGACCCATTAGCTCACTAACTCACTTAACTCACTTAACTCTTAGAGACTCTTCTGAGGCAGGTGCTGTTGTTATCCTCACTTCCTCACTTTGGTGGTGAAGAAACTGAGGTAACTTGCCAAAGTTACATATTCAGTGAATATATGGGCAGAATTTGAACTCAGGCAGTCTGGCTCCTGAGTCTGTGCCCTTAGCCATGATGCTGTTAGTACTACCTGCGGCATTAGAAGCAAACCAGTGGGGATTTGGATAAGTAATTCGTTCATAAAAAGGGAAACTATCCATCTGTTTTAAGCCCCAATGCAGAAGTAGATAATAAAAATAGCTAAATCTTGGGAAGTCACATCGTGGCTCAGAAGGTTAACCACCCGATGTAGTGTCTGCGAAGATATAGGTTCGATCCCTGGCCTCACACAGTGGGTTAAGGATCTTGTGTTGCCACAAGGGCTGTGATGTAAGTCACAGATCAGCTCGGACCTGGCATTGCTGTGGCTGTGGTGTAGACCAGCAGCTGTAGCTCCAATTCAACCCCTAACCTGGGAACTTACATATGCCATGGGTGCAGCCCTGAAAAGAAAAAAAAAAAGCTAAATTTTATTAGATACTTTACTACGTAAAAGACATTTTTAAATGATTATAAGCATTTTATTACTCAATTAACCCTCATAAAAATTTAAGAAGGACCTATTATTATTTCCTTCCAGATGAGGAAATTGAGGTGCCCAGTGTGGGTCACTTGCCCAGGATCCCGTAGCTGACACGGCAGAGTCAGGACTAGAACCCAGGCAATCTAAGTCTTACCTTTAATCAACACTTCACCAGAGATACAGACACATAAGCTCTGCAGCCTGCCTCCCTCAAACATCTCTTAAACGGCATCCTGCCCGCCCCTCACAATTATTCCCAGCCCACAATAATGCTTAAAATGTCCTTTTTTCTCTTGTCTCCCACATTGGATCCGTAAGTGAATCTTGTCCAAGTCTATCTCCAAAACATATCTTAAATCTGCCCACACTTCCCCATCTTCTCCGCACCCCTCATCGCTCCTCGCTGCGACGATTGCAATGACCTCTCTTAAGGATCTCATCTCTATCCAGTGCTCACACCCACTTTCATACAGCTGCTGGGGAGATCCTTGCAAAATGCAGAGATTCCTAAAAGCACTTTATTCCCCTGCCTAAAATTATGGAACATTTTTGCCCACAGTCTACACCCTTTAACACACCCTCCAAGGTCTCCCACAATCGGCCTCATCTTTCCTTTGTCACCCTTGGTGCCACCTCTGCCCAAGGCCTCCTTTGTGCTCGCTTCACTGCATGCTCCCTTTTTTTCCTCTGGGGCCCCCACACTCTGTCTGGACGGCGCCTCCCCATTCAGTTCACAGAGCTGATTTCTTCTGATCTTCAAGGACCACTGGAAGTGTCATCTCCTTCCAGAAACCATCTCTGACCACCCAGTCCATAGCAGTCACATGTAGTTCCAATTTTCTTTCTTAGGCATTCTCACTTTTTTTTTTCTTCACAATACTTCTTTCTTTCAGTCAGCAAACATTTATCAAACACCTGCCATGTGTCGGGCACTGTTCTAGGTACAGGGAATGCAGCAGTAAAGAGAACAGGACTCATCACGGTTTGCAATTATAGTTTAATTTATGTATTTATGTGATGGGGTAACTCACACATACACAGTGGTGCCTTTTCCCATGGATACAGAAAAGCCCAGGAAAGAAAATGGGATTTCCTTCCCCCGTTCTCAAAGCAGCCTGACCTTTGTGGTTTAATGTCTAAGTTTTGGGGGAGGACCTCATCTCCCAGGTGTTGGTGGGTTTCCGAGGAGACAGCTGGGCCTTGGCAAGGAAAGGGAGGGGTGGAAGCGGCGTTTTGAAAAGAAGGCAGAGGGGTTTGTGCCAGGAAACTGAGTAATTCCCAGGGGCAGAAGGCAGTGGGGGCGAGGATTTCCTCTGAGGTTGGAAAGTCGGTGCCTCCGACTCTGAAGCAGCCGGGGCTGGTGGGAACCCACACGGGGTTGATGGGAACAGCAGAGGGCTGGGAGCAGTGATGCTGGCAGAACAGGCAGACGGCAGGACCACAGGGACTGCAGCGGTGGGCCAAGCCTGCGAGAGACGCCTCCGATTTTCTGGCCACAAAAACCCCAGGATTTTGGGACAATCCATGGGAAAGGAAATGACCCCAACAACTAAAGTTGAACTTAGTGCAGACCATGGCCTGGGTGGCTCTCAGGCCAGATTTGATGGGATCTGGGGGGGATAACTTCCACATCCCAGGGTCCTGAGCATTTCCTACCTGTTGCTCTGGCCCGCTGTGTGCCTCCCCTCTAGTCTCTAAATCAGTTTTGTTCAGTGTTGTACGTCCAGTACCTAACAGAACACTCAGCCCCTAGGGGCTCAGTAAGTGCTCATTAAATGAGCGACTCTGGAAAATTATACACAAAAAATGGTAGCATGACTCACACTGGAGAAGGGATTACTGGTGATTTTAAAATGAAAATTTAGCTCATCCAAGTTACAAATGCCTATATCTTTGGACCTCAAACTACCACTTCTAGGAATTTATCAACCAATACACAAGAACATGTGAGAAATTATGTGTACACAAGGCACTTCTGGGCAGACCTTTTGTAATAGCAGCAGATTGGAAACAATCCAAATATCTATCAGCCACCAGCTTACTCAACAATTACAGTGAAATACTATACAGCTGTAAAATGGGAAAAGTCTTATATAGTGAAAAGGAATGATCTCCAGGATGTACTGGACAGTATGTGAGTATGACACATGTGGAAAGGAAAAAAGAATAGGCCGGTGTATATTTGTATGACTGGAAAGTCACACAAAAAAATAATAGTGTTCATTGCCTATCAGCATTTGAAAGGGAGCAAGGCTGCTGGAATAGGGTAGGAGGGAAGTTTTTTCTTGATTATCTTTTGGTTCTTTTTTTTCAAAATATTCAACCATATTAATGTGTTCCCTGTTTTTAAAATAGTTAAAGTAGCAAAGAAATTGTCATTTACTTTTTTGTGTCTCTTTTTTAAATTGTCTCAGAAATGAGACTACTTGCATTATTTTTTTTTTAACATTTAAAAAGGGGGGAAAAAGAGGTAACGGGGAGCCCCATTGACAGAAAGTTAGGCCTCATTGAAAAGAAAAATGTCTGTATTATCTTTCATCTGGAAATGTGTTTTGAGGTGCCCCTTTATATTAAGGATGTTCAGCCAAATGTGGTTGGGTCTTTTCATCAGTGGAACAGTAATAGGAATCATGTAGGAGGCTGTATTTTTTAAAACATGTCCTGTGAATTCCTCTAAGTAGAAGTGATTTAAAAATCCACTTATATTGTAGCCTTCTCTTCAGACTTTATTGTCATCAGCATCTGTTTTTTAAAAGAAAACAGCTTTCATCCTAGGAATACTGCTGAGACCTGTCAAAGCTGCTTATAGGAACCCAAAGTGTCTACAGTCCGGGGGAGCAAACTACAGCCCACGTGCACACCAGAGGCTGAGCCGGGGCTGGTATGGGAACTGGGGTGAAGGGCTGGGCCACTGACTCCCTATGAAATCAAGTCAGAGTATTGAGTGGGTGGGAAACCAGGGGCTGTGGTTACTTGGTGCTTTTAAAAGGTCATTAGTTTACTAGCCAAACAAATGAACACCCCCAGACTGACTAAATTAACCCAAGCATCCTCAAAATCCCACCTCTCTATAATTCTCTTATGTCACCTGCCCTAGCAGGCTTTCCAGTCTTCAGAAACCTGATGGTCCCCACTGCGGTTGGGTCACACAGTACATTACTTGTTGCCTTCATTTGATAATCAACAGGTGACACCTTCTTTAATACTGTCTCAAACAAAGAAGCAGGACGGGACCTTTAGAGCCATCTTCCTTGTCTCCATTTCGGTGATAAAGACACGGAATCTAGAGAGGTGTAGGCAGTGTGGCTTAGATCACTGATCCAGTCAGTGGCAGAGTCTGTGCTCTTCAACAGCACCTCCTTCTGTTGTTTGTCATTATTGTCACATCAATGCACCTTTGAGAGTTAGAGGAGTAGGCTGAAAACTTTTAAATGCTAGTGACGCTACTGATTAGCTGGGGGATCTCAGACAAGTTCCTGAAACTCTAGTCTCAGCTTCCTCATCCAAAAATTAAAACGAAAAAGTCCAACCTTGCAGTTGGATGAGATAACCTGAGAAAGGCCTGAAAAATAGATGTTCAGCAAATATGAGTTTCCCACCTCTGCCCTTGACCCCTTTACAGATGGATTCTGTCTTTACTTGCAAAATGGACAAAGCGGAGGTAAACACCGTGCAGTCCCTCCCAGCTTAAATACTCTGTGGGGGCCTTTGTATTTAGAAGGTGCTGGAAAAATGCTTATTGATTTCTATGAATTGATTGGTTGATTGATTGATCGATCGATTGATTTGTACTATTTACTCAAATTGGCTTCCAAGCTTTTTCTTAGCTCAGAGACATCGAGCTGCTCTCAGCTTTGCATGAGATGTCTTTGAGACTTTTTGGCTCTCTCTGCTCTGCAATTCTCCTTTGCTGCTGCACAACAAGTAAGCTGACATTCAGCTCATGGTCCAGGGAAAGTCAAGGGTTTTCCATTTGCCAGAGGAAGTACATGGGCAGGAGATAGGACCCCACCCCCACATGATGGATGCCAAAGGCATTTTCAGTTCAAGACTGGTGGCAACCAGGGAGTACGCTCTCTTCTACCTCTCTTCACTGCCCATGGCTAAGCCCGGTCAGTCTGTAGCCGTGAACCTGGAAGGGAGAGGCACCACAGTGGCCCTCCAGGTCCTTTCCTCATCCACCTGTCTCAAAGGCAATGGTAGCTCCTAAATATTCCCAGTTACTTTCTCCCCAGGGAGAAGACAGAAGAGAAAACTGAGAGAGGAAAAGGGAAATAGAAAATCAGCAGCACAGAGAGGCCCACAACCCATTTCTGAGACTGAGCTTGTAATGTACAGTGTTATCCTACTTCATTGGTTTGTGCTGAGAGACAGAGGAAATTAAATAAGACAACATATGTAAAATACCTGTACAGCATCTGGCATATCATATGAGCTCAATAAAATGTTATTATTACCGATGAGTGGATTTAAAGTCTGGAGACTTAGAGCTGGAAGACTTCTGGGAGATTTATAAAGTAATGCACACCCCCCTCAGAAAGGCTAAGATAAAAATAGTGACAATAACAAATGTTGGCCAGGATGCAAACCACTCATACATTGCTGGTGGAATATAAAATGGTACAGCCGTTTTGGAGAAGTTTGGCAATTTCTTATAAAACTAAACATGCAATAATGATACAATCCAGCAATTAATTGTACCATTGAGCATTTATCCCAGAGAAACAGATATTTAAGTTTACACAGAAAACCTACAGTGGGGTGTTCATAGCAGCTTTATTACTGATAGCCAACCACTGGCTGCAACCCAGACATCTTTCCTTGAGCGAAGAGATGAACAAACTGTGGCACATCCACGCCATGGGATGCTGCTCAGCAACAAAACAAAGAACCAACCAGTGATGTATGCAACAGCCTGGGTGCATCTCAAGGGGATTATGCGGATTTTAAAAATTTCCAAAGGTACTGCATACTGTTTGATATGATTCCGTTAATATAGCATCCTTAAAATGACAAAAGTAGAGAGAATTCAAACAGATTGCCGAAAGTTGCCAGGTTCCAGAGGTTAGAGACTGGGTGAGGGTGGGGCCGAGGCAGTGGAACTGTTCCGTGCCTTGACTGTGACTGCAGCTACATGAGGCTGTGCAGGTATCATGCACAGAACTAAACAGACACATGCGTGTGCACACACACGTAAAACTGCATTGCAGCAGTGTTCATTTCCTCCTTGTGATATTGGCCTCTATGTTTGCACCTAGCTAGGAGAAACTGGGTAAAGGGTACACCCAGTACCTGCTGCTTCTCTCTGTATTATTTCTCACAGCTGTATGTGTATCTGCAATTATCTCAGAATATGTAGTTGAAAAACAAAAAAGTGCTTTCTAAACTGTAGGAACTGTGTGCGTAGTGTTATTATTTTAGTTAGAATTATAGGAGCACATTTATAGTCACCTAAATATCAGATTATTTATTATATTTATTAAGTTGCTCCAAGTCCCACAAGACTGGGAGCAACTTAAATCTTTAAAGGTCCATCAACAGGGTGCTGGTTAGAGAAATTGTGGTGCATTTGTAAAATGAATGCAATACAGCTGTAAAATAAAATGAGGAATTTTTTGTACTAAATAGATTTCAAGGATAGGTGAAGTTTTTTTAAAGCATGGTGAAGGAAGACACTGTGTATAGAATGATACAATTTGTATTTTTAAAATAGTGCTTGGATATATATTTAGAAATCTCCCGGAGTTCCCGTCGTGGGGCAGCAGAAACGAATCCAGCTAGGAACCATAAGGTTGCAGGTTTGATCCCTGGCCTCGCTCAGTGGGTTAAGGATCCAGTGTTGCTGTGAGCTGTGGTGTAGGTCACAGAAGTGGCTCGGATCCCGCGTTGCTGTGGCTGTGGCGAAGGCCGGCTGCTATAGCTCCTGTTAGACCCCTAGCCTGGGAACCTCCATATGCTGGGAGGGCGGGGGGCGGCTAAAAAGCAAAAAGAAATCTCTGGACATATACTGAGAGACCTAGTAACAGTGGTACCTGGTTGGTTGGTTTGGCTTGGTTTTTGAGGGGAGGGCCAGGATGGAAGTCCGACTTCACTGTATGTCTTGGTATATTTTTTGGTTTTTGAGCTATTTGACTAAATGACTTATTCCATATATTCACTTAATCTGATCATTTTACAGATGGCAACTTAGCTACAGATCTCTATTATATTTAACAAAATCTACCTCAGACCTTTGGCAGTGTGCTAGTGAACATGAATATTTTAATAAATCTCTCTCCAGGTGCCCAAAGCACACAGGGCTGTGGTGTGTGAGGTCAGCGTGTGGGCACGCGGGACGGAATGGCTTGAGGGGGTACAGAGTGCCCTGGAGAAGTTGGTAATCAAGCTGAGAGCGGAAAATGCAAAGAGAGATATCAGACTGTAAAAGTGGGGTGCACAGGGGAAAAGCTGCTTCCTCAGAGACACGCGGTCAGGGAGGCGCCCCATGGCATCCAGCTCAGCTTCCACAGGACCAACCCCTCGCCTGTAGCTGATTTGCAAAATCGAGCCTCTAACTTATCCCAAGTATAACCATTTTCCAGTAAAGAGTCAAGAAACGCTTGAGATGAATTTCTTCTCACCAAACCCCTCCTAGAGAGGAAAGTGGGTGTCTTTCTTATTCAACAATTATCATGCTCTGCAATGAGCACCTAACCTGTCCCTGAACTTTCATTGGGCATTGTATCAATGGAGCTCCTTTGTCACCTACCTGAGACTCTATCTGCCTCTGTCACCGGCATCCCTTTGCCTGAGGGGAGCAAGGACCTTCCTCTTCATGGCTCCTGCAAGTGTCCATTCCTGACCCTTAGGTGAATTGCTACCTTGCCTAGCCACACTGGACCTCTGTGCGTGCACCTTTAAGTCCTGCCCCCACCCAGAGGGAGGCCTACCTGTCTTAACAGCACTGGCCCCGTGGTTCAGAATAGGGTCAACCAATTTACCCTCCCCCCCCCAGTGGCCCTGCTCTCCCAGCACTCTGGACCTCTGCATGCACTCTTCTCTCTGCTTGGAACACAACTTAGAGTTCATTTTCCATGTATTCAGTAAGTACTTAGTAGGTACCTCCTCTGTGTCAGGTACCGTGCGTGAGCTGGCACACAGGGGTGACCAAAACGGACCCCAAACCTTGTTCTCATCAAGTGTGTGGCTGCTTTCGGTGAAACATCCACTGCAGGAAAACTTTCTGGCATCTTTCTCAAGCACTGTTGATGCCCTTCCTGTGTAGCCCCTGAGACCCCTTCTGCTCAGGACCCCACGGATGGACCTGTGGGGGCAGCCTGCTCCCACCCAGAGTGGACCATCCTCCTGGCATGTTGGCCCAGCTGGCCCTTCCTCCCAGGCCCCCCCTGTCCAGGAGATAAATTCATTTCACAGAATTATTTGAAAGGTTAGATGAGATCATCGGTTGGCAACTGGCCTGGGGTAAAGACGATGAATACATGTGTCTTTCTTGTCGCGAAGTGTTTACAGGCAGCAATGATGGCATCAGACCGAGTTTGAATCTTAATGTATAAACTCTGTGAATTGGAGCAAAGTAGTTTATTCCTCTGTAATTCAGTTTCCCCATCTCTAAAATGGGAGGCAATGATAACGGCTGAGATATTTTGAAAATGTTGACTGTGCATGTCTAAGCATTTTCTGTATCTCATCTCTCCAGCCCTCACAAGAGTCCCGTGACATGGGTACATTTATTTATCGGTCCCATTTTACATCTGGGTGAACACACTCACCAAAAACCACACAGCTGGTAGCAGTGAGCCTAGCTGCCCATTTCCAGTGCAAAGGCACTTGAACCCTCCCCTCACCCAGGCTTCCTAGTGTATCTATCTACCTCATTGGGCTGTGAAGGAATTAAATGAAATGATACATGTGAAGCAGTGTCCAGCACATAATAAGTGATCCACAAACATTAGTGACGTGCATTACTATTATTGCTAGTACCATCAATTTGCTCACTAGCAAAATGGTTCCACAGGTGAGTAAAGACTTAAGCGAGGGGATAAAGCCTTCTGCTTTGTCCAATCAGATCAGCAGAAAGAACAGCACAGTATCAGAGAACTCGATCAAGCCTAGATCCAGGGCAATTAATTTTCCCACTAATGTTTCAGGGGTAGCCGTCATTGCATAAGACATGACAGAGTATGCAGCACACCCTTGGCAGATGCTTTATTGCTCAGCCAGAATGGGCTCCCAAGCTTATATCCCAGGCTGACATCCTGGCTAGGCCAGTAGTCTATTGGCAGGTATTTCCTGAGCGTCTCCTTCCAGCATGCCCAGGTGCTGGAAGGAGGCAGAGGAGCTAATGTGGGACTTACAGAAGCATGACTGACAGACTGTCCAGCTCTCAGGGGCACCAAGGGGCAAAGCAGAAACGCAAGATGTTAAATAATGCTGCCCGGCAGGCATGCAGCTCCAAGCTAACCACCAACAGCAGGGTGTAGACAGTAAGAGCTATGAATGTAGGGAAAAAGAGATCCCACAGACAGGAAAGCTGCTTGGAGAACGAGAGCATTGACTGACAGGTAGGATCTGGGCAGGTATTAAGGTATGCAAGTAAGAAGGTCGTTCCAGAAAAGGAAAAGGAAATTAGCAAAGAAACAGAGCCAAATATACATCACGAGGCTCTGCTGAGAATAGTGAAAAGATGGATGTGGCAGAAGACTTGGCAGGAAGGTTGCTTAGAGATAAAGGGGAGGCCAGGGTGCAATGTGCAGGAGGACGCCCCGGGCTCCCAGCACAACCAGCAGCAACAGGGAGCTGGTGGTCCACTCGACCAGACGGCACAAAGCAGCACCTGAAATTCTGGGCATCCACCTCAGACATCCTCTGATGAATTACTATAGAATCTATAATTTTTGAGCTGATTACATGTTGAAAGGATAATATTTTAGACATATTGGGTTAAATGAAATATATTAGTAAAATTAATTATACCTGTTTCTTTTCATTTTTTTTAGTGTGGCTCGTAGAAATTTTTCAGTGTCTTTTTATGTGTCTGATTTTTTCTGGACAGCGGTGGCCTAGACCATCCTTTCCTCCAAAACAAATACAAAGGGTACGGTCAGAGATTTTGGAAAGCAGCACAGGAAACTCTAGAAGAAAGATCCTGACAGCTGCCAGAAAGTGCGTGACGTCGTAACTGCAGCCGGTGTGTATTCTGTGGCAAGTATTGTTGCAGGAACTCTGTCATCACAACAGTCCCATCGAGGAAGCACTTTATTATGTCCTTTACAGATGAAGCAGCTGACGCACAGAGAGGCTAAGTAACTTGCCCAAGGTCTTTCAGCTGGTAAATGGCAAATTCAGTTTAACGTAGTCTGTCTCTAGAGTCTGAACTCTGAAGTCCCATGGCTGACTGCTTCTAATTTTAGATCATGGCTATCAATCCAATCCTCCTGTGTATCGGTGTCAGATTGAATTCCACTCTCCTCCTTGTCTAAGTATTCATGGCTTCACTTCCCTCTCGCAGCGCCTCCTCCTGCGTGTCTCGCATTCCTCACCTCCGTGGCCGTGGCCGACTCCCCCAAGTCCTGTCCGCCAGCCCCCGCCCCCCCAGCCTAGCCCAGGCGGCATTCGGGAAGGACTTTTCTAGGCAGAAGTCGTGGGACTTTTCTGAAAACTCTAAAAACATCACGTGCTTATAAAATGTTTCCATTTGGTTGGACGGGGTAGTGGACAAGGGTGGAGGTGAGACAGACGGGGGACAGTGCGTCTTCGCATAGAAGCATAGAGACATCTGGGCTTAGGACCTTGTCCAGGTGACAGACGAAGCCGAGGCAGGGACAAATGTCAGCGACTCTTTCTGTGAGCTCTGTGCTATAGCATGCGGGAGTCTAGATGAGAGGTTAGGGGTGGGTCTGTAATTTGGTGAAACAGAGACCATGTGAGGAAGTAACACATTCAGGCTTCTCACTGACACAAGCAGTCATCTGCCTCTGCTCCCCCAGTTACCCGCTCCTAGGCATCTGGACATCACTCCCTCCCTGCCGGGGCCCCACACCCAAGTCTTGCCACCTTCGTCCTCAGAGAACACAGCAGGCACACTTGATACCCACCTCCGCGGGAGAGTCAGATAAGGCCAGGGGATTGCTCACCGGCAGGTAGTTTGTGGAAACGTCTGATTGGATGGGCGAGAGGCTGGCTGTGGCTGGCTCTTCCTCAGGTTCCCTTCCCTTGCCAAGGGCAGAGAGGCCGCGGCCTGAGAGCTGCATCTGGGCCCCGCCAAGTCCAGGGCGTGTGTGACATGCTGGGCTGGACAGAGCTCTCTAAGCGGCGCTCAGCCTGGTTGCAACCAGCTCAGGCCTTTACCGAGGGAGGGTTTCATTTTGGAGAATCTGCTGCAGAAACTTGGCCGGATGAGCCCCAGCTTGGGCAGAAGAGGAGCTTAAAACCCATCTAGAGCAGTTACAGGCTGCTTTCCCAGAAGCATTCCTAGATGTTTCCTGAGCCATGAAGTCCTGAAGTGAAGCCCTTGCTCATCTGGGGACAGCCAGTGGTGACCACCTGGGGGACAACAGATACAGTGACCAAATGAACTTCCTGGCAAGCAGTGGACGGAGGAGCAGGGTTGGAAGAAGAAATTCAATTGAACAAACATGGGCAGAGCACTCACATGTGCCACGCTCTGTGACTGGGACCAAGATGTCCCATCACCTAAGGCAGAGACTGGAACACCCTAAGATATAAGCATTTTAGGAAGGAAGGAGGAGAAAGGAGACCTTGACCTGAGGACTCAGGAGCCCATGTGCTGAGATGGCACTTGAGCTGGGTCTTGGGGAAGAGACCTGCACATTGGGGAGGGCATTCCAGGCAGAGGGGACAGCAAAGCAAAGGCAGAGAAGGGGAGAACCACACAGGACATGCAGGAAACAGCTGGTGGAGGTGGCTGAGGGGTCAAGCCGGAGCTGGGGGTGGGAAGAAACCCTGGAGGGCCCTGCAGGGTCTTATTCAAGTTTGGAATTTCTTCTCTAGGGAACGCGGGGCATCAAAGGTCTATGGTGGAGGGGAGGGCTCTTTAAGGAGGTGGCCGGGGACCTTATGACCAATGGTAGGTGGCAGTGGGGAGGGAGTGAAAGAAGCGGAAGGACGCCCCCGCTGACTTTTATGGCCACTATGCCTCGGCCAATAGCCACATGGGATTAAGCCTTGGATTTTCCAATGACAAGAAAGGTCCTTT
This sequence comes from Catagonus wagneri, assembly GCA_004024745.2. Taxonomy (NCBI): domain Eukaryota; kingdom Metazoa; phylum Chordata; class Mammalia; order Artiodactyla; family Tayassuidae; genus Catagonus; species Catagonus wagneri. Next base: position 3,179,103 of record PVHT021183519.1, on the reverse strand, counting down.
GGCATTTCCTGCATGACCTCTCTAAAGGCTGAGGGTTTCATGGCGCGTGGGCACCTGGGCAGGGTTTGGAGGCTCTGACAGGAATGTTGGGATGGACTCCATCCTAAGGCAGGACCCACAGCAGGCGACCATTGACACTAACTAGTCATACTCCTTGCTTCTCTCTCAGGATCATCCATTCCCCCTGCACGGCCTGCCTCTGCCAGTTCTGACAGCAAAGTTTTCCTGTGAAAAACCCTAATGTGCCCTATTTCACGCGAGGAATAAACACAAAACCGCACATGACCAGAAGCAAGTGGGCTGTGGGGTTTCTTACGGGGTTTCCTTTTCTGTTTTACCTCCCTTAGGAAAAAACAAAACAAAACACCTCACATGAGCAGAGAGTACACAGGTCATGTAAAGTATTCAGCTGGCTTGGTAATAATATTCATAATGGGCAAAACCATTCATTCTAAAGAATGAATCCAAAGAGGTTATGGTTTTATTTTATTTATATATTTATTTCAGGAAACCAAAAGTGAGTTCAGCACTGACTTCCCTCAACTCTTGGGGCATTTGTTTAGGAGCATTTAAGAGTTTTTAGATTCTGGAGTTCCCCAGTGGCTCAGTGGGTTAAGGATCTGGTATTGTCACAGCTGTGGTTGGAGTCACCACTGTGGCAGGGTTCAATCCCTGCCTCAGGAATTTCTGCATGCCACAGGCACGGTGGGGGGGCGTGTTTTTTAGATTATTTGTGGGGGTGGCGGGGGAGGGAGATAATTCTGTAGTTTACTGGGGTTAAAACTTCCCTAAAAAGGCCATTTTCGTTCTTATTCCCTCACTCCACTTGCTGAGTCCAGCGGCAGGTTTGGGAGAGGAACTCAAAGCATTTGTACATCCTTGCTTCCCGATCAGGGGCCAGGGTCCCCAGTGCCCCAGTGAATGGCAGATTCCTCTGTCCGGGTCAGGTTTCCAATCACCATAGAAACAAACTCGAGGCAGTTTCATTAATCATTTAGAGCACGAGAAGTCTAGGTCAGTCTGATTGCAGCATATAGGGTATCATCTCCCGGCCACATGGGACTCAGTCGATTTGAATTAAAAAAGATTAAGCTGCCCTGGGCTGCCTGGCCCCATCAGTGTAAGTTCTCATGTAACAGTGGTCTCTGGAGCCATATGGATTAGTGAGTGAAGCTATGCATTTATGTGGCAGGATTCAGTGAAACATTAGATGGCTGCAGGTGTCTGAAGGGAAGAGGACAGGGATCACACACAGTTTTTTTTTTTTTTTTTTATACTTGTTGCTGTTCTTTTGAAACTGGAAACAATAACTCAGTTTTATTTCTCCAGTGACAGTTACCACTCTTGCTGACCATGAAATGGTACATTTGTTACCCGGGGTTTATGGCTCACGACGACGAAATCGTCTGCGCGGAGCCGGGAACCACGGCGTCCCATGCCAGCTCCAGGGTGGCGGGTGAGAATGCTGACTTTTTATTTTTTTTGCTCTCCCCCTTCCTTTCCTACGGAGTGGTAAGAAATGCATCAAATAAATATTGGTGACATTTTCGTTTGGCTCGAATCAAGATTTATGAACCCCAGGAAATTGACTTAGAGGCGGCTACAAATCAATGTGACTTGGAAAGAGTCCTGGAGGGCTCCGTCCTAAAGGACGCCCCCTTCCAGAGCACCCACCTTATTTATGGACCTCTTCAGGACTTCAAAGAAGTTCAGTGACTTGGGCCAGACTGTTTTATTGGTTCATGGAGCTAAGATGTTTCAGGGGGAAGATGCAGGTTACAGTGTACAGGGGTCCTCTCCCAGGCGGTGGGCAAAAGCTTCCTGCAGTTGAGTTGCAGTTGAATGCAGTTGAGCTAAAGCTTAGGACAGGCTGGCTTCCTACAGAAGCACTCCGAAATCTTCTCCTTCGACTTGGCATTGTCTGCAGCCCCAGGTGTAAAGCCTGAAGTGCAAAGGACTTTTTACTCTCTTCTCTGCGTCCCCATTTTCTGGGGCAGCTATCTTGGACAAGCAAGGAAACATCTGGGCTGGTGGAAATCAGCTTTGTGTAGAGTTCTGCGGGGTGTTTCCATGAGCCTGCCCTTCCCAATCCTATGTTTTGTTTCCGTCTTTGTGGTGACAGTGATGTGTGTGGCTGAGCATGTCAGAAGGCAGGGACCAGCCTGAAGTCGGCATCTGGTCCCTCTGCCGTCATTGAGCAGGGGCAGCTCTGAGCGGCGGACAAGGCCAGGGAGTGGAAAACCAGGTTCTCAATCCAGCTGTGCCACCGCCATCTGGCTGAGTCACCTTGGGCAAGTCATGCTGCCTTCTGGGCCTCTGTTTTTACAACTCTGGGATGAGAAACATGGCCGTCGTCCTCTGGTTCCCTGATCCTAATTTCCCTTCCCATTTACTAGTACTGCACTTGATGGACTCCGAAAGAGAACATCTGGCCCCAGCCTCCAGGAGCCTGTGATGGGTGGGGCAGGGGCAGGAGGTATGAACGCTGGTCTTTCAGTCCAGCCTCAGTCCCTGTTTCCCTCTCCGAACCCCACGGTGCTGGCAGACAGGACTCACAGGGCAACCCTCAGTGCCACTTTGTCCTGCCTTATTGCCGACATCTCCAGAGGTGGCAGCCTCGGCTCTCTGAGCAGCCCGCAGCTCTGCTGGGGCAGGAGTCTGTCTTCAGAATCCAGCTGCATCTGGCAGGGGCCTGAGCCCCTAGGAGAACTTTATCAACAAGCACTGGTTGGACTTGGTGACTCGTAGTAATTTAGCCACAATAGGATTGACTGCCAGGGTTTGTTCAGAGAGAAAAAAGAACCCAGTCCATAGGAAACATAGAGGTAAATTTCCCAGGAGGAACCACCCTTGGAGACCCTAGGAAGGCAATAGAGCAAATGGATTTGGAATCTAGATGAGGGTGCTTAGATTGCGGGCGTTACTTGCTAGCTGTGACTTTGAGCAAGCCAAGACTCGGTGCAAAGGAAAAGCCTGATTGTTGGCCTCAGATGTCTTGGTACTAGTCCTGTCTCTGTCACTTGCTACTTGGTGCAAGCTTAGTCGTGTGGCTTTATGTGAGGGACTCTGATCCCCTTCAGGAAGGAAGGACTTATACTCACAGCCACTGGGTGTGTGGCCAGCAGCGAGTGCTCAGCTGCCAGCCTCTGTGGCAACTGCCTCAGCTGAAGAGTGACTGGGCCGAGGTCGGGCCCCCTTCCTGGGGCAGCCTGTGTCCGATGAGTGATCAGCATAGGGGTCTAAAGCCTCCTTCCTCCTTGTGCCAGCTTGGAAAACTCTGCAGGGTTCTCCCTGCCCCGCATTCCCTGTGGACTCAGTTGAGACCTCTTTTGGAAGCCCATCACAGCTCAGCTTTTCCCTCTGCCCCTTCCTGCTTCCATCCCTTCCCTGCCACAGGCATGCAGTCCCCAAACAGCTCTCTGATACACACCCTGCCCACTAATTGCTAATCTCCTTCTCAGTTTCCCAGAATACCTAGACTGTGACATTTCACAACTCTGAGCCACATTTCCTCATCTATAAAACAAGCGATGATAATGCCCAGCCCACAGGGCTGTGGTCCAGGTCAAGTGAGATAATCCACCGAATGCATTTAGCTCACTGCCTGGCGTAAAGTATTGTATGGACTGGCTCTGTATCTCCCTAACACAAACTCTTTATTTTGAGGATGAACTTGACTCAATTTTGAAAAATGAAATACGGATCTGTAGAGATGAAACAAAGGGAATGATAAAGATACAAGTTCTCCCCTAAATATTCTTCTCTCCTTCTTCAGCAATAATAGAACCTTATTCTATTATTCTTGGCATGGGAGTTCCCGTTGTGGTGCAGCAGCAACGAATCCGAATAGTATCCATGAGGATGCAGGTTCGATCCCTGGCCTCGCACAGTGAGTTAAGGATCTGGCTTTGCTGTGAACTGTGGTATAGGTCGCAGACTTGAATCAGATCCCACATTGTTGTGGCTGTGGCATAGGCTGGCAGCTGTAGCTCCAATTCGACCCCTAGCCTGGGAACTTCCATATGCCACGGGCGTGGCCCTTAAAAGCAAAAATGTATATATGTATATGTATATATATATATATTATTCTTGGCATGGAGGGAGGTATAAGAAACTATTATTTTTAGGGCTGCCATAACAAATGACCACAAACGGGGCGGCTTAAAACAACAGAAATTTATTCTCTCACAGATCAGGAGGCTAAAGTCAAGGTATCACCAGGGCTGGTTCCATGTGGTTGTCCCGAGGGAGAGTCTATCCATGGCCCTGCCCCAGTGTCCTTGGCTTGTAAGGTATCACACCCATCTCTGCCACCATCGTCACATTTTATTCTCCCCCTGTCTCTGTCTGAATTTTCTTTTCTTTCCTGTTTTTTTGTTTTTGTTTTTGTTTTTGTTTTTTGTTTTGGGTCCACGCCTGTGCCATGCAGAAGTTCCTGGGCCGGGGATAGAACCCACACCACAGCAGCGACCCAAGCTGCTTCAGTGACAGTGCTGGATCCTTAACCCACTGCATCACAGGGAACTCTGAAATTTCCTTATAAGCGCACCAGCAATTGCATTAGGACACGCCCTGGTTCAGTATGCTCTCATCCTGACTTGATTACATCTACAAAGACCTTATTTCCAAATAAGTTTACATTCATAGGTACCAGGGGTTGGGACTTCAGTCTTTCTTTCTGATACCCAATTCACCCCACAACAAAACCAAGCAGGAGCCCTGGAGCCAGAGAGACTAGTTTCTAACCTGGCTCATTCTCACTACTAGTAAGACCTATGGTGGGCAACTGAACTAACTCTGGGCCTCAGATTCCTTCTCTATGTGAAAAAGCCCAGCACCATGTAGGAGAGAAGTTGAGAGGCTTGAATGAGAAAAAATGTAAAACTCTCAGCTCATCCTTTGTCCCTCCCTTCCCCGGATGGATACATGGAAGCAGTGGTGGGGCGGGGAGAGCTGGAGACACAGCCCCTGGTCCTGGTCGGGGAGACACACAATGGCAGCAGCCGCGTGGTCAGTGGATTAGAGTCATGGCCAAGAATGAGAACCAGCCCCACAGAGTGACATAAGAGGGAACTTTTAAGAGAGCGGAGCTGAACTGCCTGAAGGAGAGTGTACAGTCTGCAACTGACTGGGTCCCTGCAGCTAAAACAGGCCGGGGAATTCCTAGGAGGCATCGGCCAAGTGCACAGGGACCACTAAGAAGTTAACACCTCCTCCCAGGCCGAGGTTCTGGGGACAGGAGCGCCAGCACGAGGGGAGAAAGCCTAGGACCCAGGGGGGCCAGGTGCTGAGGCGGGGAGATGAGGAAGCCTGCACTGCCCAGAACCAGGGCGTATCTAACAGGCGGGAGGAGCCCTTAGAAGCAGCCCGGGCAGACGGGTCCTCCTCCCCGCTGGGGGCAGCCTCTCGGTGGGGGAAGAGGGGACCGCTGCCCTGTCAGTCCCGGAGCCTCGCCCTGCTTTCAGCGCAGCCTAGGGGCAATACCCCTGAGTACCCTCGCCTTCTGGATGCTTCCCTGCGAGCCCCATAGGGAAGTCCAGGAGACAAGGTCAGATTTCTGGGAAGAACAGAGACTAAGTCAGATGTCAGGCTGCATCTTCACCTGGCCAGGTGTGCCAGAGTCAGTGAGGAAGGTCGAGCACTCCAGGGGCTGGGACAGGGGCCCTTCCTGCTGCCTTGCTTGACCTAACCACGGCTAGTGCCTGCTCACCTCCACAGTCAGACTGGCACACACCTTCCCGTGAATCACCCGCTTATCCTCTCCCCTGTCTCGAGCTCTCCCTGCCTCTGCTCGCAGCAACTCGTGCCATCTCTGATTGGCTCTGCAGGCTCACTGCGGAGCTCCAGGAGGATGAAGACCGGGTCTCACTCACCTTCCATCCCCAGCAAATACCCAGCACCAAGGCTTCTCATCCTGGGTGCCCAGTACTAGTACACGCCACCCCACTTCCCTCCAGAAACACAGGCGATGTGACGGACAGGGCAGAATGAAGGGGGTATTTTCCCCACAGACTTAAATTGGGGGGAGCAGAAAGAAAAGGTAGAAGGGGTGGGGGGGCTGAGCTGGAGGAGGTGGCTGATTACCCAGAGCTTTCACATCAGCTCCTCCCACACCTGAGGGCGCTCGGTCACCTCTTGAAACAGAGTTAAAGGTATTTCACGGAGTATAAAAGTCAGGACTGGAGTTCCCATCGTGGCATGGTGGTTAACGAATCCAACTAGGAACCATGAGGTTCTGGGCATCGCTCAGTGGGTTAACGATCCGGCGTTGCCGTGAACTGTGGTGTAGGTGGCAGACGCAGCTCGGATCCCGCGTGGCTGTGGCTGTGGCGAAGGCCGGCAGCTACAGCTCTGATTAGACCCCTAGCTTGGGAAACTCCATATGCCGCGGGTGCACCCCTAAAAAGCAAAAACAAAAGTCATAGGACTACTCAGGGCTTTTTCAGATAGCAGGCACGCAGTGCTTTGCGCACATCTCTAGGCCGACAAGCAGTTCTGGTCTCCTGAACTGACTCACAACAGTGCAGCATCCAGCCTTGCGGGTTTACTGAGAACAGTTTCCTCCTGGGTCCATCTTACTCCCAGAGCAGGGCCACGCCTTCCCTTCATGCCTCACCCCCTCAGACACACACCCAGACAGGTAGGCGAGTGCCCACAGACACACACACACCCCCGCACACACCCGCACCTGCACATGCAAGGCTGTATACACACTTACCAGGCAGTAAATAGAAGTTGATTGGTTTATTACTGAACCCGGAGATCAACACCAACAGGCACTGGGAGACGAGGGGAGGATGTTGGCTTAAATTTCTCATCCCAGTGTCCTTTTTCAAAGGTCAAGACACTGCCTAGAAAACTGTAAGAGGACTCTGAAGACCTCAGTCTGGTGACACGTCCCCATCTCACCTCACCGCACACATACCTTTCAGACTTGCCAGGCCTGGGTCAGACAGATTTACACCTCTCAGGAGGCCACAGAAGATCAGTCTCCCTAACCCCAAGCCTTTCTCTGCAGGACAATACAGTTACTGGGGTAGCATGACCTTTCTCCAGACGTCTCACCCCAGCTCATTCCTGATCTCTTCTGGGACTTGGGCTTCCTCCCTGCCCAGCAGCTGTTAGGAAGTCACGCCTCCTCCTGGTCAGCCACAGGCTGCCTCTCTCACCCACTTCTCTCCTGGGGACACACGGAACACATCTAATCCACCTCCACAAAACAGACTCCCAGCCATACTCCCTAGAACTTGACCCAACAGTTTTGACCTGATACACCTGTGTGAGGGCCTTAAAGGCAGCATAAATTCAGAGCTCCCAAGACTTCAAGAGAGAAAGCTGGGAATGTAGATATATTACATATGTTACATACATGCCTCAGTTTCCATGCATGTAAAATGGGGATAAGAACAGAACCTAGTTCCCAGGATTGGTGTAAGGACTGCAGGAGATAAGCCACAAGACACCCAGAGCACAACACAGGGTGAGCCATAAGGCCCAGTACAGGTCGGCTACCGTCAACCTACATGTGTGTTTCAACAACATTTTTAATGGAATCTATTGTACATGATCTTCTGTAACTTGGTTTTTCCCTACATCATTAAATAGTCTTCAGAGCACTTTTAATGGCTGTCATATTTCATCTCAGAAGCCATGGTAATTTATTTAATCACTCTCAGAGGGATTACTTCTATAAACTATTTTTTTTAACCCAGACTCCTAGGTCAGAGCCACCAGGGCAGGGGGGAGCAGACTCCTTCGAAGCTCCTGACCCTCCTGCCCCCACCCTCCCGGCATCCATTCCCCTCGGCCTGCGCCCACCTCCTTCGTTCCTCAGCTGGAATCAATCGCCCTCCCTTCCGGCCCATCCCTCCTGCCCCATAACATCAATCAAACCAGTGAGCCACTGCTGGGTGCCCAGCCCAGTGCCAGCAGTGCAAGGGTGCCCGAGAGAAGAGGGCTTGCCCTGCATTCACAGGTCGTTTCTCTGTCTGGGGAAGTAACCCACACACAGTAAGAACCAGGGAGGGGTGCCCTGAGGGAGGGGTGCTCAGAAAAGTCAGATGGTTGGAGGGAGCTGTGTTCCCAGGAGCACTGGGACTGAGGACAAGAGGGCACTGGGGGAGACGGGGGTCCGAGGGACCAAGGTGTGCGCTGACTGGCTGGGCACATAAGTCCGGGAGGAGCAGGGAGGGGGCTGGCCGGAGGGGATAGTGTGGCGGGAGCACAGCTGTGAGCCCTTGAGGGGTCACGGTCCTGCTGGGGCCTGAGATGAAACCATCGTCTGCTCCAAGCCTGCCTTGGGCCAGATTTGGAGAGGGGGGAGCCCCAGCTCGGAACTAATGCCCCCGGTGGCTAGGGGCAATCATTTCGAAATGAAGGTAATGATCCAATTAGTGGTTATCCATCAAGTTCAGTTATCTTTCCTTGGGCTGGGAAGCAGAGAAGCTGAGTAAACACGTGCCTTGGACCGCGACATAAAACCAGACCCCCTTGTGCTAGAAAATGAGTTCAAGATGAGAGCTGAGCTGCCTCTCAGGGCTTGCGGGTTAGCGTCTCTGTGGCCCAGAGAGGCAGGGGAGCCACCGAGCTTACCGGGAGCAGGGTCTGGGAGACCGTAGCTCCTGACCTTGGCCCCTTGCCCCACTGTGAGGGTGGGGAGAGGCCCAGCCCCCGCAAGTCCAGGAAAGAGCTTCACAGGCACAGCCAGTAGCTGACCTGCGTCCCCATCAGAGGGCTTCGGTGCAGCTCAGTCCTGGGCCCCACCCCAGCTCTGAGCTTCCCAGAGCATTGCCTGCCTCCCTGGCTCACCCTGTCCTCCCCACATTCACCATCTGTCTATGCAACTTATCTCCACACTCTGCCTCTGTGAGCCTCCCGTTTAGGCCCTAAGCTCCCTGGAAGCAGGGCTTTCTGCGACTTACCATTGGACAGTTTATAGTTGGAAGGCATACCAGCGAGTCATTTGCTCCAAGTGTCTCACTTAGAAATGAGGGGACAGGGAGTTCCCATTGTGGCTCATTGGTTGACGAACCTGACTAGTATCCATGAGGATGCAGGTTCAATCCCTGGCCTTGCTCAGTGGGTTGAGGATCTGGCATTGCCATGAGCTCTGGTGTGTTAGGTCACAGATGCAACTCGGACCTAGTGTTGCTGTGGCTGTGGTGTAGGCCAGCAACTATAGCTTCGATTCAGCCCCTAGCCTGGGAACCTCCATGTGCCATGGGTACAGCCCTAAAAAGACCAAAAAAAAAAAAAAAAAAAAAATGAGGGGGACAGAGGAACACCCTGACTGTGATGTGCCACTGGATGTCCTCAAGTCTCTTACCCTCATCCTCCCCAGAGAAGGGCACCAGCCATCTCTTTCAACAGCCACTCGGGAACTAGCCAGCCTTCCCCTGGCTCTGCTGCCTCATCAGGAAAGCCCTGAAATTCTGTTAACGTTGAGTTTGGAACTGGGCCCCAGGTTCTCTACTACCCCTGCATGGTACCCCTCACCTGCTCAGACTGTTGGAAGAAGGCCTTACCCGTTGTCCTGCTCTGTCACTGTCCACTCAGAAGCTCACACTGGCCACCCCACCCTATGTTTAGACTGCCTCAGGAAATTATTTGACAGAACCCAACCCAAACCTCCCACTGACTTAGCTCAGCCTGACCTGGCCACCCCAATGCACCCTTGATCCTCTTGGGAGCCAGGCTTGACAGAGACCATTGCATGACACACCTTTCTCCCCCTGATCAGGAGAGAAAGAGAGTGATATCACTAAGGCTGGACCACTCCCAGCCCCTCCGCACTGTATTCTGCACAGTGAACTCTTAAGCGGAGGGACCCTTCTACCCATCCTGGAATCTACCCATCTATTCATGGCTCTTCCCCCAGACCCTTCAGATAAAAAAGCCCCCGAGCCCAGCACTGAGGCCTGCCCCCTTCTACAGCAAGTTTGCAGGAATAAGACATGAGGCTCCCCTGTCTGCTGTAGTTTTCTAGTGGATTCATTGCTCTTTCCTCTTGGCCTGGTGAGCACTCAGTGACCTTGGGTGGCTCTCTCAGCTCTGGGATGCGTGGGCCTGCTTTTAAATGGGCCAACTTTCCATCTAATCAGTTGTTCCCACACCATTTGTTTTTCTGTCTTTGCTCTATTGCATTGCCTTTGCTCCTCTGCCCGAGATCAGTTGACTGTATTTAATGTGGGTCTATTTCTGGGCCCTCCATTCTGCCCCACTGATCTATGTGTCTGTTCTTGCACCAAGACAACCTTGTCCTGATTACTGTAGCTTTACAGTAAGTCTTGGCATGAGGGAGTGTCCATCCTCCAAAGCTGTTCCCTTTCAATGTTGTGTTTCTTATTCTAGGCTGTACAAATGCCTCTCGACATAAATTTAAGAATTAGCTTATTGATATCCACAAAATAACTTGCGGGATTTTGATTGGGATTGCATTGCATCTGTAGGTCAAGTTGGGAAGAACTGATCTCTTGACAATATTGCGTCTTCCTATCCATGAATATGGAACATCTCTCCATTTATTTGATGGAGATAGCTTTTATCGTGCTTTGACATTTTTGATATTTTTCATCAGAGCTTTGTAGTTCTTATCATATAACATACGTACTTTGTTAGATTTATATGTAAATATTACATTTGGGTCATGCTCCTAGGGGCCTTCTCTGTCCCCTTCCTTCTATTTCAATCTATGAAAATCCTACCTACCATGGGCTATTATGGTGAATCTCAGTTCTGCCACTTGTATGCTGCGTGTCCCTGGGTGAATGATTTAATGTCTCTTGAATCTCAGTTTCCTCATCTGAAGATGGTAAAAATAACAAGTATCTTGAAATATTGTTAGGGTTAGTTAGATCAAGAATAGACTCAATGACTGTCATAGAACAGGCCCTCTGCTAAATAATAGTGGTTATTAGTGTTGTTTTAATAATGTTTCAAATACCACCTCATCCATAAGGCTGCTCCTCATTACTTCATCCAAAATTCATGCCCAATGTATCTTTCTTGTAAAAGTTCCCACGTGGTAAAAGTCACTAAGGGAGCTAAGTGAACAGGGAAGGTGAGAAAAATTTTTTTAATTAAGTAAAAAAAAAAAATGAGGGTTACTCAATAACAGCTTGATGATTGAATGAGTAAACACAGGAAGCAAATGGCTTTCATCTCATGTTGTAGCATGATTTGGGAAGTTACTGTTTTGAAGCACAGACGAGCAGTGCTGTTTTTATTTAGTGGTGTCTGCTATGGGTAGTGAACCCTATGTAATGTATTTACCAATGACAGAATAAACTATAAATCTATAGGATATTACTAACTGGATGTAACTTGCAGAGACATTTGGTCAAAACTCCTCATTCCATATGTGAAGAAATTGTATACTAAGATGTACGGTTGTATAAAATTTCTTCCTTCCTTTCTTTCCTCTTTCTAGCATGTGACAATTTCTTTAAATATATATCACTATGTCCCAGAGAAATTAGGATACCGTAAGTTAAGCAGTTCTCAACTAAAGTTCCTCTTTATATCTAGCTCTTTCTTCCTTAAGTGAAACCCTAGAATGTTCTAGAAAGTTGGAATCTAGAAGGAAAAAATATATTGCTGCAGGACAAAATGAATGTTTGCCATGGTCTCAAGAAAGACTAGTTAATGTATAAAACAATCAAATGAACAAAGCATGTGTATTCCTCCTGCAGAAGAAGGATGAGGGGTGAGGTTACAAGGGAGAAGGAACCCCTGGCGCATAAGAATCCCAATTCTTATGGGCCAGTGTTGTTGCCTGAAGAAGTCTGGCATCTAAGTACTTCAGCAAGGGAGGCCTCAGTCAATACCCATGAAGACTGTTGGTCAAAGGGCGGGGAATGTAGGATGCCAATAGATGGCATTATTGTCCTGAGACTTTGTTCCCTCGGGAGTCCAAAAGCTTCCAGAGAAGGGACTGTGCTGCAAGCGAGGTCATTGGCATGTCGCCTCCCCAGGTTGGAGACACCATGTCTGCAATGCTCCAAGATCATCAAGCACTTTACCTACATCAGCATTTGGTCCCCTCTACAACCTTCTGAGGTAGAAAATATTATTTCCATTTTACCCGTAAGAACTGAGGTGCAGGTAGGTGAATTGCCCAGGGCAACACAGACAGTGGCAGAGCCAAGAGGTACATGCAGGAATTCTGACTCCAAAACCTTACGCTAGCCCACTGTTTGATGGTCCAGACCCTCCATACATGATGTGGAGTGAACTGGACAAAGTCCTGCTTCCACTCCAAGCACGGAGGAGCTGTCCTTTTGAACTCTGGCCCTCTGTGATCCTGCTGGGGGTTTGTTTCCGCTACTGCTAGGCCTGGTCTCTGGGACTGATATCCCTGCTTTGACTGCTCCTGATTATCCCACTGGAGAGTCCCTGCTTCCTGAGGGAGATTCCCCTGGGAAGATGCAACACCGAAGCCCCACTTTGGGCAGAAGCCTCGCATGGCTCTGGGCTGCTGGCTGCCCACGAGGAGGGAGCCAGCTCTCACTTGTTGAGTTTTGTCGGTATGCATTCTCTGCAGGATCCAACCATATTAAATTGCTTCAAGCAGCCTATAAAACGAAGACAATTGCAACGCCATAAGGAATATCATATCTCCAACCATAAATAAATTAGGACTCTAATTCCATCAAGGCGTATGGGTGACATCACACACTAGGCAAGCAGAGCTTCCATGAGCTGTTCACAGCACCACACGTCTGAGAGGGAATTACCATCTTTGTTTATGTACATCTTCTGGTGGCTATGTCGCTGTGACAGATGACTGCCGACAAGTCTGGTCCCTCCCGATTATGATGGCATATTCCGCTCTCCTCCTCCCCCCTTCTTTTCCCTCCCCTACTCCCTCTCTCCCACCCCCTTTCCTTTCCCATTTCACTTTCACACCCCTAGGCATTTCCCTCATTGTATTTTATTTTCTCTGTGGTCAATGGAAGGAGGAAAGCGCCCAGCACTGAGAAAAGATGGCGAATTCCAGACGCAGAGGAGAGGCCTCCAAGAAGTGGGGGAGGCTCAGGAAGAATGACTTTCCTACAGCCATGATTTGTTGCCTTGCCCCAGGGCCATTTATCTATGACCTCTCTGGGGACATATAGCCTTTCCTTGCTTAAAATTTCCATTTAATTAAATCCACTAGGTGTGTTCTTGGATGTCAACCATGTCCTGGGCAACGTGGGGCAGTCAGAACCAGATGGAACCAAAGAATTTCAGAGGCAGACAGGCTTTCAGCGGTCTCTGAGTTAGTTCAACTCCTCATCTTACAAATGAGGGAACTCAAGGCTCAGAGAAATAAAGCAGCATTTCCATGATCGTGCGGCTAATTGATGACAGAGCCGTGTCCAGAGTGCAGAAAGAGCGAGAAACCTTAACAGTGTCCACCAGGGCCCTACAGCCTAGTCAGGGGAGTAAGACAGACATCTTCCAAAGAGTTGGCTAATAACGTGAGAGGGTACCTAATCAGAGCCAGACTGAGGATTACAGAAACCGAATTGGGAAGGAAGGAAGCGATATTGGCAAGCAAGCCTGGGAGGATTTCATGGAGGAAGCAGCAGTTGGGTTGGATGCCGAAGGGTGGGAGGAATCTCACTTGGCAGAGATCAGAAGGGAAGGAGTTATAGGCAGAGAAGCAGGCTGAGCAGAGGAATAAGCCTGAGAGCTGGAATGAGCATTGCCTGGACACACAGGTTCACTGGGACCCCAGTGGGAAAGAGGGGTCAGTATTGAAGTATCCGAACTTGATGGAGCCAGAGGACTCTGGACCTAACCCCATGGTCAGCTGTGGGTACCAGAAGTTCTTAAAGGAGAAGCAATAAATGAAAGCCTGCTTTAGAGCTCTGCTAGACAAAATGTGATCTGGGGGTAACTAGCATCAGCTTTACCCCACCGGAGAGCTTTTCTAGAAAAGTCCAATCTCAATCCCACTGAATCAGAACTGCATTGTAACCAGATCCCTATGACTCACCAGGCACATCACTGTCTGAGAAGGTCTGCTTGAGGAAAACTGGCATAGTCTGAAGGGTGCTTCTGAGTTCTTCTAGAATCATTCCCTGGTGTGGCTAATTTTTTCCTGACCAAGGGTAATTTAGCAAACATTATTATACTCAGAAATTCTTGCAAAGTGAGAGAAGCTAGCAAACTCCTTTCACATAGAGTGCAGTGTTTGTGAATATTAAGTGTAACAGCTGAAGATGACACTACTAGATTTTTTAACACAAACATTTCATTATTTCCATTATGTCCTCTTTTTTGGATTTTGGAGACCGTGGATTTTCTTCCAATGATCTGATGTTTTCTGAGTCCTTGAAAATCTCTTGGACTTCAGTATCAGATGCTAAAACAGTCTGTGATGGGTCCTGCAGGAACAGTGACCCCCACGAAACTCAGGGCAGCTTCCTGGGGGTGGGGTAAAACCCTACCAAGCAAGAAAGATGAGGGGGGTCCCCACCGCATCCCAGACCCCCAGCCCAAGTTTCCCGGTGGCCTAGCAGGTGAGGATCCAGTGTTGTCAATGCTGTCACTCAGAAAGTGCAAAGACCCTACCAACACCACCAGCCCATGCTGCTGCCAGACTTCAAGACTCAGGCCTAGAGTTTGACTCCCTAAAGCTTGAAGGTTCTTCTCCATCTCCAGGTACAAGATCTGAGGACTGCCTGGATCCAGCTTGTAGGTGAGCCACCAATGACTGAATTTCCCACTAGCCCATAGGATGGGAGCTTAAAGTTGGAATTAAGTTGATTTAAAGAAAAAATATATATAAAGCAGTGTGTGTGTGTGTGTGTGTGTGTGTGTGTGTGTGTGTGTTTGCCTGAGTTTGTAGACCAAGATGAATCTTTGCTATATTTTCTTAAAAAAAAAAAAATTCTCCCAAGTTCTCCTGCAGAGGGAGGAGAGAGCGTGCATTGCCTGAGAAAAGCCACTAGTTAATTCGCAGTCAGCACAGCCTTTCAACTCCTCACCTCTAGACTGACAGTGACGTGGAGCAGCACAAAATATGCACTGAGTCTGGGTCAGAGCTTCCTCTGCCAATGACCATTCGAAGTGCTTGGAATGTATTTTCAGAGGCAGAAACTCCACCTCGGTCCCCTGTGCCACAGCTGACTTGCTTTGGTCTTCTGGGCACTGCTGCCCAGTGTGGAGGAACGGGCCCAGGGGTCAGGGAGGGAGGTCTCTCTGCCTCTCTCACCGCAGGCAGCGGGGGCTGCCTGCGAGGCTGCTCCTCAGTGGGGCCCTTCCGTAGGCTGCATTCTTTGAAGCTCTG
Source organism: Catagonus wagneri (assembly GCA_004024745.2). Taxonomy (NCBI): domain Eukaryota; kingdom Metazoa; phylum Chordata; class Mammalia; order Artiodactyla; family Tayassuidae; genus Catagonus; species Catagonus wagneri. The sequence continues at coordinate 3,163,826 of PVHT021183519.1, read as the reverse complement.
GGTCCCTGTGGCTTCGCCTCCACGCAGAGAGACTTCCACAGTGAAGAAATCTTCCGCAGCAATGGGAACCTTACCAGGAGCCCCTTCTCTTATCTTTTTCAATTGAAATCTGAGTTACATACCACGGAATCTACCCTTTTTTCTTCAGGGCCACACCTACGGCACAGGGACCTTACCGGGCCAGGGATTAAACCCGCACAACAGTAGCAACCCAAATCACATCAGAGACAACACCAGATTCTTAATCAGCGGCACCACGGAGGAATTCCCCAGATCTCCCCTTTTAAAGTATACTAAGCGGGTTTTAGGATAGTCCTAAGATTGTGTCATCATCACTGTCTAATTCCAGAACATTTTCATCACCCCCAAAAGAAACCCATGCCCCTTAGCGATCAGTCCTCTTTCCTCCCTCCTCTTAGGCCCTGACAACTGCTAATCTGTTTTCCGTCTATGGATTTGCCCCTTCTGGACATTTCATGCAAATGAATCATACACTATGTGGCCGTTCGTGTCTGGCTTCTCTCCCCTGTTATCTTGCCACAAGATAAAAATTATCTCAGTAATTGCTTATGAAGGTCTAGAAGTTGCTAGTCTGGAGCAAATTCTCCTAAGAAAAACCTTTGGCCTTTCTCTTCTTGAGTGTTCCTCGAGGCGGCTCCTCTAGACCCTCATCCTCGTTGGGACTCAACTTTACTGAAAAGACAGTCACCACAAGTGAATACATTTTGGCTGACGGCTGAGGACCTGTGCTTAAGATACAGAGCAAGGGCTGACTGCTGGCACAGAAATTAGCTCGGTTCAAATCCCTCCCAACCGGCCATAGCCATTTCATCTCAAATAGTCGAATGGCCATTCAAGTATATAAAAAAAATGCCTCCTCAGTTGATCATAACTATGCAAAGAAAGGGAAAAAGATTTGCCCAAGGTCACACCAGTAGGAAGCAGTAAAGGCAGGGTTCAAGTTCAGGACTTGTGTTCCAGCCCTTTCCCCATCAACTTCTTCCATGTTTCTTAATGACTCAGATGGCACTTGCTGTAGACTAGACTACCCGGCAATCCTTCTCGCCCCTCCCGAAAACCATCCTGGGGAAAGGTGTCAGCATAAACAAACTCTTCTTTTGCTTTCTCCCCCATCCTTTCTCACTGAGCTTCCCTCTTTCCACATCCTGCAGCTCTCCAGGGGTTCACCAACATTGCTAATAATCTCACCAGTATTGAGACCAAATGCGTAGTTTTCCAACTTTCTGACCGTGATCTTGAGAAAATTGTTGAACCGCTTGTGCTTCAGTTTCTTCATTTTATGAGTGAGGGTAATATTAGTACTGACCTTCTAAGGCTCATAATTAATATGTGTATAGAGCTTAGAACAGTACCTGACACATAGGAAGCATTCAATAAATGATAGATTTTTTTTGGTATTGTGTGTTATTTCTGTTTCTCATGCTGTTGAGTAAAAACTCTATTTGTGCATAGTAAATGTTGGACAAAAGAGATATTCATAAATACCAGAGGAAGAAAGGCAGGAAGCAAGGAAGGAGGGAAGGAAGGGAGGGAGGGAAAGGAAAAGGGTAGAAGGAACAGAGGGAGGGAGGGAGGAGTTTGCAGTAGTTTGTTTCTAAATACAGAACAAAGATTGATCTGTAGCTGTTTTCTTTTAAAAAAAAAATTCATATACACGCCAAAAGAAACTTTCTGCAGCACAGAAAAGACATGTCCACTGACAATTTATGAAATTCACCTGAAGTTGCAAACAAAAAGACTAGTATGTGTCCTTTTTTGTTAGTCAACCCTGTAATAGCATTGGAGAATCAATACTCAAGTCCTCCTAAATGTGCTCTCATATCTAAACCTGCAGTTACTCTCGATTACATCAATTGCCATTTTATTAGATTCTCATTTCAGCATCCTAAGGGCCTGACTTATTTCATCCTCTGCATTGGCTGGGTATCAAGTTCTCTGTTGGATTTATCTTCTTTTTCTCTCCTTGAGATCTTCCTAGTGAAGATCCATGTTCTCGCTTGTAAACTTCACGGCCTTTCCTCGCGTCCGTGGTAGGTCCACTATGCTTTTAACCCTTCCACCCTCAGACATCTCATGTTGGGAAGTGCTGTCAGTGTCTGGCGAGAGGTGTGTTGGAGGCAGGGAGAAGTGACGATAAGAGAACTGAGATCCCAGAAATTCTTTCTCTTGACCCTTCCTACATTCACTTGGGTTCCTGGTTCCCACAGCAGCAGTTAGAGACAGCACTGGATGACATCCCTAAATTAGGCAGAAAAGCTGCAGAAACCTGCCACAGCCTTAATGTCATTCTGGCAGAAGAGATCTGTGTTATGGGTAGCCTTTAAGTAGCCGTATTTGGGTGTTAATGACCCACTGTTCTAGAGCTGCAAGGGCTGATTGGATAAGGGCAGCCAATCCAAAAATAAGCTGTGCCCATCAGATTCTCTTTGTGTGGCATTCGAACCAAGAAATGCCAAGTGAAGAATGTAATTAGGGATAGGGCTAAAATAGATGGTTTGTGATGCAAGAAGAAACCAGAGAAGTCATGATAATCTAGTATAAGCCAAAGTTACATAGGACCAGGAGTTGGAAGTAATAGAAGCCAGACTCAAAGAGTAACAGGAGAACAGAGAAGATATACCAAAAGACAGAGAAGCACAGTGATGTGGAGAAACGAGGGCACTTGTGGGAGAGAACCCTGTGCCAGCTCCCGTGGCCCTAGACCACATTCTGGTCCAGGCCATCAGTATCCTTAAGACTGATTTTCTTTTCTCCTGAGGTAGCTTAAGTGTCTGCTTCTTGCAACCACCAGAACCTGAGTAGCACCTGTTCCTCAGGCTTCTCTGGAGATGGAGGGCCACGTCTAATGGGGTCCTCAGACTACAGGCAGTAACAGGGACCAGTTCAACTCAAGTCAATGGAATTCATATTAATCCAACAAGTACGTAATTTGAGCACCTACCACATGAGGCCCTATGCAAGATTTTCAGAGATAAAGGTGAGAAGGGTAAAGGTGAGTAAGAAGGTCTTCTGCTTCAAGGACCTTACGATCCAAATAGGGTGGGAAAGTGGGAGAAATGCACAGAACTAAGTCAAAACAAAATAGAACAGATACGCGTGCTGGAGAAGGAAACACAATGCTTTGGAGTTTCAGGGAAGTTGTGGTCACATTTGGATGTGGGGTTCAGGAAAGGCTGCTCAACTTAGCAGGGGTTGCAAAGGACATACAATATCATGCTGCCTGTTCTTGCAGAGCTTGGTAGCGGATCGGCTACGAGGGTGAAGAGTCAAGCTCATGATACTGTGGCGATGAGATTGCAAGTCACATTGTCAGCGTAAGAGGAGCAATGTTGGTGATGGGGTTCAAGACATGCTACCTCAAAATATGGCACCTGGGCATACTGAATATCTTAAGCTGAAGGAATTTGAAAAAAATTGCAGAGGCACAAGGCTCATTCTGACCACTGCCCCACCACCAGCATGCTTCTTCACTGAAACAGGTCATAAAACTCCCATGTGAAAGGTATTCTCTCTGCACCAGGAGAAAGGAAGACATTCTTATCACCAGAGACAGGGAATTGGGGGCCAAGAAATCTGTACAGACAAACTCTATTAAACTAGCTCTTATCTTCTTAGTTACTTCTTCATCATTTTCTGCCCCTAACCCAAACCCCTCTGGCTTGTCCATTCTTCAAAAATGTTATGTTTCTTTGCTTAAAAGGTATAAAAGCTCCCTACTCTGGTCACTTTTTTGGGTCTGTACTTTATTTAAAATTTGATGCTTTTTTCCTATTAAGCTGTCTTTGTCAGTTTCATTGCCAGGGGCCCCAGAAGGGTTGAGCGAGGAAAGAGGAAAGTGGGGAAATGTAAATAAGCCCCAGAGACAAAGCTCCTGGCTGGGGACAGAGTATGACGGGTCACAGGCTGAAAGCCACTGTTTTCCTCCAAGATGTAACATCCTCTAAACTCAACTCATAGCCGCCCCCATAGACTTCTATTTAAAACATATAATTTATGGACTTTCTAATTTTATAAATAAAGCAGGTTCCTTGTTTTGTTTTGTTTTTTAAATTGAAGTATAGTTGATTTACAATGCAATATTAGTTTCAGGTGTCTGGCAGAGTGATTTGATATTTTTATATACTCCACTTAAAGTTATAAAATATTGGCTATGTTCCCTGTGCTGTATAATACATCCTTCTATTTTATCTATTTGATACCTAGTAGTTCGTACCTCTTAACCCCTTCCCCTGTCTTGCCCATCCACACAGCCCTCTCCCCACCAGTAACCACTGGTTGGTTCTATCTCTGAGTCTCCTTTTGTTTTGTTATATTCAGATTCCTTGATTTTTATTTTTTTATTTATTTTTTTATATCTTAATGAATTTTATTTCAATTATGGGTATACAAAAGATCATCACAAGTCAATTTGATAGAGTTTGTGTCCCAAACCCACAGTGCATCCCCCAACCCCCCAGATTGTCTTATTTGAAAAACCAAGGTTTTCCAAAGTCTATATGAGTCATTGTCTGTTCTGCAAAGAAGTTCATTGTGTCTTTTTAGTTTCTACATGTAAACGGTAGCATTGGGTGTTGCTGTCTAATTGTCTGACTGGTTTCACTTCGCGTGATAATTTCTAGGTCCATCCATGTTGCTATAAGAGATTCCTTGATTTTTAAAAAAAGGATTCAGATAAGGCAAAAGTCCATAAAGTACCAAATAAAAGCATGCCACAAGTCCTCCCCTCCTAAAGATAAATACTATATATTTTCCCCATATTTTTTTCAGAAGTGTCTATGCACATGAAAACACAATTCACTCCCTTTTAAAAAAAAATCAAAGTACACACAATGATGGGCAACTTTTTTTGAGTATACCGTCAAACATTTCCCAGACAGGCATGTATAGATCCACTTCATCTTTTCTCAGTATCACACTGAGTTCCATTGTGTGGGCTACAGAATTATTGTAGTTTATTTAATCCCCTAATGAGGAACAGGTAGGGGGGTTTTCAACTTTATGCTATTATAAATAATGTAATGAATATATCTGTTCCTTCCACAATTGTGTATTTCCATAGGATAAATCCCTATAGGTGGAATTTCTGGTTCAAAGCGTCTGTGCAGTCTAATTTTTGTAGACAAATCCAAATGGCTCTCCACAAAATGTTGTGCCAGTTTACTTTTCCATCTCCATCATAGAAGTGCTTATTCTCCCCACACTGTTGCCAGACCGGGTATTAGCAGTATTTGTCATCTTTAGTATTTGTCGTCTTTCCTACTCTGATAGAAAGTGGTAAAGCTGCTATTGTTTTGACTTTGTCTTACCTGTTATCAGAGAGACTGTGCATCTTTTCATAAGATTTGAATATTTGTAATTTACCTTCTATTGATTTCTTCTGTGAGTTTCTGTAAATGTCCTTTTCCCATTTTTTTTTCCATTTTTGGCCGCCCTGTGGCATATGGAGTTCTTGGGCCAGGGATCAGATCCGAGCCACAGTTGTGACCTACGCTGCAGCTGTGGCAACACCAGATCCTTTAACCCCACTGTGCTGGGCTGGGGATCAAGCATGCATCTCAGCGCTCCCAAGATGCTGACGGTCCCATTGCACCATAGCAAGAACTCCTTTTTCCCATTTTTACAATGAGCTGTTAGATGTTTCCCCCACTCATAATACACAGCATTTTCAAAGAGGTATGCAGAGGTCTGCGCTAGGAAACATTTCTAAGCTGTTCAGTGTATCCAGAGGGACATACCATCTCCGACAGTTGCGTACTTCCTGGATGCTCGTGGTGAACAGCTCGTGCAGTAGAAGTACGGTTAATATCGTATAAAAGACTGGACTTGAACATTAGAGACATCAATGATAAGAAAGTTTTGCAATAACATATTATCGTGGACTCAGGGAAGGGAACTTCGACCTGAACACCGTCTTGTGATGCAGAGGCAACTTGGGTGATGACACAAGACAGGACAGAAAGTTATACCAACACTGGAGCTCGGAGGAGGCAGTATTAACCATCAGAGCATGGCTGCTGCCATGCATGTCCGTGATATGTCATTTACTATTCCTGTTGATGTGCTTGGGTTAGCTGCTCAAAAAACTGTGTATTAGTCTATTCCATTGTGGGAGTCTGGGTCTCTTCTCAGTTAACCCTTTGCGGTCCTTAGAAAGTGTCAAGGATCCTTTCATGTTTGATTAAGGGATGATACCTCGACTAAGGCAAAAATCCACGTGCGAATTAGGAGATGAGGTGAGGCAGGAATAGAGAAGACCAGCCAACTCTTGTTGTCACCATGTTCCCAGAAAAGGCACCCGCGATGGTTCCAGAGCAGAGCCTATTCCCACGGGAGTGCACCAGCATTGACACAAGCAAGAAGAGAGGTCCTATCCTAATCCCATGGTGCCCAAGACCACGCATTCGATAAATATGTGTTCATTAAATGGAAATTTTGATGGCAAAATTCTCCAAGGAATCAAGAAGGAATAAAAATGCAAAACTAAACCTAAGACTTGAATTGCTAAAACTACATATAAACAAGTGCATTTATGTTTTATTCTTAGGCAACACTCCCCTCCAGGAGACATTTTTTTTCTTCTCCCAATTTTCAGTTTCTTCCTCCCACCGTGCACACTTGCTTTCCTCCCTCCTAGGGGTTTATGAAACCAAAGGTATTGCCAACCACTGCTCAGTTTCGCTGTGGCCAACAGCTGCATCCTTCTGAAGCTCCAGCTGGTTGGGGGCTCTCTCTGGCAGCCCGTTAGTCCAGGAGGCCTGCCTCGATGGTTCTGCAGCCTTCTCCAATGCAAATGACTGCAAACATGCCTTTCCCAACAAGGAAAATATGTAAGCTTTCGTTCCCAAGTTATGTTTCATGTTTACAACGGTCTTCTCATCATCGTTAGTTGGATTAAATTTAGTGATTACAAAGATTTTTGTTTTTATCAATAATACCCTTGATCTTGAAAAACAAGAACAATTTAAACAGACCCAGATGCTCTAAACTCCACCACATGTTTATTGTATGTTTTTAATTGCATTGTATTTGAGGCTGTCATTTAAATCAATTAAATATGAACATTATTCCTATGGCCACGTTTCCCTGATTTCTCACACTAAATCTTTGCTGTTCCTAGTTATGCAATTGCAAAAATTTTCGAAGAAAAACGTTTCATGGTAATTGTCATGGTATTGCACACACTCCTGTGAAACAGGTACATCCCCCCAAAGCGCCCATGGAGCCGAAATGTAATCCCATGAAAAATTCCCCTGGCTCCGCGAAGTCATTGATTTAAGTCACTGCTCTCTGCTCATCGCTTTTCAGGGAAAGTTCTTTCCTCCTTTAAAATGGATCATTTAGTTTCATTATTATCACTGTGATTATCAGCAACCCTTTCTGTCAATGTAATGCAACCAAGACTTACTGAGTGTCCTCTGACTTTCTGAAAACGTTCCCTCCATCTGTAAATCGAAGCAACTTTGGCGATGTTGGTTGTGCAACAGTAAATTCTGGGGCAGAGAAGAGAAAGGAGTGGGGAGGGAAGGCGTGGAATAATAAAATGGACTGTGTGGCTAAAATAAAAAGAAGACAGCTTGGCATTGGATCCTTCCAATGACCTTCCTTTGCAACAATCAGTGACCATGGACGTGTCATTTAACCTCGTTTGAATTTTAGTTTTCTCACCCATGAAATAAGTGTGTATGTAAAACCTTTATGAGAAACCACCCCTCCAGGTGTGTCATAGGTGACAGTTGTATAGATGGTCCCCAAATAGTGGACCCACCCAGAGCCTGACTGCTTCCTGTTCGCACAAGATGGGGCCCTCTCTGAGAGGTTCCTTCCTGAGTCCCCCAGGTCTTGCAGATGAAGGGAGAGGCTGAGGGGTTCTGGCCAGAACCAGGGGGAGCTAAGGTGTGCAGGAGAGGCCTCCTGGATGGCCAGGGGACTGTGATGATAGGAAGGAAAGCGAGCAAGGGGCCTGCAGCGGTGTCACAACCCTTGGGATGAGGATGAAGGAGTAATCCTTTCCTTGGGACCGTCCTGAGAATAAGACAGAACTGAAGGTACTTGGCTTCTCTAAGCTAGCCAAGTTTTTACTCTTATTTTCTGATTTCTTTCCCTTTCACCCTCCCTTAAGAAGCCTTCTGAAAAATTCCAACTGTCAGAGCTGAGCTAAAGGGAGTTAAGAGAAAGCGTTTGTGTCCAGTTGGGCTGCAGCATTAAAAGAGCAGCCTCTGTTCCTGGGACCAACCGGGCAGGAACAGTGGGGATCAGGATGGGTGAGCCCAGGGGACAACTCCCGCTGACAGACCACGGCCTCTGGGTCCCAGCTGTTCCTTCCTCCTGGAGACTCTCCTTCCAGAGCTAAATCCCTTTGGAGTTTTATCTCAAGAGAATTCTCCCACACTCCCACCAGGTCTCACACCCCAGATGCCCGTCTTTGATACCCCAGTTGGCTAACAACCTCTGTCTCATGCTTAGCTGGGGTCAGACTCCGGATTGTTCCTAGCAGTGGTGAAGGACTACATGGAGCCACCCACACCCTCTCCCAGGCCACCAGATGACCCAGGGCACAGAGTGGCTGCCCAAAAAAAGGTGCAGCCTGTGGTCTGGAAGAGTATTTTCCTGGCCTCTCTGCTCCAAGGTTGACCTTCTCATCTCCAACTTAGCTCTAGTCAACAAAGCAAACTGGCCCACATGACTCCCCTCTGGGATGCAAAGGGCTGGATAACCATGAACGGACATGAAGGCTGGGATCCTGTTCTAGAAGTTAATTTGCTGTCAGGGGTCAAGTGCCTTCCATTGAATGTCAAAAGGCCACTTAAAGATCAATGTACTCTCCTTTGTCATCTGTGTTTGTTATCTGTGCGCTACACCGAGCATGGTGAATGGGAACTCAGCAGCTCCAGCAGCCTGCTTCCAACTCTTTAAGCTCAAATTGTAGTAACAGCAGCTGACAGATTTGTGTGTTTATTTTTTTCAGAGCATAATGTAGGCCAGACCTAGATTATCTCATAAAATCTTCACAGTCAATCTCTGCCTTCGGTCTGATTTTGCTCATTTTTGATAAGAAAACAGAAATTCAGAGAAAGTGATCTGCCCAGAGTCACATAGCTGGCGAGCAGGGAGGGCCAGACAGCAGTGCCAGCTTGGCCTCCTCACCATGAAGCCACATTGGAACGGTGGCTGGTACTCATTAAGGTTCTGGTGGTCCCTGGTACCAGACACCAAAATGGGCTGGCTTCATAAACAAGTAAATACATAAAAGAGGGGGTAAGGAAAGGGCTTATCATGTCCTAGAAGATTTCTAGAAGAGCCCTCAGGATCCACTGGAGAGCTGCTCCCCCCAGACGAGAAGGAAGCAGGGTCGCTGGGGGCCTTCTTTCCAGGACACTTGGTGCTAACTCGTATCTTCGGTGGCCCAGATTTACATCGCAGAAAAAAAGAGGTCAGACCAGCCCAGCTCGGTCAGCTGTACATCTGGATCAACTGGCTTTGGCCGACAGGTCAGGGGCGGGAGCAGACACAAGGGTACTGGGAAGGGGCAGCTGACATTCTCCTACCCGGCATCTGATGGGTGACACATTCATGAGTTACCTACAGGAAGGTGGTCGCAGGGCCAAGAAGGAGGAGGGCGAGAAGGAGCCCTTCCAGGGGTCCTCTCTGCTCCGACGGGTTCTTTGTGCTCCTCTGACCATTTTGGACTCTAACTGCTTTGAGGGGTGCCCGCTTTCTCTGTGCTGAGAAACAGCTCTCCCTGGTAGCCAAGGAAAGAAAGAAAATGGGGACATCGGTGTCGGATGTGTGTGTGGGTGTATTGATCAGAATAGAGAGAGCAGATCCCACTGTGGCCGATGGCAGGGACCAGCTCTACAACTGGGCAAAAGAGGCTGGGGCTCAAGTCCGGGCTGGAGGCTGAGGCTGAGGCCTCAGGGAGGGGTCCTTGGCCGCCCCGCTTGCCAGTACAATCCGACGCTCAACCCAGAGGCCGCACGCGTATTCACACATCTGTTCAGCACTTGCCGGCAATCACTTAAGTTTTATTATTGGACTTGTCACCATATTAATGTAGCTGTACATTTAAATTGATTGTAATTGTGAGTTTCCTGAAAAACCTTGGGTTTTTTGCAAGTATTAATTAACCGGTGCACTTACATTAAAAACAATTATGTAACCTCAGACCTGCCTTCCTTGCTCTCCATGTCAAAAACGGGGGTTTTGTGTAATGCATAAAACATGTGGATTAATATTTCACAATTAAGGTCAATTTCCATTTGGAAAGGGAAGATAATTAACTGCCTCTCACCTGCAATCTCCTGACATGTTTCAATTAAGAAAACAGTTCTTCATAAAACTCTGTAATCTGGACACTTGGAGAACATGTTAATGAAGCTACTGATAAATAGAATCATTAACAAAATAAATCAGGACCCCTGACTGCAAAACTGAAGTGGCATCTGTTTTCACGTTAAGTCAGTAAGGCTAGAATTTGGGAAAGCTAACACAAAGGCACAGCTTGGTCCTTAAGCAGCAGAGGGGGGAAATGTGGGGTTCTCCAGACTCCACATTTCACCTTGCAGTGAGGTGAAGCCCTTCCCGCAAATGTGGAGTCGGGTGCAAGGGTTTCTTGTCTTGCTCTGTGGCTCCCCAGCTGGGTGACTCTGTTCAAGGCTCGATCTCCATTCCCTTATTTATTAACAAGCATAAGTTGTATAGACTTCATATTGCTGTTGGAATTGTACTTGAGCTAATAAATGAAACGTGCTTAGTACTGCCACCAGCGTTCATTGGGACCCAGTAAAAGGAAGATGCTGCTGTCCTGTTGGTCCAGGAGGGGAAGCCCAGAGAGGGAGGTGGGAAATCTGTAGCTGTGGAGCCTTGGGCAGCCCCTTCCCCTCTCCAGCCACCCAGCCCCGTCTGTGGGGGAAGTTCAGAGCCCTGTCCTGCCCGGTGGCCCTGTGTGACCTCTCCTCTACTGTGATGGGGTGAGACGCCAGTTCCCTCATTCCCTCTCACGTGACAGGGGCTCGCCCAAGACCTCGTACCTGTCAAGTTAAAAGGATAGAAGCTCCTGGAAGCCATGGATCTCATTCTTTAACAAGGTCTGCCCAAGGTCATGGCAAAAGAGCAAGAAATCCTACAGCCCACAGCCACCTGTGTGACGAGGCTCCGCCTCCATTCCCTGCCTGGAGAAACCATCACCATAAACCCTATAGAATCTCTGTTTTGCAGACCCTAAGCCCCTCAGAGGCTATTGAACTCCCGACCCCTTGAGACCCATTTTCAGAATCACCGACTTCACTAACTTCTAGATGTGTAGGTGGCAGGATGGGGGCGGGGGGCGGAGTCTGGACCCAGCTCGGCACTCCCACCCCCACCTCTTCCCAGTCACTAGAGCAACTGGGCTCATCCCAGCCTCTCCGGCCTTAGCTTCCTTATCAGTAATGGGGGCCAATCACAGGACATCGAAGTATATAATTGTCCTCCACTTGTCTATAATTTTCTTATCTCCTCCAGAATCTTTTATTTTATTGTTTTTATGAGTCATAGATTCGACAGAGTTATCTTTTTTGGAAAAGACACGTGTCCCAGTTGGTTGGGGCTTTGATCTCTGTCTTCGGTGATGGGGGAGGGTCCTTTCCCCATCCCCACTCCCCACGGCTGTGAGATTTCTCTGTGAGACGATCCCTCATCCAGGTTCGGTGCCCAGTGAGGTTCCAGGGTTAGAGGACAGGGCAGCGCTCGGGGTTCAGCCAAGGAGGCTGAGGAGCTGCGATCTGCGCCCCCGCGTGTGAAGGTGCCAGGCCAGCAGTGACTTGCAAGCATGAGATGGAAAGGACAGTTCGCCATCACCCTCCACCCCCTCGGTAGGTGGCGACAGGCAGAGCGGAGGCAGGCTCTCCCACACTGGCTTCCTCCAGTCCAGACCCCTTACTGGGACAGGTTTGCCTCTCCGAGCAGAAGCAGTGCTGTTGGGAAGAAGCAACCATGCCACCTAAGTTCTCATTGTAGCAGAGCGAGCCCTCTCTGCACACTAGTCACATCATTCTCCCCTCCGGGGAGCCCCTCTGCTCACTCTCCTGCCTGACACCAGCAGCTGCCGACACCCAGCAGGACAGCAGGAGTAGCTGGAATTTAAGGGCTAAGCTCCGAAGGCTGCCCTCCCGGAGCCCACCCCCCTAACACGCATCCTCACACGGTCCCCCAAAGGCAGCTGTCGCAGAAATTCCCTGGCTCCAAGGAGGCTTCAGGGCAGCAAAGAGAAGACAGGGAAGGCAGAGGGCTTCAGAGAGAAGAGCTTCTGACTGTGAGCCATGAGTCCCGGATCCTTTCATTCATCCACTCAACAAATATTTACTGCGAGCCGACCAAGTGCCAGGCACTTGGGGATACAGACCTGGGGATACAGACGTGAAAGACACAAATGAGATCCCTCACGGTGGAGCTTATAAGTGGAGAGAGACTATGAAATAAAGATGTAAATAAAGCAGAGAAGGAGTTCCCTGGTGGCTAGGTGGGTTAAGGATCCGTCATTGTCACTGCTATGGCTGTGGTTACAGCTGTGGTGAGGGTTCAGTCCCTGGTCCAGGAACTTCCACGTGCTGCGGGTGTAGCCAAAACGTAATCATAATAAAGCAGAGAATATAGAGAAAAAGACGCAACAGGGAAGGCCCCCAGGAGTGGGGGTGGGGTTACAATTTTAAATGGGTGATCAGGGACAGTCTCATTGAGAAGATAACAGGGGACCAAAGACCTGACACAGGTGAGCTCCCAGTCCTGGTTCACACCTGGCTCCCTGGGGGAGCTGGAAAAGTCATCTTCCTTCTCTGAGTTTTCCTGGCAAATAGTCAAATAGGAAGTTTTATCTAAATAACTTGCAAACATATTTTCCTCTGCAGCAGGCCCGTGTAGTCAAACAAAGAACTATCCAGAGCCCCATAAATGAGGATTTCCAGGTAAAAGATGGGCTACTCAGTTAAATTTGAATTTGAGGAGTTCCTATCGTAGCTCAATGGTTAATGAATCCAACTAGGAACGATGAGGTTGTGGCTTCAGTCCTTGGTCTCACTCAGTGGGTTAAGGATCTGGCGTTGCCGAGAGCTGTGGTGTGGGTTGCAGATGCAGCTTGGATGCTTTGTTGCTGTGGCTGTGGCGTAGGCCGGCAGCTACAGCTCTGATTGGACCCCTCGCCTGGGAAACCCTCTATGCTGCGGGTACGACCCTAGAAAAGACAAAAAACAAAAAAAAAGTTGAATTTGAAATAACACTGAATTATTGGGGTTTTGTTGTTGTTGTTTGGGGTTTTTTTTTTTTTTTGCTTTTAAGGGCCACACCCATGGCATATGGAAGTCCCCAGGCTAGGGGTCGAATCAGAACTGCAGCCACCAGCCTACACCACAGCCACACCACAGCAACGCCAGATCCAAGCTGCGTCTGCGACCCACACCTCAGCTCATAGCAACACCAGATCCTTAACCCACTGAGCAAGGCCAGGGATTAAACCCATATCCTCATGGATACCAGTCAGATTCATTTCCACTGTGCCACGATAGAAACTCCCAAATCACCGTTTAACGTAGTTATATCCCAAATAATGCACGAGACATCCTTATACTAGAGTGTTTGTCATTTATCTGAAATTCAAATTTAGCTGGGTGTCCTGTCTTTTTAGTTGCTGAATCAGGCAGTCCTGCAGGTGACAGGAAAAGGGAAGGACTCCCCAGAGTTCTGAAGTCTCCGACCCAGCAGCCTCTCCGGGCCTCAGTTTCTCTGTGGGCAGGGGACAGATCTCTAGGCCACGAGAGACAGTGATGGAGCCAAATGAGTGATCACCACCTTCCATAGCTTAGCCTGAGGTCAGTCCCGGGCCAGGAGCTCTTGGGTCTCAGAGACATTTCAGTAAATTACCCCATGAGAAAGCACCAAGCCCAGCACCTGGCGACAGCGGGTTCCCAGAAACTGTTTGTTTTGTTTGGGTCTAGTTTTCCGGAAAACCACCTTGCCCTCTCACCACCACCCCCACCACCACCACCCCCTCCTGAGGCTTTCTGTAGGTCAGCTTCTGGCCCATTTGTCTTAGATGGTCCCTCAGCCCATAGGGCCAGGAAGCAATTGATGGAGCATATTACTGAGTCTGGGAAAAGGGCCCAGGAGCGCTTGGTGGTTTTCTCTCTTCCCAGAAGTTTGCTCTTTCCTGGGTTAAGAGCTAAGTTCTTTCACTGTCATTTGTCTTGGAGGGGCTGGCCGTGGGCTCTCCCACCCAGCGAGAGTTTAACTGGAAAAAAAAAGGAGACACTTGTTAAATGCACTGGAAATGGTCTCTTAATGGTATGAGGTAGAAGCCAAGCCAATGGCTGCTCCAGAGCTGAAGCTTCAGAACGTGCTGTCAGCAGCTGGGACCTCTCAGATGGCAGCAGCTCTAGCTTTCTCCCTGGACTAAAATTAATAACCAAGGCAGCCTGCTCTCAATTATCTGCCTTGTGGCTTGTCTGAGGTCGAATAACTTTAAGGTGAGGGAGAGGGAGGCTGGGCAGAAGGGGTGAAGGAGACCCTGACTAGCCAGCAGGCGGAGCTGGGAGAAAGCATGACACCTGTCTATGCCCGTTCCTGTTATCTATTGCTGCGTAACTAAACACCCCCTGGAATGCAGGGGCTTCAGATAACTACTTTTTGTTTCTCGTGGTTTCTGTGGGCTGAGTGGGCTCAGCAGAGCAGCACTTCTGTGTCTCTCCTGTGATGGCCTTTGGGCAGTAGCAGGAGCTGAAGCTGTCTCTAGGCTTGACCAGCCTGGGCATCTGAAAGCATTTCTTCATGCATGTGTCTGGTGCGTGGCCAGATGGTAGGAACAGCTGGGGTCACCTCCACGTGTTCTGCCTATGGGGTAGCTTGGGCTCCCTCACAGCATGGCGGCCTCACAGCAGTCGCCTTCTTAGACCATAGCAGCTTGCTCCAGATCATGCATTTCCAAGACAGAAGTTGCAAGGCTTTCTATCACCTGGTCTTAGAGGCCACACAGTGTTGCTTCCACTGACTCTAATGCTTAAAATGGCCAGCCCAGATTCACAACCAGGTTGTGAATTCTGAGAGGTGAGGTTTACGGGGCAGGGGGGCCAAGAATTTGGGAGAACTAGCTACCAGAGTATTCTACTGTGTGTCTGGGGCTGGGATGGGACAACACTAGCTGAGGGTGGGGGGGTAGGGTTGCCCATCAGCTGATGTTCTAGGCAGAGCAGAAGCAGAGCAACAAGGACGGCCACTTTGCTCACTGGTGTAAATGATGCCCTCTAAACGTCAGAGAGGGAGTTCCCTTTGTGGCTCAGTGGTTAACAAATCCGACTAAGAACCGTGAGGTTGCGGGTTCGATCCCTGGCCTTGCTCAGTGGGTTAAGGATCCGGCGTTGCCGTGAGCTGTGGTGTAGGTTGCAGATGCGGCTCGGATCCTGCATTGCTGTGGCTGTGGCGAAGGCCAGCGGCTACAGCTCCTGTTAGACCCCTAGCCTGGGAACCTCCATATGCCACGGGTTCAGCCCTAGATAAGGAAAAAGACAAAAAAAATAAATAAATAAAACCTCAGAGAGTAAGGCTATTAGAGCAAATAATCAAGAAACCTGGATTCTTATATTGGCTCTGGCTTTCTCTGGCTGCGTGTCTGTGGGCAAGTCCCAGACCCCTCTGGGCACTGACTTCCTCACCTTAAAATTGAGGCAGACGGATAACACTCATAGTTTCCCCTCACCTCTGAGTTAAGGAATAGAGCATATTATAGGAGTTCATCACAGGGCTCAAGTCTCTTTCTTAAGAGTCAAAGAGACCAGAGACCCAGGGCCATTCTGAGACAAGCACAAAAACTAGAGATGCCAAGTAAGCAGTCACTGATCTTCCTAATTTTCTGCTGCAAAAAAATCCATGTGGCTAATTGGTGCATCTAATTCTGAGGACTCTGCACGTCCATTCCCGATTGCATACGTGTATGCTTGTGCACATATGTACTTGGGTGTATACTGATTCATGTATGTGCTTGCGGGAGTGCAAATGTCAGGTAAGTGTCCCACTCCATGTTGTTTCTGCTCAAGGACAGACTGCCAAGTGAGTAGTTTATCCTGGAAACAGCCCCACTATTTATATAACTATGTGTCGTATGGCCTTTTAATTTAGCCCTCATTCCAAATGCATGACACGTCCTTTTGACACCTTGAAGAAATGTTTCTCAGATGGCAAGCTGGGCACGGCAGCTCCAGGCTGTGAAAGGAAAACACACAGCCCTGAAAATTAAAAGTAATTTAGGTCCTCTTAGGAAATGCCTCGCTTCAGGCTATTTGATGTGGTCATTTATTAAGTGACTTGATCAGGGAAATAACACAATCTCAGAGCAATTAAGTCCCTTTCTGGGCACTCCTGGATCCTCCCAATTAGGAAGGGGGTGATGTGTTCATAATGGGACTATCAGAAGGGAACGGTCTCCTAGGGCTGGGGGGTGGCTAGCTGTTCAGCTACAGCAACTTTAGGTTGCCAAGAAATATACCTTAAATCACCAGCTCTGGGGAAAACTCCTCGGGTAAAATTCAAGCAGGGATTTTTTTTTTTGTTTTTTGTCTGTTTTGTTTGCTTATTTCCTTTTAGGGCCATACCTGAGGCATATGGAAGTTCCCAGGCTAGGGGTCGAATGAGAGCTGCAGCACCAGATCCGAGCCACATCTGCACCCTAGGGCAGCTTGCGGCAATGCCAGATCCCGAACCCACTGAGCAAGGCCAGGGCTCAAACCCACATCCTCAGGGACACTGTGTTGGGTTCTTAACCCACTGCACCACAATGAAGACTCCCCAATTCAAGTGATTTTTAACTTAGTATACTTGTCCTTACAGTGAGGTAACTTAAGGTATAGAATCAGAGCTCATCAGAGCCTGGAGAACCTCAAAGCTCCCTTAACCCAAGTGCGTCATCTCTCTACCAAGGAAACAGAGAGTGCTAGTGTCCAAGGCCCCATGCCTTGTCTTTGAGGACCTGGGACCAGCACCCCGGTCTTCTTTCTTGCCGTTCAGGGCGCTTGGCTAAACTAAAGGAGAAAGGGACTCTCTGAGGCTCTGTTAGGGTAGTGGAGCATCCACATAACCAGACATGGCTCCAGCAATGAGCAGGGACAAAAGGACCCAACATACCAGGAGAAGCTTCCTGTGCAAAATGTGAACGGCTACGTGAATGCTCAGGGAAAGAAGTTGTCCAAGAATATTTGTCGAGGACCTACTATGTGCCGGGAACCGCACTGAAAACCGGGAATACAGCAAACAAGATGGTCTCTGACCTAGTGAGGGGGCTGACATTGGAGGGGGTGGGGAGGAAGGTGGAGGATAAGGGAATGAGTAGATGGGTAAATGGGTGGATAGGTAATTACTGGATGGATGGAGAGATGAATAATCAGCGAATGGAAGGTTGCAGATGGAAGGTTGCAAAAATTTAAAGAGAGATGAGAGCCATAACTCAGGCACAAGTAGGGCCTGGACGGAGAACTTGGAGTCCTGCCCCTCCTTGCGAGCCGGCAGCACAGCCAGAATCAACTCTCCTGCTCAAAACAACCGGATATCCAGTCCTCAGTCATCCACACCCCACCTCCCACAGCCTATGTTGCTCTGATATTTGCATTTTACTTCAATGCTGGTTAATCTGATCACAGCGCCCACCACCACCACCACTAGTCAAAACCCCTCCTGTTCTTGTGCTCAAGCCAACACCCCGTCCCAGGATGCCATCCTATGCCCTCTGTCTCTTTGCCCCTCCATTTACCACACTCCGCTCCCCCCAGGCCTCTGGTCTTGGCTGGCCTGTCTGGACACACACCTGCAATCTTCTAGAGGAGAACCTGCTAGGCTCGGCTCGGCTCCCCCATCCCCAGCTAAATTGTCAGGACAACGAAAACAGGAACTGCCTTCTTCTTCAGGATCCCACAGATGGAGCCTGTGGCCGGGCGCACAAGATTTTAGCAAGAGCAGAGCCTCCAGACAAAGTGAACGGGAGGAGATCCCAGGAAAAGCACCTGGCTGGGGGGTCACCCCTAGGAAACTCTGAAACCTGGGCTTGCCTCCTAGAACCCGTTCTATTCAGCCCTACCCCACCCCCTGCAGCGCTTTCCCGGAGCATCCCCTCAGAATCGGAACTGGCCCAAGGCCTAGCTTGCTGGGCAAGGATTAGAGGAGGGGCCTCTTGGACTGTTTTACAACCAAAACAACTCCTCTGGGCTGACTAGTGACTCAGCATCTTGGATCTCAAATGAAAAAAAAAAAGCCCTTTTCATCCTGGCATGCAGGAAGCAGAGAGGGTCCAGCTGACTTTGTGAAGCCACCATGCCAGCATCCAGCCGTGTCAAATCTGGTCATTTGAAGCGTGAACAGCTCTGCCAACCTCCTAGACCAGCAGGAATGAGAGAAGAGCACCTCCTGTTGATGGGCTTAGCTGCCCCATTTCATAGACCAAGAAGTTGAGACCTAAACATCAAAAGCTCTTAGGTCCCCATATTATTCCTCTTTCTCCCTGATGTCTGGAGAGGACCTCTCTGAATAGGTGAAAGATAAAGCATTACGTCTTCTTGGAGTTCCCATTGTGGCTCAGCGGTTAAGGAATCGGACTAGCATCCACGAGAATGAAGGGTCAATCCCTGGCCTCCCTCAGTGTGTTAAGGATCCAGCATTGCCATGAGCTGTGGTGTAAGTCACAGATGCTGCTCGGATCTGTTGTTGCTGTGGCTGTGGCTGTGGCCAGCGGCTACAGCTCTTGTTCAACCCCTAGCTTGGGAACCTCCATATGCCTCGAGCGTGGCCCTAAAACAGCAAAAAAAAAAAAAAAAAAAAAAAAAAAAAAAAAAAAAAAAATATATATATATATATATATATATAAATATAAAATAAAACAGAATTACCTCTTCTTCAGAACAACTGAAACCTCGTCCTGAATACACATAGATTTCACAGGGCTCCGATCTTTCTGTCTTTGGCATCTGGTGAGTCCTACTCACCCCTGCTCAGAATATTTTCTAATGCATAAAATAAAATACTCAAGATTGCGAAGAAAACCAGTTATATTGAAGTAAAGTTATAAAAATCACTGTTAAAGTGACACAGTAACATATGTGTGTCTTTATTGACATTTTAAATTGCAAGATCTAAATCAACTATAATAAAAAAAATTTTTTTCGTCTCTTTGGGCTGCACCTGCAGCATATGGAAGTTCCCAGGCCAGGGGTTGAACTGAAGCTGCAGCTGCTGGCCTACGCCACAGCCACAGCAACGTGGGAGCCTTAACCCACTGAGTGAGGCCAGGGATTGAACCCACGTCCCCATGGATACCAGTCTGGTTTGTTACCACTGAGCCACAAAGGAACTCCAAAAAAAAATTTTTTTTATTAACTTGCAGTAGGTCTAATAAGTACTATATTTCCTTTTATTTTTTATTTTTTTTCTTCTTCCATAATTGTTTTTATTTTTTATAACAATGAATTTTATTTCTATTATAGGTATACAAAGATCATCACAAGTCAATGTGATAGATTTTGTACCCCAAACCCACAGTGCATCCCCCCACCCCCCAGATTGTCTTATTTGAAAAACCAAGGTTTTCCAAAATCTGTGAGTCATTGTCTGTTCTAAGTACTATATTTCCAAAGTAGTGATAGACGTGAGTATTTCAAAGTGTCTACACCAACTCTAACATGAAAATATCGGTGGTTTCTGCTGGTGAGGAAGTCATACCTATTGCCTAAATAACACCGCGATGGCTGATGCCTGTATTCTTGGAGGAGCTGCTAAACTGCAGTAAGATGCAATCCAAGTTCACAGACACCTTGAAGGCTGTCCGTTGGCCCATTAGTTTGCATTTTCACGAAGTGGCTCACTACTTAATGGCGGGATCTTAGACAACAGCCTGACATACTCATACCCCAAACCCAGTGCCCAGCCCACTGCCAGACACTCAAGAAAACGAGTGCTAAATCCAGTCCAATCCTTCTCGGCCCTTCCCGCGCACGGGCGGCTTAGGGGCAGCACACCGTGTCTGCTCTTAATCTGAAAGCACAGGCTCTTGTAGAGGGGCTTTCTTTTCATTTGAATATGTTTGGAACAAGCCCCATGACTGCTGGGGGGAGACCCGTTGGGCGGCAGGAAACATTCGAGAACAGTTCATCCTTATGAAAATAGCCTCCCTCTGACATCGGGAAGAGCAGGCGGGGGCCCTTGGAAATGAATCACTGTTCCAAAATGAGGCAGTTATTTCAATAAGGTGCTTTCCCTTCTGCCTGGGCCATCGCTGACATAAAATACCATGAAGTGTGGTCGCTGCCGCGGGGGGCGGGCTTGGGCCTTGCCCAGCGTTCCGTTGTGCTGGCATCAATTAGCCCGCCTGGCATCTGGACACAGCTTCGGGTCCCCTTCCTCCCTTTGGCTCCTGCCAGATGGTGGTCAGTGTATCAGCATTAACCGAACAGGTATATTGCTCAGAGCAGCAACATAGGGTAGTGGTTACACGCCCAGACTCCGCCACCAGACCTTGGTTCAACTCCCTCCTCCTCCGCCGCTTTACTGATTTAACCTTTCAAGTGTGCACTTTATCATCTGTAAAATGGGCCTATTCATGGTATGCACCTCAAAGACTTATCAGGGAATTCAATGAAATCCTGCTTCTAAAGCCCCTTTCTTAGTGTCTGAACATAGTAGCATTCAATAAAAAGTTCTCTAGTGGCCCAGTGCTTAAGGATCTGGCATTGTCGCTGAAGCAGCTTTGGGTTGATGCTGTGGCTGAGGTTCGATCCCTGGCCCAAGAAGTTCTGCATGTTGCAGTCAGGGCAAAAAAAGGCGGGGGAGATAACGATTTTTTTCTAACCTTTTTTGGAGCTTCTTCTGGGACAAGGCATCATGCTGGATACTGGACTATTCCCATGGCCAGGAATGACCAAGGGCTGCAAGGGAGAAATTATTCAATCCAGTTAATTTTGAACAGCTTTGGGGGCAGGGGAGCGAGTTCTGGGGAAATTGCTCATATTCACTAAAGGCTGAAAAGTGTACCTGCTCTGATAAGAGAGGAGACCCCTTCTAATGTGCTGTGGGTTGAGGGGGGGTGAGTGCAAACATTCTTCCACCCACTCTTTTGCTTGTCAGGCTGTGAAAGGAGACAAAAGTTTTGTCCTTGATCCTCAAAGGGTGCTAGAAACTCCAGGGAAGGAAGCACCAGCCTTGGCATTGAGCTGTGCGCTGGATGTACCACAGATGCAGGCATGAGCCCAGGGCTGTGAAGTCCTACAATACAAAGCCACCTTTTGTGGGTCAAAGCATATGAGCATTTTCTTGGAGCGAGGACTTTCCTCACATTTCCGGTGGGGTCTCTGACCCCCAAAGTTAAAAACCACTGCTCTGGAGTTCCCGTCGTGGCTCAGAGGTTAATGAACCTAACTAGGGTCCATGAGGACACAGGTTCAATCCCTGGCCTTGCTCAGTGAGTTAAGGATCCAGCATTGCCATGAGCTGTATAGGTCGCACACGCGGCTCGAATCTAGTGTTGCTGTGGCTGTGGCGTAGGCCAGGGGCTTCAGCTCCGATTTAACCCCTAGCCTGGGAATCTTCATATGCCACAGGTGCGGCCCAAAAAGACAAAAAACAAAACAACAACAAAAAAACCCCACTGCTCTTCGGATTAGCTTCATCCCATTTTGCACGGTTCTCAGACTACACTGGGAGCACCGGTCCCCTCTCTGCAACAAGACTGCATTTGCCGTCCCTGGCTCTTACCAACAGGGCCACATGCATTGATGGAATCTGAATATTTCTAAATATTTTGCCTTTTCTCAGAAATCGCACCTTCTCACTTTGGAGAGCCGGAGGGATACAGGCAATGAACACAAATCCTAGAAGACCTTCCCAGGTGTGGCCAAAACAGGTCAGGAAGACCGCCTTTATCCAGCATCAGCTCTGCTCTCCGCCAGCGAGACATCGTGAGTCTGACCTGCTCATGCCCCTCTCTCCATCCTAATTCTCCTTGTTGTTCAAAGCCCAAATCAAGACCACCTTTTCAAAGAAGCCTCCCTTGCCCACCCAGGCACACGCCGTTTCCTCCCTCTTGACCTCCCAGCCCCAGTCATGGTTCTAAGTTAGTGGGGTGTGTGCGGTCTTGTAATCGTCTGCTTCACACAGATTGACTCTGTTGCCCAGCTGGTCTGTACACTCCAGAGGGCAGAACAGTGTCTTTCTCTTTTCTTCCCCTCATAGAGCCTAGCAGAGTTGGACACGGAGAAGAAGCACTTTGAACGCTTCTTTAGGGAAGTTCCTGTCGTGGCTCAGTGGTAACGGACCCGACTGTGATCCATGAGGTTGTGGGTTTGATACCTGGCCCTGCTCAGTGGGTTAAGGATCCTATATTGCTGTGAGCTGTAGTGTAGGTTGCAGACACGGCGGAATCTGGCATTGCTGTGGCTGTGGCATAGGCCAGCAGCTGCAGCTCCAATTCATCCCCTAGCCTGGGAACTTCCATATGCCTTGGGTGTGGCTCTAAAAAAAAAAAAAAGACTTCTTAGAGCTGATACTTGAGGAAAATAAGTATATTTGTTTCATTGACTGGAATGGAATGGGATTGAATCGAATTGTTGGTGGGGCATTGTCCGTATTGACGTAGGTGACATCTGATATTCTGGAAACTTCTCAGATTAAACGTGAGTCAGAAAAAAAAAGCTAATAGAAACTACAGATTCCTTAAGAATCGCCTCATCCCTAGCCAAGTGCTAAGTAGCCACAAAGTTTATAACGCATTGAGCGTACAAATTTTTCCAGTTAAGAATGCTTGCTATTCAGAAGGGGAAAAGCTCAGTAACTGAATGTGATTACATTTTCTAGTTTCTACTTGTACCTTTCTCACCACCTAAGTGTCCTTATCCCCAAACCCCAAATCATGAGTCAGTGCTCATAGATGGCGGGTTTGGGGGGGACCCAGAGATGTAAAGTCCATTGAGAGTGTGCAGTGGTCCCCATGATTTCAGGAATTATTTCCTCATGTGAGTGTGAATGTGTGTATTCATCATCACCTATGAATATATGTGTGCTTGTATGTGTCCATATGTGTAAATCAGGGACAGGTATTTGCTTATTGATACATTTATTTATATGTGTGTGTGCACATTCCCGTTCAACTGTGTGTGTGTGTGAGAGAGAGAGAGAGTGTTTCTCCACTTACCTCTTGAACAAGGACCCTAAATTAAAGTCTTGCTGAGGCTATAAAACGTAATGTTTCATAATCTCGTGGGCTTCATTTAAGCCTCTGGACTTGTACTTAACCTCTCTGAACCTCAGTGTCACCATCTGCAAAATGGAGCTGTTAAGGATGCCCAGCTCATGGAGGTGTTTTGAAATTATGTGAGATAGCACAGTGCTGGCACCCAGGCCTTCAGTAAATTCTTCCTATGATTAATGTTGCTATTCCAGAGGAACTAAAGGCATTAAGGCTCATGATTTATAGTATGGATTTTGGCATTTAAGAACTGAAATTTGGAGTTCCTTTTGTGGCTCATTGGGTTAAGAACCCGACTAGTATCTATAAGGATGCAGGTTCAATCAGGTTCATAGCCTCACTCAGTGGGTTAAGGATCTGGTGTTGCCACAAGCTGCAGCGTAGGTCGCAGATGTGGCTCGGATCTGGTGTTGCTGTGGCCGTGGCGTAGGCCGGCAGCTGCAGCTCTGATTCAACCCCTAGCCTGGGAACTTCCACAGGCTGAAGGTTCGGCCCTAAAAAGAAAAAAAGAAAAAGAACTGAAATTTCAGAGGCTCCTTACCAGCTGTGTGACCTTGGACAGGCTCCCAGTGGTTAGAGTTCTCTGCAGGTGTCAGGAAGACAGGTCTAGGCTGTAGGAAAAGCCATCTCTGCCCTTCTCAGGTTTCAGCCTCCAGGACCTGGAATCTAATTCCTCCTCTGGACATGCCGGTAATAGCCATTTTATAGGATTATGGTACCCACTATACATTAGCATATACTGTTTTGCATATAGAAGATTCTCCATGAGTGGAAGAAATCTGAACAGATACTCCTGGCTCAATGTCAAGGTGCAGGGGGCTGACAAGGAAAGCGTTAGGAAGGGGAGGGGAGTTGCTCCGTTTAGTCCAGGTCATAGCACACAATCCACACCCACCCACGAAGCTTTTGGTTGAAGTTCTGCTTTGCCCTCCACGCTGAGAGCAAACACAACAGAGGGAGAAGCCTTAGTCTCTACTCCAAAGGAACATGCAATGTCACACCCATATGCAGCTATCTTTTGCTTTGAGAATCGCCCTAATGAGACCAAAATCCTGGGAACACGATAAGATAATGCAAAATGTTATGGCAGCTGAAGTCCTCCTGTTCTTTCCAACGGGAACCCAGCCTTTTCACATGCTTAGTTCACTTCCTCTTCTCCAACCCCTACTTTTTATTCTCCCTAGACTGGATGTTGGTTACACCTACCTTTTATTCTCCACATTGTGCCCTTGGTCACACTGTTGCTAAGTGGCAGAGACAGGATTAAGCCCAGATAGCCTGACACCAAAGCCACACTCCCTCCAAGGCTGCCGTGGATGCTGAACTGCAGAGACCTAGACCTGAACTGAAGAGAACTCACGTGTACAGGTTGCTGACTTTCCACCTGCTCCAGAACCTCCTGTCACACACATGAGCTTTTCCCGTGGTGCCTAGCCCAGGTCTGGGAAACAATAGAGGCTCGATAATATTTGTTACCTGGAAATTAAATCTGCCTTGACACTTAAGTCAGGTGTTTTCTGAAATCACACTAATCATACGGTTTTGCAAACACACTATCTTATCCCAAGGACAACAGCCCCAGTTATTGAGCACCTACAATCAACCAGATGTTCCGTGAACTTTTTCTCTAATCCCCAGTGCAACTATATTCAGGAAACAATTTTTGAATGCTTATTGTGTGCCCTGCACTGGGTTATTAACCTCATTTTACACATGAGCAAAACAAGGCTCCAGGATTGAGTGGCTTGCTAAAGTGGTGAGTCGGGATCAAGGACCCAGGCCGGTCTGCTTTCAAAGCCCATGTCCTCTGCCCTGCCCAGCCTACCTTTCCCCATATGTGGCCATTTACTAACAGCGCAACTGTATTAGAATGGTGGGAACAAAGACAGTAGCTGCCAGAGGCCAACCACACCTGTCATCACAAACCAGAACGCCATGGTGCTACCAGAGGACAGCTATTTGAGGCTGACATTGACCTGGTCCCTCTGCAGCAGCCTTGTGCACAGGTTTCCCTGAGCTACGTGGCTTCCCCGGCAGGGCTGTATCTTGTTTCTCTCTACTTTATTAAAGCATTCTCATAGCACTGTGCATAAATTAATTAGCACACATTCTTCTATAAGAAACAGTCCCTGGATCTTAGCCTTAATTCACAGAGACAACAAAATCAAGTATTAGATTTCCAAGTTAAGAACAATCTTGGCATTCTCCAGGTTGCCTTTTAAAATGCAGAAGTTGGTGGAAACCCCCATGTGGCTGCCTCCAATGGCAGGTAGGAGTGCCCTCTAGCCCAGGCGCAACCGAAGTCAGGAAAGCCAAGAGCAGTTACCAGCCAGGGGGAAAGGGGTATCACTGATGAGTGGGACTGATGCATTGTAATTAATGGTAATAAAAATAGATACTGCAGGAGAGAGAAGTGCCAAGCCAGGAATCCCTACTCCTGGATAGAATTTCTCACAGGTAATGGAAAGAAGTGGGGGGCAGTCACTTCTTACAGGAAACCTGATCTACACATTGCCTACGGAGGATTTTTGTAAAGTAAAATAACTAAGGAATTGCAACTAAAGACAGCAGCCCCGCAAAAATTTGAAGAACTCTACTTAGAAAACTTTCTTTCCTGCAGCCCAGGGGATCCTGGTAATGCTACAGGCAGTTAGATGTGGAATTTCTAAGAGCAGTGCCATCTGTCTACTCTAGCTTCTGTGTAGCACTATGGAGACTCCAGCTCCTAGTACTTCTGGTTGGAGAAAGCCATCACAGCTCTCTGCAAAGAAAGGAGGGCAAGAAAGGGGCTGGGAGCAAAGCATGGGAGGAAAGAGGAGGAAGAGGGCCATTCTCCTATTGGCCTGGTACTTCCCAGTTGTTGCTGTCAGTCAAATCCCATTGGTTCTTCAGGCATCCATTCAAACATTTCCTGGGCGCCCACTGTGTGCCAGGCAGTTTCAGAGTCTTCGGGAGGGGCACACGAGGGTGAAAAGCGGTGGCTGACCCCCAAGGCTCATGGGATCAGATTCCAGCAACCTAGTGCGCCCCAGGACGGGTGCGTGTCTATCTCCGAAGAAAGCGCGCTGCACGGACGCGCCCCACTGCCGGTGTCCTCCGTGCCAGCGTGTCTGGCTTGTCAGTGCTAGGGGCTGATGAGCAGAGAGTAAAACCCAAGGGCCCTCCAGGCGCCCTCTCCCTGCGGCTAGAGATCCGAGGAAACCGTGCACCGACCCACCGAGACGGGCTCTGGGGCCTGCCGCGTGGGGGCGCTCGCGGGCAGACCGGGCCGAAAGCAGGGCCGGGGCGCACAGGCCCTCTGCGGCCCCGTGGAAAAAACCCGGTGGCGGATTTTGGCGGCTTCCTGACCCCAAAGCCGAGTGCCTGGCCCCCTCACCCGGATGCCCGGCCCCCTGCGCCCGCGCCCTCTAACTCCCAACCCCTTCCCAGGAGTAGGGGCCCGGCGTCCCCTGCCAGCCCGGGAGCGAGCGCGGCCCGAGTAGGAAGGGCTACCGGACCGAGTGTTGACCGCGGGCGGGGACGGAAGGCTGCTAGCCAGGCCGGGCGTCGTAAGCAGGCGGGCAGCGGCGCCCTGGGCCTGGGGACCGGTCTCAGGTCCCTCTCGGTCCTGGCGCCTCCCCGGGCCAATCCCCCGGTTTACTGGCTTCCAGGCGGGCCCCGAGCCCTAGTTCTCGCCCTTTTCGTTTGAACGAGATCTCCCGTGAGCCCGTGACCTCCAAACCGTTTGCTCGTGAGAGCGCTCCAGGCCGCCCTGTGGGTCAAGAGCAAAAGACCGGCTGGGCGGAGGGGCAGCGGCGGCCCTGGGGGACTCTGCTGCTCCGGCCCTTGGGAGGCTGGGGCCGTGCCAACCACGTGCTTTGCGGCGACGGCCGGTTTCGCGCCGTTTCACGAGGGCGGCCATCCGGAGCCCAGTGTCCTGCATCCCGCCGGTGCTCGGGACGCCGCGGGGACTGTCTTCAGAAAGGGAGCGTCCCGTGAGCGGAATTCCGCGTCCTGATCTGCCAACACAGAGAAGTGTGGGGTGCAGGGGGCGTTGCGATGCCGGGGGGGGGGGGGGGGGCGGGGACCCGCTTTCAACGAAATGCGAGAGGCTAAACAGGAGGCCAAGTCGGGCCGAGTGTGCTGGGCAACGGGGCTTTGCGGTCGCGGCCGGCCCACCCCAAGCTCTGGGTGGATGTTCTCTGCTTCCTCCCCCGGGCTGAGACGCCCCAGAACTCTGAGCCCCCGCTGGATGCAGATACGCGGGGAGGGCTTGAGGCAGGCAGCGCAGGACCAGTGTCTGGCCAGGGGAATTCTGTAGCCTTTTTAGGCTGCAAAAATAAAGATTTAAAAAAAAAAAAAAAAAAGCTCTGGTCCTCCGATTTGACACTGAGTCCCCGCCCCCTTCTCTGCGGCGTTAGTTAGGGCGTTAGAAAAAGAGGGCCAGCAGCTCCTTCTCCTTAGCACCCCTTCTTTACGAAAAGCCTCAACCCAAAGTCAGGGAAGCCCCTGGGAAGTTGGTTCGCTGCTTTCTCCCTTTCTTCAAAAGTGCCAAAAGTGGGCCATGTGCCAGCCTCGGGATGGGCAATGGGTGCCACGGGATGGGCAATGGGTGCCACGGGGTGGGGGTGGGGGGCCTGAGCCTTGCTCTGGGGTGCTGTCCGCCCAGCACCAGACACAAAGGTCCCAGACTGGCCTTGACCAAGAGTCAGGGGTAAAGGTATTTGGTCAGTGTGGGTCCATTAAAACAAGCTCCTCCACCCAGCTGCTCCCTTCCAGAAACACGCTCCTCCACTGGGCCCACCACCTTGGAGGTGAAAGAACACTCCATTAAGGCGCAGATTTCCACAGGTCCACAAAAGTTTTCTCCTCCCCAGCTGTGGGGCTTCTTTGTGCAGTCCTCTTGAGAATTTCTTAGGAGAGGAAGAGCTCGCAGATTCCATAGGTTCCATAGACTGGGGAGAGGTAGACCCCTTGGGTCTGGCACCCTCGGGTCTCTCCAAGCAGCTGCTCTAAGCCCTGGACCCTGGGTTCGAGACTGCCTTAGGGTCAGGCTGGCAACTATCAAATCATTGGGGACTTAAACACCTCCCAGGTGCTCTGTCCTGTGGCAAAGACCATCAAGAAGGGGGCTAGGCAGGGAGGAGGCTGCAGAGTCTGAAGAGACCTTAGCTGGGCTTGGAGCCTTTTTTAAGGCAGGCACTCCACTGCCTCTGCTGACAAGAAGTTCAAGACCAGACCTGCTAGAACTACAAATATGGGGGAAGGGGAGAACCAGCGGCATATGGTCACACAACCATGTGTTGGCTAATGGCCTTACGGGTCCTCTGTGCTTGCTCTGTAATGACTTCTCATATGGCACACACTTTATTATCCAAGATGGCAGGTGCTACGTGCGTTCTCCTGGCAGGTTTGACTCTTGGGCTAGGCACCCAGAGGCCACAAAGAGGGCAACACTAGAAGAGATAGTCTGAAGTTCCAGAAAATCTACCTTAGCTGAACACGGGCAAGACCCAGCCCTGAAGGAAGTTCAGTCTTGAAGCTCTAAGTGTCCTGGGAGGGCCATATTCCAGATGGAAGCTGTGGCCAAGGTTGCAAAGTTTACCCACTCTTTCAAGGTTAGTATTCTTAGAACTATTCCAGCAACAGGCACCTGAACAGTCACGCAGGCCTCATCTAATAGTAGAGAGAATCAGAGCAGACAATAAGCTGGCCCAAAGTCTCACACCAGAAAAGGTACTGTCCAGTCCCACTCACCTGCAGTGGACCAGGGTGCTCCCCGCTACAGCCTGATCATGTCAAGGCCACAAAGGCCACAAGCTGAGACCTGCCTGCCCATCGTTAACCGCTGAGGAAGACGTCTTGGAAAGCGCAGGTTGCCCTTTCTTGGGACTAGCAAGGTGGACTCTGAAGCTCAATGCAGCCAGGGGTAAATACTTCCCCATGTCTTCCAGAGTCCTCTAGACTGGGGCAAACCCTGAGTGGCCGCACACAGGACTCTGGATTAAGTGGCCTGGACATAGCAGGGGTCCTCCTGGCCACTAGACACAGCCTCTGAACACGCCACCTGAATTTCTGCAAGGGGGGCTGTCCCTGAGACTGGCTTGGAAGGTACTTTGATAGCCTGTGGCCTCAATATATCTGGACGGGGGCCCCAGAGGCAAAAGTCTCAGAGAGTGTCCGGGGTCCACTCTTTCATACCTGCACTCCCCAGAGGATCTGGGGGAGAGGGGACTTTGGGAAATGTCACTAAG
Organism: Catagonus wagneri; assembly: GCA_004024745.2. Classification (NCBI taxonomy): domain Eukaryota; kingdom Metazoa; phylum Chordata; class Mammalia; order Artiodactyla; family Tayassuidae; genus Catagonus; species Catagonus wagneri. Next base: position 3,134,336 of record PVHT021183519.1, on the reverse strand, counting down.
GATTAAGAGGAACAAATGAGAGCCCTTGCTCATAAACAAGCAAAGTCAAAACTTGACCTCAGGGCTCCGGACCCCCATTCCAGTGCTCCTGGCACAAGCTTGTGAGTAAATTTAAAAAGGCAGGAACCCGTAAGTGTGGCCTCGACACAGATTGCACTGTCCTAAGCCAAAGGCAGAGCCGAGGCTCTGTTTTGGCTTGGGTCTTGACACCTGGAGCCAGAGAGGCTCCAGCCTGCAACAGCTCTGAGCCAAGAGGGGAGACAACGGAGGCGGGAAGGGCCAGTCCGGGAAGGAGCTAACCCCAGGGATTTTCAAACCGTAGAAACAGCCACAACGCCCCCCTCTTCCACTCCAGCTCTCCCACCTACTCCCCTGCCTTCTTCCAGAGAACCAGCACCACGTGTTTACACACCGCCACCGCCCTGAAAAAGAAGCAAAAAAAAAAAAAAAAAACAACAACAACCAAGATCCCCCTTTACAGCCCCTCATCCCGGGGTTCAGCGACCAGGTTCTCAGACTGAAATCGGCCAGCGCCCGAGTTAGAGCTATGAGGCCAAAGGTGTGGGGGGGCTCGTGCCTCTGTTCTGCCCTCCCCAACCACCCACAGGAGAAGCGCCACGACCATCCTAAATTACCTGCCCTCGCCTCCCCGTGGGCAGACTACCAGGGAGGCCCACTCGAGTCGACTTCCGTAGAGTCCACACGGAAGTACCGTGCGCATCTCGGGCCGTGGGACCCGTGGGGTTAAGTCTGAGTCCCCGCCCAGCGAGGAGCAGAGAGCCGTGAGCCGGGCGGTACTGGCCGCGGGGCAGCCGGCCCGGTTAGGAGAAGGAAAGGCGGGATCCTCCAAGAAGTAGATTCTCGGGCGTCCGCGTGTAGCCACTGCCAAATTTCCCCCACTTCTTTCTCCCACTCCCTCCCCTTTTCCGTCGCGCAAAGCTCGGGTCCAGAGCTCCTAGGATGGGGGTGGGGCACTGTCAGCAGGAAAAGTCAAATATTTGACGGGCGCCGAGCATGTCCAAACTATCCCATCCCACCGGTCGCCTCCTGGTCAGAACCCACCCGGCAAGCCGCGGGCCCGGTAGCGGCGTGATGACCCAGGGGACACCCGGCGGGGCATTTCGAAAAGCTGCCCAAAGTTTCTTCCCCCTTGAGGCCGCCTCCACCCCTCTCTCTCCCCTTCTTCCCGGCACCCCCTTAAGTCCTCCGCCTTCTCTCCTCTCCCCACCTCGATCCTCCCCACCTCGATCCTCCCCTTTTCTTCTCCTAGCGTCTTCACTCTGCTCCCCTCCCTTGTCCGTCTCCTCCCACGCTCTTTGGGCGTCCGCTCCGTCAATCACTGCTGCCGCCTGCCCCTGCCTGGCCCTCTCCGCCTCCTAGGCTCTCGGAATGCCTCCGGCTCCCGTCTCGGGCCGCCCTCCGCTTTGCGCGAAGCCGGGCGATCTGTCAGCGGAGCTGGCTGGGGGGAGCCGCCCGGCCCGCCGGGGCTCGGGTTACCAGTGACTGACAGCGTCTCCATGGCGAATAATTTGACTCCGACTATTGTCTGGCGCGGGCAGGCCCCGGGTCAGATAACCAGACCAATCAGGGCGCGGGCCGCCGCGCCCCATGCCCGCTTAGAATAATATTATTAAAAAAGCAGCGAGCGAGCTAGACGGGAGGGAGAGCGAGCGAGAAGCTAGCGAAGGAACGGCGGGCGGGTGGGCGCGGAGCATGCGGAGCGGCGCCCCGGGCGGCCCCCGGGCTTGGACGTGGGCGCTGGCTAGGCGCGCCGGCGGCGGGGGCGCGGAGCGGCGCAGGACCTGCGGCTGGCGCGAGGACGTACTGCCGTGACTCGGAATTCGCCCCGAGCCAGTGGCAGGCCAGGGGGCCCCCCCCGCCCGCCTCTCGGCCCGGACCGTCCGGCTGGGAGGCGCCCATGCGGGACCGCGCCGCGCGGTGAGGGCGCGCGTGGGCGGGCGGGGGCGCAGCCGGCACCATGTCCATGCTGCCCACCTTCGGCTTCACGCAGGAGCAAGTGGCGTGCGTGTGCGAGGTGCTGCAGCAGGGCGGCAACATCGAGCGGCTGGGCCGCTTCCTGTGGTCGCTGCCCGCCTGCGAGCACCTCCACAAGAATGAAAGCGTGCTTAAAGCCAAGGCGGTGGTGGCCTTCCACCGCGGCAACTTCCGCGAGCTCTACAAGATCCTGGAGAGCCACCAGTTCTCGCCGCACAACCACGCCAAGCTGCAGCAGCTGTGGCTCAAGGCGCACTACATCGAGGCGGAGAAACTGCGCGGCCGGCCCCTGGGCGCGGTGGGCAAGTACCGCGTGCGCCGCAAGTTTCCGCTGCCTCGCTCCATCTGGGACGGCGAGGAGACCAGCTACTGCTTCAAGGAAAAGAGTCGCAGCGTGCTGCGCGAGTGGTACGCGCACAACCCCTACCCCTCACCCCGAGAGAAGCGCGAGCTGGCGGAGGCCACGGGCCTCACCACCACGCAGGTCAGCAACTGGTTCAAGAACCGGCGGCAGCGCGACCGGGCAGCCGAAGCCAAGGAAAGGTACGAGTAAGTAGAGCTTCAGTGCCAGCTCCCTCGGGCTCCGGAGGGGGAGGGTCCCAGGGCGTACGCATACCTCCCTGGAGAGGCCTGAACTGGGTCCCTAGTCCCAGCCAGGGCCTTGCTGCAGCCTGGTCTGACCCAGACAGAGCTTTTGGGAGACCCGGAGGTTAGAAATTTGTCTAAAGCGGGTAAGGCAGTCGGAAGGTCGTCAACTAGCTCCCTAGTCGCTCGGAAGCAAAAGTGGAGAAGCAGCGAGCTTCGGGGCAAAAGTGAGACAGTGGGCCTGGATCCCAGGCAAGGGAGGCACGGCAGGCAGGCCTTGTTAGTCCTCCGAAGGACGAAGGACGGGGCAGGACCGAGGGTTTGGGCGAGGACTGTCTATCGATGGTTGGTTGCGGGTTTAGAATGCCTGTGAGAATTTACCAGCACTTCCCAGAACTTCTCATCCACGGTTTAGGGCTCAGGACTCAGACTGGAACTTTCCTGATACACGACCTAGATACAGAAGGGCCTGGGTAAGAATTTTCCTTGTCTGGATATGGCAGTTGATTGGAAAAGCCTTTTATCCTGCATAGAAAGGACCAAGAGGTGAAAGGCTTGGGGAAGAAGTGTTTGTTAGCTCTAGCAAAGGAGAGAAACCCGTGTTCCTCTCCTGCCTCACTGGGCCCAGCAGCCGTTCCCTTGCCTGCCCAGCTCTTAGCCCCTCTTTCCTCAGGCTTTGCCTTCTTTGGAGGATCCATCGGCAGGTCTGGGGTGAGCTGAGAGCAGCAGAAGAGCTGGGAGTTGCTTGTGCTCAGGGAAGCCAGGACTTCCTGAACTAGCCTTGCAGTTGACCATTGACCCTTGTGGCTGCCAGCCCTGTAGCCCCCTCAGAGCCCCAAATATGGAAGGGGAAATGGGAGAGAAACTGATTATGGGAACAGAATCCAGCCTTGAGTGTAACAGCAAAACAAGACACCTGGGGTTGGTGATATGGGGTGTGTTGCAGCCCAGAGTGATGGTCAGGATCAAAGTGGGGGTGCTGAACAGTGGAATTGGGGGTGGGGGGCTTCAAGCTCACCTTGTTTCTACAAGTGTAAGGTTGGGGTATCCACACTTGTAACTTTGCAGCTACCAGCCCTGTGGGAAGTTCCTTTCCAAAAAGAGAAAAGGCCCTGGGAAGTCAGTAGAAGAAAGACTCTCCCCAAGTATTCAGATCTCCAAATTTGGGCAGGGGGGCTGTCGGTCAAAGGCAGGGCAGGAGGTGGGTTCTGCCTGCTGAGGTCCCCCTCTACCCAGACTGGCATGCATCCAGAATCCTAAAGAACTGGCTTCTCTGGCTGGGCCCCTCAGTTTCTGGTATGGTGGGAAAATCTTGGCCAAGATAGGCCATCCCCTTCGTTCTTCTTTCTCCCTTCTCCCAGAAGCATCCCTCCAAGCCCCCAGCTTCCAGCCCCCAGCCGAAGTTCCCCCTGTGCCAATGGGGAGAGGAAGTCTGCATCCTTGGGGCCTTGTCGCTAGGCCCAGCAAGGAAAACCTTAACTAGGCCTACTGGTTGGAACTACAGGGAAAAGACCCTTAGCTCCAGAAAACTCTGCCTCAGACAGGGATTTCCCTCCAGCAGAGAAAATCAAAGGGAGATCAAGGCCTGAGAGATCCCCAACTTCAAGGGAACCGTCAGCCTAGAACCTGGGGTCCCTGACTCTCCTAGCGCCACTTCTCTGCAGCAAACCCTGGCTTGAGGAACAGAGAGTGTTCTGAAAATTCAGGCATCTCTCCTCCTCTCTGTCTCTCTCCCCAACAACTCCTCTGAACCCTGCTCCCCTGCTCCTCCGCTCTAGAAGAGAAAAGCCAGCCTTTCAGTGGGAGTAAGTGAGGAGGGCCGAACACTGAGCGCAGACAAGGTACTGGTGCGATTATGAGCAGGGGAGGTGGGGAGATAGAAAGGATACGGGGAGAAGGATAAGACAGAGAAATTGGGCCTGGAGAGACTGAGAGAACTGAAAGAACCAGAGCCCCGGCGTGGCTGAGAAAGTGATGGAAACCGAAAACAGCCGCGGGCGGCGCGGGGCGGCTCTGGCTCCGGGCGTCGCAGCGGCGGAGCCGCCTCGGTTTCCCCGCTGACCCGGCTGCTTTGCTCTTGCACTTGCAGGGAGAACAGCGAGAACTCCAACTCCAACAGCCACAACCCGCTGGCTGCATCGCTGAACGGCAGCGGCAAGTCGGTGCTGGGCAGCTCGGAGGACGAGAAGACGCCGTCGGGGACGCCAGACCACTCGTCGTCCAGCCCCGCGCTGCTGCTCAGCCCGCCACCGCCGCCCGGGCTGCCGTCCCTGCACAGCCTGGGCCACCCTCCCGGCCCCAGCGCCGTGCCGGTGCCCGTGCCCGGCGGAGGCGGCGCGGACCCACTGCAGCACCACCACGGCCTACAGGACTCCATCCTCAACCCCATGTCGGCCAACCTCGTGGACCTGGGCTCGTAGAGCCCCGCCTGCCTCGACGCGCTGGTCTCCTGGGCTGGGCGCTGGGGATCCGAGAGGGACCGCGTCCGGAGGGCGCCCTGCGCAGGCGGCCCCATCAGGTACTGAAAGACCCGCGCGCTGAGCGGGCAGAACTGCCGGCCCCGGCAGAGCGGATGGCGCTCTGGTTTGGTCTTTGTGCGGGATTTATTTTCAACAAGTTGCTTTGGAGATCCTTTGGAGGCCTGGGACCGGGGCTTGAACCAGGGAAGGAAATAAGTTATACATCATTCTTCTACTCTCTCTCCCTGCCTTCCCTTCACCTCTCTTCTCTCTCTTCCCTCGCCTGCCTTGCTCTTTCTTCCTCTTCTTTCCCCTTCCTTCTCTTAGCTCTCCTCCTTTCCCCCACCTCTTCTTCCCCCCCCCCCCTTTCCACTGTCTCAGCTTCCCTCTAGACTTCTGGCTTGTTACCTCTCACTAGGTTTCTGTTACTCTGTCTTGGTTTTTCTCTTTCTCCTCTCCACCAACCTCTTGCACTTCGCGGGCTGTACCCCCTCGGTCTCTCTCCTCTTGCTTGCGGTCAGTTTGCCTTCCCCCCATTCCTCACTTCCCTGAGGTGAGAGTGGGAGGCGAAAGAGCAAAGGAAAGACAGGGGCCTTTGAAACCAGGCTTTCTCTGGGCCCTTCCCCAGGCGTCAGCCGGGCTACAGGTGTCAGTTTTGCGCCTTTCACTTAAGTGGTAGACAAAGGGCGGCAGCGTAGCCCTAGACCTCCCCCTTGCAGCCTGCCCCCCCTCCCTCTCCCTCCTATCTCTCTCTCTCTCCCTCTCTCTCCCTCTCTCTCCCTCTCTCTCTCTCCCTCTCTCCCTCTCTCTCTCTCTCTCTCAGCGAGGCCCCAACACGCACTCTCCTGTTCCTCCTGGGACTGCAGCCACAGTGCTCCCAGCAGAGCGTGCCTCCCGAGCCTCGGACTTGCGGTCTCCCTGTTATGCCCTCATGTGAATGTTCTTCGGGAAATATTTCTGCTTTTATTTTATAATAAAATTAGAAATCATAAATATATATATGGATATATACCATGAGGCCCGCGAGCCAGGATTGCAGCTGTGTCTGATTTCCCTACAGGGACTCAACACCTTAGGTGGACAGTTTGGGGCAGCAATGCCTCAAGAGTCCCAGAAACTGGGGAACGCCTTTCCACATACACAACTTGTATCAGTCGCAAGGTGAAGGGACTGAGTACTCTGAAACATCCTGCTCCAAGGCTCCCTGTCCCTTTTCTTGTCCGAGGAGCTCCCTGCAGAAGCGGGGAGAGGGCTTGCTCCTCTTCGGGCCGTCTCTTCCCCCAACCAGCCAAGCAGTGCCCTCGCCCACCTCTTTTCTTCACCCGGGGGTGGGTAGTATGAGGCTGTGTGTGGAACGTGGGTACGTGCGTTTGGAGATGCCAGGCCTGGGAAAGAAATCGGGCCATTGAGGTTTCCTGAAGGGCAGACTCCGGACTCCTTAGCGGTGTTCGCATTCCCCAGAACCAGGTGTGACGCGCTGGGCAGACTCGCTGGCCTCAAGGGCAGCCACCATTGCAGCCTCGAAGCCCAGGTCATGTGTGTGGCCATGGAGCAAAGGTCTCCACGCTCAGAAATTTGTTGGTTAGGTGTGGAGATGAAGGGACTTGGAGGGGAGGGAAATCCGGGAGCCTCGGAGAGCCCGCCGGCGTGCGAGGCGCCTGTTCTAAATGGGAACTAGCGGGTGCCAGGACTGGGCCAGTCAGGCTCTTGGTGCGTCATAGGTGCCTCTGCGGCTGTAAATTAACCCGCCTGGCCCCCTCCCCTGTAGGGGATCCAGCTCCCCCCGCCCCAATAAAGCGACAAGTCTAAGCTGACCCAGGCAGATCTGAAGCGGGAAGGACTTTGAGAGGAGGAAATTGTGGCTTTTCCGTGTCCAAGTCTCGGGGGCTGTAGGTACCATACACTTTTCTCCTCAACCAGGACGCTTCTGACCAGACCTGCCGGCCCTGGATGGGAAGGGATGGAGGGCGTGCGGCGCTCTTCCGACCCCGTGATCCTGGAGCTCCGGGACCTCTTTGGCACTTTACTCTGGTGAAGTCAGTGCTCGTGAAAGACTTTTGCGCGGACTTTTTAAGTATCAAGGATTCGTTTCCATTTGAGACTTGGCGTGGACGCGGGCAGCTGGGCAGGTAACTTGGTGCTGGAGGCCATGCCCCGGCCTTCGTTCTGTGCAGGCGCAGAGGTCAAGGGAATCCCCAGCAGCCTAAGACCACACCAGCGCCCCACGGCCCCCTGCGCCCCAAGAGGATTTCCAGCCATGGCAGTTCCTGTGGCCTCTCTCTTTCAGAGGTTGTGCCCTCAGGGAACAACTCATGCCTTTGCCCATAGGGCCCAAGTGACCCCACCCTCACTGACTGGAGGGGTAAAAAGCCAGCTGCTGTCTGAAGGTCCAGAGAGACTCAAGCAAGTGAGAAGGTGCCTTGAGTCAAAGCGAGCGGAGCGGACAGGCCCAGTGCTTATTTCAGGATGGTTAGAAACACAAAAGCCACTGGAGCCTGCCTCACACCTTCCTTACCTCCTGTTTTCCACAGTCACAGGCAAACAGGCTCTATACCAACTTCCACGAGGACATGTACACATTTGTAATTCAATTCACTAGGACCAAAAGCCTTTTCTGCGCCACGCACTATGAGTAACACAGAAACGCTCACCCACTCATACTTGGTGAGTTGGCCAACAGGGAAATATATCCTCTGCCATACATATGTCCACAGCTCTCAAACAGAAACAAACACACCTAGATACTCAGCATTTTCACAGACGTACAGACACACGTCCTCAGGTGCAATACTCTTGTGCACCAACATGCATGAGATACCTACGCGAAGGAGCCCCTCCCTCATCCATGCACCCGGCCACGCAGACACAGACCTCTGCTTCTCCCTGGAAGCATGCAAATCCACACACGGTGCCCCTGCCAGCAGCCATTCCCAAACCATGGACCTTGCTGAGACCAGAACCTGGCCTTGAAGCCCAGCTGGCTGGGATGGCCTCGGCTCTAGGCATCTGTGGCCCGGAGAAAGAGATGGTCCCAGCCCAAGGTGTCAGCGGTCCGGGATGCCATCTGTGACACTCTCTCCCACTTGGGGGGCGGGGGTGTCAGTGGAGTTTGCTGGGAGCTCTCACCCGCCAGTAGGGGGCGGGGTGCCCGTCCCCCAGCTTCACTCAGGCTTAGTGGCGCTACTTGTGGCAAGTTCCCTCTTTCCCTCCCCCTTGGAAAGCTAACCTCAAAAATATTTATTTAAAAGAGAAGAACTATGCAGAAGTTCTGAAAATAAACCTGAGAGCTACTCACCCATAGTATAAATCTATACAAGCCAGTCGTCCATTCCACACTCCACTAGACAGACCACACCAACTGGACCTAACTTTTGCACAGCAGTTCCCAGGTGAATATAGCCATTTCCCCCCATCGGCATTCACCGAACAGGATTCCCAGTGACTTGTCACCTCTCCCCACGTCTGTAGCTATGAGAGTTTTGCTCAGGTCACCTGAAGCGATGCAGGGACTAGAAGGGCTAGTCTCCCTTTCTTCTCCCCGACCCCATTCGCCTTTCATTTATTCCCAGCCAGGTCCCATTCCCATGCGTCCTCAAAAGTAAAACCCTAATGAAAAGGTGGACCACAGCCCTGGAGGGCAACTGGCCGGCTCATCTGCTTTGAGGGCGTAAAAGTGGAGGGCCTAGGGAAAAGGGGCGCCTGAGGGCTGTGCTTCCCAGGCAGTCTCTTTCCCCGCCGCACCCCCAGCAACCCTCACCAGGACTCGGGTCAGGCCTGGACCCTGAGGTCTTACCCTGAGGAGCATCTCCAGGGAGTGGCGTGTCTCCCTGAGGAGCAGGTGGCCATGGCTCATGGCACAAGAAGAGGGTTAAACAGAGCAAAGGAGATCTGGAGAGAGAACGCTGGGCTAGTCGGTCCTCAGGTTTCCCCAGTCCCTGTAAGAAATGCCGTTTTGGGGGGGGGGGGGAAGAGCAAGGAGCAGCCTAGTGGAGGCGCCAGAATCTGGACTGGACTCGGGGAATTCGGCCTCCGTGAGTCCGCCAGCGCCCACCTGTTGCCCAGATGCTTCCAAGGCTCTGGACAGGAAAAACGGTGCATGTTCTTGTGTTGAGGGCCCGGTAGAGAAGGACAGAGGAGGGCTTGGACTCAAGACTGGGCCCCTACTTTTTTCGGGTTTCCGCATCCCGACATTATGGCTTGGGTGCTCAGAGTGGTGGAAGCTGCCAGTGCGTGAGGATGTACTGAGAAATGTGAAAAACCATGGGGAGAGTGTGGCCGGTGTGGTAGCCTGGGCGGACCTGCGCCTTGGGAGCGCGGCTCTTTCTGAGTACATAGGTTTGCGGGTGAGCCGGCGAGCCGCCCAGAGCAATGAGGGGAGCCCCGAATACGGCTCGTAAGCGAAGGCGCCTGAGGCTGGAGGAGGACCAGCTTCTCCTCTCGCGCCGCGGGAACCCAACCCCGGCGCGAACTGGTCCGCGGGAACGGTGAGCGGGGAGAAAAGAAGGATCTCGGGTCGCTGCAGTGAAGCCTTGGAGGTCTTAAGTCCGGTGTCACGGTCAAGACCTCGCGCAACGCCCCGCGGGAGTCTCGTCTCGAAACTGCCCCTAAGCGGCTGCCACTCGGAAATGGTTTCTTCTGGGTTGCCGGGTGGAACTGGAGAGGAGAGGGTCGGGTTGGGTGCCCTCCGATGGGGTGACTGTTCCACGCCGTTTCCCACGAATCGCAGCAGCAGCAGCAGCGCTGCTCCCCCACCAGGTGAGATGCGGGCCGGAACAAAGCCCCTCTCCCGAGGCCCGAAAGACCACCCTAGTTGCCCTAAAGGCTCCCTTTCTTAGAGGACCCACAAACCCGACAGACTGGCACAGAGGCGGACGCGTAGGAGGTCGCCTTCTTTAGGATGCTAGCAGCGCTGGTCGTGGTCAGGGCAGATCCCAGAACTACCAAATGGACGGGTCCACTCGAAGTACCAAGCGCGCCCTCATTCTGAGTAGCACATACCCGCTCAGACCCTGGCAGGCTGCGGGAAGAAGTTCCGCGGCTCTGCCTGCCCTCAGTGGCCAAGGCCTCCGCAGACCCCACCGCGCGCCAGATGCCAGGCCTCGGGGCAAGCGAAGCGGCTTGAGCCCGCTGGTGCTCAGGATAAAGCGAAGCTCTGGGATCTGAGCACTGGGGAGCCAGGCACTGAGGAATGGGCAGCCCCATTACTCTGGCCCTTTGAGCTAGTGGCCGGGCTTAGGGCAGGAGCCTGGGAGCAGGGATGTTTGGGACGCACCTCGGAGACAAAACCATCTGCAGTTCCATAGGCGTCCGGGCTCAGGGCACGTCACTTCTGCCTGTCCAGAGCACTCAGGACCAACTAGCCCGTGCTCGGGATTCTGCAGTCTCCCGGGCAGAGCGCTGCCTCGGTTGCCCCGGCTAGGGAGTCAGCCCAGCAGCCTCAGGTCCTATAAAGAGAATGAGTGGGTCCCATGGTTGGGCAAGAGCAGCCAGTGGGCCAAAGCGGCCGCCCGGGGAAAACTTGCAGGGCCGCAAACCTTCGAGACTCTCTTCCTTTGGGGCTTTTCCAAGGGTTCGTGTTGGCTTCCCAGCCAGGATCTCTCACTAGTTCAAAAGTTCTTTGCTGGCATCGTTATCAGGGTAACTTTCTCTGGGCCTTGGAGACACAGCTCGATGGTGACTTCGTGTTCCCAGAGTAGCAGGTCATACTTGCCATTTCTTGAATGCTTACTCTGCATCAGGCACTTTTACACACCTGGTATCTGTTTAATTCTCACGGCGAGCACACAAAGAAGCTATTATTACCGGAACATGAAACTGAGACGCCAGGTTCGGGAACTTGCCCAGAGTCAGTTTATGGGGGGGGGGACCAGCATTTGAACCTGGTCCCTGCGAGTCTGCAGCACACTTTTTCCCAGGGTACCGCGAAGGCAAGCGCAGGGCCCTGGATGGGAGTGGTGCCCGGTCCCGGGACCCCAAGTGGCAGCGGCAGGCACGGATAACTCCTGTGGGGATCAGAGTCAGCCTTCAGCAGCACAAGGGCCGCTCGAAACTGCAAAACTGCGGGACCAGGTCGGGCTCCAGAGGGAGCTGCGGCAGCTGAGCTCGCAGCGTCAGGGAATCGTTCATGTCTGGTGAGAGCATTTATCTCCGCAACTCTGGGGATAATTACCCGTTTCCTCACTTGCTCTTCACAGTGTAGTCTTGATGCACCGTCGAGTACCACGGAGGGGGTTTTGAGCAGCACTAGTTAATCGACAGTTAAGATAGAACCTTGGGACCCCAGAGTCAGCCCGCGGCTGCCTCCCCCTCTTCACCTTCTTTCCACTCCAGCCCATGTCCACCATTCTGCTCAGGAAGATGAGGCTGATTCGGGGACCCTATGGCTGAGACAGGAGTCCCGGTGGGGTGCCCTCCTCTTTGTCCGCCCCCCACTCCCACCCCATGGATCCTGAGCCACAACAGGGCTCTCTGGTGGGCAGTAAAGTCATCATTCAATTGACACAGGTTTACCGCTGGGGTGTGGGAAGGTCAGAAAGGAGGGGAAACCCAGACCCTGCTCTTCAGAGACCAGAACAGACTCAGCCCATCCCCGTCCAGTGCCCACCCCACCCCCCAACCCCCAACACACACACACTGAGGCCCCGGGGCTGTAGGTGGTACAAGCGCTCGGATTCCCCCCGGGCTAGCTAATGCTGTCAGTTTCAAGACAAGGTATATGAAACACCCTATTGTCCGGAGCCAGAGTGATTGGTGACCCGGGAAAACCGCCCTGAGACACCTGAACTGATGAGGGAGGTCGCTGGTCCCCGCCGAAGGAAGTGAGCCAGCTAGCGGAGAGCGGAGAGCAGAGCGATGCTGGGCTTAATTAAGGCCGACCAGGAAGTGTGAGTCACTCCTCGGTTTTCCTACGAAGGGAAGAGCCAGGCCCTGATGGGGTGGGGGTGGGGCGCTGGAGGGGATTCGAAACAGAGAGGCTGAAGCTGCATAGTTTCTCAAAGCAAAATAATATAGAGATTCCTAGCATTTCTATGGTACTCTCTCTGCAGGGCGTCCCCGGTTTCACAAACTTCCTGTCATTTACTATTCACCATTGTATAAGGTGGGCAGGCAGGAGAAGAATCCTTCTACCCGGTTGACAGGTGAGGACAGGAAGCTAAGGAAGGTGGTATGTGGGACTTCCTGGGTTCCCAGAATTAGTGGAGACTCTGTCTGATGAACTCAGTCCTTGAAGTTCTTGACTTCTCTGAGTTTGGGCGAAATAGCAGATACCAAACCAGCCCAAAGAGTAAAGATTGCTTTCCCCGACACCACCCCCCGCCCCAGCGTTGGGAGAAGGAAGCTGGGAGACGGCAGCCATCACGGAGATCTGGATGCTGCCACAGATGCTTAAGTAAACATATCTCAAAAGCAGAACAACCTGTCCCTGAAATGACTAAAAGGAATGCCTAAGCACTAAAAGAAACAGGTTTCTTTAGACAGGTCACTTCCATACTTTCCCCAAGGGAAGTGGGCAGAGCTGAACACCAGAGCTTTGCTCTCTCATTGGGCGCAAGACCTGTCAGTTAAGGCTTTCAGCCTATGAGCCATGAGCCAGAGATTTACTCAGCAAATGAATACTGAGTTTCGTGGGTGGTCCCCCTGAGCTGCAGGTTTTCCAACTGTAAAAAAAGAGAAGAGGCTTCAGAGCTGTGTTTACTCTAAAAGACTAGACCCTGATGTCAGTTCCAAGCTGTCGATGGGTTCACTTTATCATTTAGTTATTCTCTAAAGAACTAGGTTAAGCAATCACCCTAAAGGCAGATAAATAGTAAGTAGGAATATTAAATAGACAAGACTTCAGAAAAAGGATGAACATTCAGAATGACTGGAGCCAAGACATAGTCTCGGGGGTCAGGCACGGCCTCCCTCCCCAGAGACCAGGAGCCAGGAGAGGGCGGGGAGGCACAGCAGGTAGTGCCACATGACCCAGAGGCAGCTGGGATGAATTGGGCACCAAACTTGAGACCAGGAAAGAAGGAAAATGTCGCCCTATCTGGTAGCTGTGTCAACAGAAGTCTGCCTCAGGCTTAAGGTGTACCCAGTGCAGGCCAGCTCCCAACCCAGGTAGAACAGAGGCAAAGAGCCGGGAAAGAGACTGTGTTAGGTGTGGTTGTAAACAAATAAATCCCCAAACATGAGCTTATTTCTTATCCACATAACAGTGCAGTGGTGTGTTTCAGGAAGCAAGTGGCTTCCCGTGGGGCGATTCAGGGACCAAGGCTCTCTTTTCAGGCAGCTTTACTTTTAGAGTCCTTTGTATTCTATTGCTGGATGGGTAAGGAAACGTGAAAGCCAGGAATGGGAGATGGGGGGGGTGGGTTGGGAGTGATGCATGTCACTTCCACTTATATCCATTGGATGGAACTTAGTCATTTGACCAACCCAACTGCAGGGGAAACTGGGAAATGGAACTACTTTGTGACTGGGGAAAAAAAACAGGAAAAGGATTTACTGAGTCTGTATGAAGGGTGGGTTAGTCAATCCTTGGTGATTTTATTTATATACTTTTTGCCTTTTTTTTTTTAGGTCCATACCTGCTGCATATGGAGGTTCCCAGGCTAGGGGTCTAATCAGAGCTGTAGCCGCTGGCCTACACCACAGCCACAGCCACAGCAACACCAGATCTGACCCATATTTGTGACCTACACCACAGCTCATGGCAACGCCGGATCCTTAACCCATTGAGCGAGGCCAGGGATCGAACCCGTGTCCTCATGGATGCTAGTCAGATTCATTTCTGCTGAGCCACAACGGAACTCCTTGGTGATTTTAAAACAGAGAACTCTGTGTTCTGTAAGTTTTCTTTTTTCAGTGCATCCGTATTTACCAATCTACCTATTTATTTATTTTACTATTGTGAGTTAGAATTGGTTTCTGTCTTGCTTACCTTGGTCTTTCTGTAACGAGGAATACGCGTGGAAATACCACTCGTACATTAGAGATCACAAGTCAGTGCGCTTCTCTGGGCCTCAGTTCCCTCATGTGTTTCACAGTGTATTAATTAGGGTAAGTTTTGGCTTATTTGAAAGAAAACAAATAAGAGTGGCTTAAGCATAATAGAAGATTATTTCTCTCACACCTTAACATCTAGGAAAGCAATCTAAGATTGGTGTGAGGCCAAGCTCCTCCTACTTCGTTGCTCCACTGTGCATTACTTCAATCTCATGGCCTAAGGTGGCGACAGGTTGGAGGAAGGACTGAAGTGGGGAGAAGCTGTCTCTTAAGAAAAGTTCCTAGAAACTGCCATACAGCATCTCATTGGCCAGAACCTAGTCACATGAATACACTGTCCTACCAGGAAAGCTGTGGCTTGTACCTTCTAGTCAGGACAGCCACGTGCAACTAAAATTTGGCAGTTCCATTGCTGAGGAAAAAGAGGAGGATAGATATTGTAGGATGTTGCATCTGAACTCATAGGGAGCGGGACTTGGTAACCTCCAAGGTTCCTTACTGATGTTCTGTATTTCTATAAAATCAGTAGTAAGCGAAAACAATAATTTTTTTGGCTGTGCCCTGTTGCATGTGGAAGTTCCTGGGCCAGGGATTGAACCAGCATCACAGCAGTAACAATGCCAGATCCTCAACCACCAGGGAACTCCCCAAAATGTATTTTGTAAACAAAAGTTTTTTTTGTTTGTTTGTTTTTTTAGCAATCTGTTAACAAATACCCAAGGATGGAAGTTCCCATGTGGCTCAGTGGTAACAAGCCTGACTAGTATCCATGAGGATGCGAGTTTAATCCCTGGCCTCACGCAGTGAGTTAAGGATCTGGCATTGCTATGAGCTGTGGTATAGGTCACAGGCGCAGCTCAGATATGGCGTTGCTGTGGCTGTGGCATAGGCCAGCAGCTGTAGCTCCAATTCTACTCCTAGTCTGGGAACTTCCATGTGCCACAGGTACAGACGTAAAAGGGAAAAAAAAATGCTAATTCCTTTGCTGGATTTACTTATAGTGGGAACATTTTAAATTACTTTCCTTTGTGTTTACATGGTGATATTTTCTGAGAGCATGAGGAAAATTGGAATGGGAGAAATCTGCAAGCACTTTCATTGCTAATGGCATCCTGAGGGCTACAGAATTCCTCTAACTAGCTGTGCAGTCATAGAAGAATCATTCCATTCATCCATTTATTCATTCGTCTATCCCAACATTCAGTATTTCTATCTGCTCAAAACTAGTTACAAAAATTAAAATATTGTTTTTAACCTATCTTTGTTAATAAAAGGACTGAAATGTGGCATGTAGCTGGCCATCTACATGATTTTCCCCAAATGTTTTGTTAGCTGTGGCCTTGTAACCATTCTCTCTGAAGGTATGTGAATGAACATGCGGTGGGCCACCTCAAGATCTGGCCCATAAAATCTCCCACAAGTACTTCTCCGTGTTTCTTTTCCACAAGCTAGAATGGAAATGACCGGAGTCACCTTACAAGTCATGCCTTAAAGATGGCAGTTATCATTAGCCTGGATCCCTGAATGACCATGTGGAGTAGAGCGCTGGACACACACACGCACCCTCCAACCTGGAGCAAATGCCTGGGATCGAGTAAGAGAGAAATAATTTTTCGGTGTGTTTGAGCCAACAGAGCATTGGTATCTATTTGTTAGAGCAAACTGGTCTCACTCAGTCCCAAAGCATCACCAACCCCAGGAGGCATTATTCACACTGTATTCTCTGTGCTCCTGGAGCACAACAGTCTAATTAATAAACTGGACAAATGTGAGGTACACACTAGGCAGAGCTTCTCCAGTGTAGACAGATGACTGGGTCTGTGCCCTCGTTTGTGAAGTGAGAACTCATCCTCTCCAATTCTAACGTGTGTTTCTCTGGGACAGACCACAGCAGGCAACAGAAAAATTCTGAAAGAGTGGACCTTTTTGGAACCGATGCACTGAATGAGAAGGTTCTCTCCCTGGAAGCCAGGGAGGGCAACAACTTGTTTAAGAGCCCCAAGAAATCCTTTCTTCCTGATACGCGGGAAGGGGAGGGTGTGGAGGAAGGAAGAGTAGGGACAGATCAGTGGAAGCCAGCACTTAACAGCGATGGACAGTGAGATCCTGCTCCTCCCACACAGAGCAACCTGCGTAAATCTTTCGAGCTTCATCCCATGGAGAGAGTGCTAGGTGGGGAGTCAGGGCATTGGGGTTTTACCTCTATCCCCACCTTCCTATGTGACCTTGATCAAGTCTACAAGACTCCCTCGATCTCAGTTTCTCTCATAATAAAAAGAGAGACCAGAGTTCCTGCTGTGGTTCAGTGGCTAAGGATCCGGTGTTGTAAAAGCAGCAGCTCAGGTCGCTGAGATGGCACAGGTTCCGTCCCTGGCCTGAGGAACTTCCACGTCCCACAGGTGTGGCCAAAAAAAAGGGGTGGGGGTGAGTGGGGGGAGGGCCAGCCGCAGCCTCTCATTCTATACATGTGAAATCTGATCAGTATGGAAAGCAGCCTGAAATCTTTGGAGGAAGGACCTTGAGGAAAATGACAGGAATAAGAGCATTGTTCCTTTTTATTTTATTTTATTTTATTTTATTTTATTTTATTTTTTTGTCTTTTCAGGGCCGCACGCGCGGCATATGGAGGTTCCCAGGCTAGGGGTCTAACAGGAGCTGTAGCTCCCGGCCTTCGCCACAGCCACAGCAACGCAGGATCCGAGCCGCGTCTGCGACCTACACCACAGCTCATGGCAACGCCGGATCCTTAACCCACTGAGCGAGGCCAGGGATTGAACCTGCAACCTCATGGTTCCTAGTCGGATTCCTTAACCACTGAGCAACAACGGGAATTCCTTGTTCCTTTAGATGGCAAATGAATTGTGGCGGTACCCACTCTGCTCCACTAAACGCAGGGTTGGAGGACAATTATTTGAATCTACTGTCTTTGAGCTGCTGTGCTGGGATTTTAAAGTGAGTTTGGGGGAGGGAGGGGGACTCTTCAGAGAAAATAGCACATGAAGGAACTCCAAAATCCCGCTCCTCCATAAAAGCAACAAAAACAATTAAGAGAAACTGTCACTGGCAAATTTTTCAGAATTCTGGAGACTAACTAAAAGCTTGAAGCAATCCAGGGAGCACTTATTCAAGAATATGGCTGAATCTCAGTAAGAACAACAAGCTTTGCAGCATTTTAACATACTATAGTTCCACCCCCCTATTTCTCAGCTCATCAGTAACATTGAAAATAACAGTTTGTATTCATAGTGCCAACGCAGGGAGGAGCAGAATGGACCCACTCACAGAGTGTCCTTAGATAATCCGTATGGTGGCTCCCGGGAAGACCTGCTCCAAGGTTTGTTTTTATCTTGCCTACCTGCCTTCTGCTAAAGCCACCATCAGGGGACGTTTTTCAGAAACATGTGCTTTTGTCTCTGCTGCCTGAGACTAACAGGGGGGCAAAACATAGACTAATTCAAGAGCTTGATCGGAAAGGCTGGGGAGCAATATATTTTGGAAGAATAAGGACTTTGAAAAGTTCCAATACATTCCTGGGGTTCTAGAAGGGTACCTCCATGTGGAGGGCTGTGTGCATGCTCAGGAAAGTCCTGAGAAAGCCCTGAGCTTTTACCTCTGGCTGTCCAGAGGTTCTGCATAAGCAGGAAGTAAAGACTAAGGCAGAGGTGTAAATTTCCTGGCTGAGTGATGAAGGCACGCCTAATGTGCACACTGACTCCTCCTACTAAAAGACTGGGAGGTTTTTTTTTGGTTCTAGATTTTTAAGAAAATCCCTGTCCAATAATTAGCTGACCACTAAGGTGATGAAACAGTGACCTCAGTGGCTGTACATGACAAAGATTACACTTTACTAAATTAGTTCAGAAAAGTTATTAAGCAAGCGAACAACTAGAACAAATAAGAATAACAATGAATCCAGAGGATGGGTTAAAAGAAACGCAGCGGAGTACTCTTATGGTGCAGCCGATTAAGGATCCAGCGTTGTCGTTGCAGCAGTTTGGATCATTGCTGTGGCCTGGCTTCAGTCCCTGGCCCGGAAACTTCCACAAGCCACGGGCAAGGCCCAAAATAAAAATTTTTTAAAAAGTGCAGCAATAAATAGATCCATACTCAAAGGATTCACCGGCCTTACCGCCATCCTGAAGCAGCTGGCTCGATAGAGAGGTGGAAAGGGCTTTTGAAGAGTTAAGTTTCAGCACCAGCTAAGTGGCAATACATTGTATGACTGGGACAAGGTTCCCCAGAAAGCTGTCTGTGCGCCAAACCAGCGTGCAATATATGGTGCTGTTTCTTCCATAGTCAGGATTCGCAGGTCCAGGAACCAAGGGTGGAGCTGGAAGTGGCACCACTCACAATTACCCTTAGTGACCCACCAGGGAAATCTCTGCTTCTGTTCCCACAACATTATGCACTGCTGGCCTCAAGGTCTTAGTTCCAGGAGGAGAAACGCTTCCACCAGGACATACAAGAATGGTTCCATTGAACTGGAAGTTAAGGCTGCCACCTGCCCACGTTGGGCTCCTCATGCCTCTGAACCAACAGGCTAAGAAGGGAGTTACTGTGCTGGCTGTGGTGATTGGTCCTGACTCCCAAGGGGAAACTGGACTGCTGCTGCACTGTGGGGGAAGGGAAAGTATGTCTGGGATACAGGAGATCCCTTAGGGCGTCTCTTGGTATTACCATGCCCTGCAATTAAGGTCAGTGGAAAACTACAACCCAGATCAGGCAGGACTGCTAATGGCCCGGAGGCTTTAGGAATCGCCCCACCAGTTAAAGAACTGTGACCAGCTGAGTTGCTTGCTGAAGGCAAAGGGAATACAGAATGGGTAATGGAAGAAGGTAACGATCAATACCAGCTACTGCAGTTCGCATCGTGGCCCAGTGGTAACGAACCTAACTAGTATCCATGAGGATGTGGGTTCAATCCCTGGTCTCGCTTATGGGTCAGAGGATCCCGCTCTGCCATGAGCTGTGGTGTAGGTCGCAGATGAGGCTCAGATCTGGCTTTGCTGTGGCTGTGGTGCAGGCCAGCGGCTACAGCTCTGATTCGACCCCTAGCCTGGGAACCTCCATATCCCGTGGGTGTGGCTCTAAAAAGACAATCAATCAATCAATGCCAGCTACAACTATGCAACCAGTCATAGAAATGAGGACTTTTAGAAATGAGTTTTCAAGGGTATTTCCTCATTTCGTTATGTATAAATTTGTGTGCATATATGCATATATATTAAGCAAATATCTTTGGGGTTTTTTTGCTCTCTTATTTCTTTATCATGTAGCTTAAGAGATATTGATTTTATATTATAATATTTAAGTATTATTAATTTTACATCATAGTATTTAAGTTATGGGCTATCAAGGAAGATTAAACATTGTGCAGGGACTTTACCTTCTCTTCTAGGGATGGGGTTAGTGTTTTCTATTGTACTCTGGATAGTTGTATCATGTTTGGAATTATGACCTGGTTACTGTCTTTATTTGTACTTTAAATATGGTTTATGGAGATGTATGTGCCAAGCTGACAAGGAGTAGAATGCTGATGGTTAGTTTTATGTGAAGCTTGACTGGGCCACCACAAGATGGCCAGATATCTGATTAAACCTTATTTTTGATGCAAATCAAAATCACAGTGAGTTATCATCTCAAGCCTATTATCAAAAATGGCAAGGAGATGGAGAAAAGGAAACTGGTGCACTGCTGGTGCAAATGTAAATTGGTGCAGCCACTGTGGAAGACAGGGTGGAGGTTCCTCAAAAAATAATAGAACTACCATTCGATCCAGCAATTCCACTTCCAAGTATTTCAAAAAATATGAAAACACTAATATGAAAAGGTAATTGCACCCCTATGTTTTTTTTTACTTTTTTATTTGTTTATTTAATATAATGATTTTTATTTTTCCATTATAGCTAGTTTACAGTTTTCTGTCAATTTTTCAACTGTACAGCGTGCTGACCCAGTTATGCATATATCTATAGATTTGTCACAATAAGTAAACATATTTAGACATAGTTCCTGGTGCTATACAGCACACCCTTATGCTTAATGCAGCATTTTTTTTATAAGAGCCAGATATGGAAGCAACCCTTCAATGGATTAATACAGATGATGTGGTATATGGTGTGTGTGTGTGTGGTATTCCACACACACAATGGAATACTACTCAGCCATTAAAAAGATGGAATCTTGCCATTTGCAACAACATGGATGGACCTTGAGGGTATGCTACATAAAGTAAGTCAGATGGAGGAAAACAAGTACCATATGATTTCACTCATATGTGGAATATAAAAAACAAACAAAAAATAAAATATATGAACAAAATAAAACAAATGAAAACAGATACAGAGGACAGAGTAGTGGTTAACAGAGGGACTAAATATTTTTATTCATGATAAGGCCCCCCCTGCCCGGTTCTCCTTCGCTGAAGAACCCTGACAAATACCTCTGGGTGAGCCCAATATAGACTCTCTCAGGTGAGCCCAATACAGACTGCTTAGAGGAAAAAACAATGAAAGAATTATTTTTTCACACTTTTTAGTACTTTATGTGTATGCTTTCTTGGCTATTAGCATCATTTTCTTTTTGGTAATGGACTGTACCATCACACCTCAGCACAGTCTGCTATTGGCCCCATTTATTTAGTCTCCACATCTTTCTTAATAATATAAAGTGCAATTTGTAGCTGTCCACATGGTTGCCCAGAATAAAGACCACATTTTCCAGCCTACCTTGCAGCTGGGTATACCACATAACTAAATGTTGGCTAATGAAAATTATTGGAATTGTTGTATGTAAACTTCTGGATGTATTTTTCAAGGAAGAAGATCCTTTCTTCTCCCTTTCTCCTTGCTGACAGGAATATAGATGTGATGGCCGGAGCTAGCACAGCCACCTTGGACCATGGGGCAACACGTTAAAGCTGGTGGAACAGCCAGACAAAAGGAACCTGAATCTAATATGACTTTGGAGTAGATATTCCAGCCCTATTCCTCCTACCCTAGATTTCATCAGTGTAAAACAGAAACAAACTCCTATTTTATTTAAGCTACTAATCCCTTGGGTTTTTGACACATAACAGTTCCATCAAATTCTAACTACCATACAGCACAGGGAACTGTATGCAGTCTCTTGGGATAGACAATAATGTAAGATAATATGAGAAAGAGAATACATATATATTTGGGTCACTATGCTGTATAGCATAAATTGACTCAACACTGTAAATCAACTATACTCTGATAAAAAAAAATAAATTTTAAAAAATGTTTAAAAAATAGGAGTTCTTGTCCTGGCTCAGTGGGTTGAGAACTGGACATAGGGTCCCTGAGGATACAGGTTTGATCCCTGGCCTCGCTCATTGGGTTAGGATCTGGCATTGCCACAAGCTGTGGTATAGGTCACAGATACGCCTTGGATCTGGCTGGTGTTGCAAAGGTGGCAGTTGCGACTCCAATTCCACCCCTAGCCTGGCAACTTCCATATGCTGCAGGTGCAGCCCTAAAAAATATAGATAGATGATAGATAGATAGATGATAGATGATAGATAGATAGATAGATAGGTAAAAATAGTTCTAACTAAAAAAAAAACCTTTCCAAGATCAAAGGGTATAATCTTCCTTTCTGGAATCCTATGGCCCGTTTATGTGTGTAATTTGCTCTTATTCTTTCAATATTTCTCTGAGGTGTAGTATTATCTGACCATGCCTGTTTCACAAAGGTACAGAAACTTGCAGACTCCATTCAAAGCATTGCTTAAGGCAATGAAGTAGCTTAACTGAGAAGTTGTAACTCTGAATTCCCAGGTACAGGCTGTCCCCACCAGGGGACATTGTGAAAAGGTAAGTGACAGCGCGGCCCCACCACCCAAACGAAGGAACTCCCCAGCAACTCCTACTGGATATGTTCCCATTTGTATTTCAGGCTTTTCTTAGGCCGGTGCTCTCTGGAAGAGTCCAGAAGCAGTCAGAGAGATTAAAAAATCCACAGATGTTCCTTAAGAAGAGTGAGTGTGATGAGATATTGGAAGACAGAGAATGTTGACTTTGTCCCCTTCCCAGGCTGTGCGATCAATACCAAAGCTATTTTACATCATTTTTATAAATGATCTGGAGGATCCTGGTGAAATCTCTGGATTTGCAGGTGACACTGTGCTCTCCTAGAAGGACTGAAAGGTTGGGGAAGAGGTCATAGCGGGACATGGACCAGCAGAGCAGTGACAGGTAAACTGAAGCAAACAAACAAGAGACTGGAGGGGGCGGCTACCTAATAACCTAAATTTGTGGGCTGGGGAGCTGAAGGCGAAGGCACAGGGGCTATTGTTCACTACTCTGCAAAGGCATTAATGAGGTGATCTAGTCAGAAGGTCAGTGCAGTTCAGTTGCACAACATTAATCGAGAGTCTCCGATGTGCCCCCAGTGCCTGTTTGGAAAGACGTGCAAGAGGAAAGCCCTGCCCTCCTGGGGCACATGCTCTAGCTCCGAGTGTCACCATGAAGGGGGTCGGAACTATTCTCCTTGCCTGTTCTCAGACATGGCATGCAAAATGGATCACTGCGATCAGAAGCCAGAACAGGAGTTCCCGTCGTGGCTCATCCGAAACAAATCTAACTGGCATCCACGAGGATGCAGGTTCGATCCCTGGCCTCGCTCAGTGGGTTAAGGATCTGGCGTTGCTGTGAGCTCTGGTGTAGGTGGCAGATGCTGCTCGGATCCCGTATAGCTGTGGCTGTGACATAAGCCAGCGGCTACAGTTCCAGTTCAACCCCTGGCCTGGGAATCTCCATATGCTGTGGGTGTGGCCCTAAAAAGACCAAAAAAAAAGAAGAAAAAGAAAAGAAAAAAAAAGAAAGAGCTGGAAAAGGCCAATGAAGCGGTGGAGCAAGAGGGCAAGTGTCTGCAATCAGGCAGTGGTTACAGAGGTGAGGGGTTCACTCTGACTCCAGATCAAATGTCACCTCCTCTCCGAAGACCTACCTGATTGCCTCTCCCAGGTAGAACTGACCTCCTCTTACTCGAGTGCCCTGCAGTTCCTGGTAACAATTCCATTGTGACGCTTCGCTTCAACTACTTTTTTTACATATCTTATCTTCCGTTCCAGAATGCATGAAGGTTCCAGAATGCATAAAGATTTTTTTGTATCTTTAGTATTTAGCATAGGCTATGCTTAGAGTACACCCTCAATAAATGCTTGATAAATCAATGGAAAGATGGAACTGTATTTCACTGGTCTGTAAACTTTATTGTTCATCTGCTACATCAGAAACATTTGAACAGGAGTTCCCGTTGTAGCTCAGTGGTTAATGAATCCGACTAGGAACCATGAGGTTGCGGGTTCGATCCCTGGCCTTGCTCAGTGGGTTAAGGATCCGGCGTTGCCATGGGCTGTGGTGTAGGTTGCAGATGCAGCTCGGATCCCGCGTTGCTGTGGCTGTGGCGAAGGCCGGCAGCTACAGCTCCTGTTAGACCCCTAGCCATATGCTGCGGGTGTGGCCCTAGATAAGTCAAAAAGACAAAAAAGAAAGAAACATTTGAGCATGTTCTATATGTGAATTTCAAATATATTGCCTACTATATTCTGTATATTATAAGACATATAAAAATCATTTGAACTGAATGAGGCATAAAATTAGCTATAACGTTTTCGATATCTTATTTTTAACCAGAGGTCAGTAAAAATAATACAAGTTCATTTTTCATGAGCCTTGATAATTCTGATTGTTTTTTGGTCTGACCTTGACTAACCTGATTAGGATATCATTGTTTTTAGCTCACAACATGACAGAAGAAGTGTCATCAGAAGAAATGTCACTGAACAAGTGCCTGTTTTGCCATTAAAGTATATATGTGTGTGTGTGTCTATATAGATATAGATATAGATATATTTTTTTGTCTTTTGTCTTTTTAGGGGCCCCACTATGGCATATGGAGGTTTCCCGGCTAGGGACTGAATTGGAGCTGTAGCTACCGGCCTACACCACAGCTCATGGCAACGCTGGATTCTTAATCCACTAAGCAAGGCCAGGGATTGAACCCACGTCCTCACAGATACTAGTCGGGTTCGTTAACCACTGAGCCACGATGGGAACTCCTAAAATATATAGTTTAAAGGACTATTTTTAGTACAGTTTTAGGTTCACAATAAACTTGAGCCAAAGGCAGAGAAATTTCCCACACACTCCCTGTCCTCCCTCCCCATGCATAGCCTCCCTCATTGACATGTCATTATCACCCAGAGTCCAGAGTTTAGAGTTCACTTTTGGTGCTGTGCGTTATATGCGTTTGGGCAAATGTGTAATGATATGTGTTCACTACTATCGTATTATAGAGGGTGGTTTCCCTGCCCTAAAAATCTTCTGTGCTCCACCTATTCATTCTTCCCACCCTGGCAATCACTGATCTCTTCACTGTTGCTATAGTTTTGCCCTTTTCCAGAATGTCTTATAGTTGGAATCACACAATACGTAGCCCTTTTAGATTGACTTCTTTCACTTAGTAACATACATTTCAGTTTACCCCATGTCTTTTCAGGGATTTATAGCACATTTCTTTTTAATGCTCTATAATTTTGCATTGTCTGGATGTACCAGTTTATTTATGCATTTACCCACTGGAAGACATCTTAGTTGCTTCCAAGTTTTGGCAATTATAAATAAAGCTGCTATAAATATCTGTGCGAGGGTTTTTGTGTAGACATAAGTTTTCAGCTCCTTTGGGTAAACACCAAAGAGCATGATTATTGAATCAAGTGGTAAGAATATGTATAGTTTGGGAAGAAATCAGCAAACTGTCTTCCAAAGTGGTTGTACCATTTTGTGTTCCCATCGGTAACAAATGAGAGTTCCCGTTGCTCCACATCCTTGTCAGTATTTGGTGTTGTCTGTTCTGGACTGGGGCCACCCTAATAGGTGTAGAGTGGTATCTCATTGGTGTTTCCATTTTTTCATTGTTCTGCTTGCATTCATTGTTTAGTTTTTCAACCTAAAGATTATTCCCCAAATCCTCTTGAGCTTCTTAACCATTTGGGCATGGGTGGCTGCCTTAAAATTAGAGATGCTCGGAGTTCCCGTTGTGGCGCAGCGGTTAACAAATCCGACTAGGAACCACAAGGTTGTGGGTTCAATCCCTGGCCTTGCTCAGTGGGTTAAGGATCCGGCATTGCCGTGAGCTGTGCCATAGGCCGGCAGCTACAGCTCTGATTAGACCCCTAGCCTGGGAACCTCCATATGCCGTGGGTGCGGCCCTAGAAAAAGGCAAAGAGACAGAAAAAAAAAAAGCAACTAGAGATGCTCATCTTGACTCTCCAGCCCTTCTGTAACTCAAGACAAATGATTAAGGGCCCTGCTGACAGTACCTTTGGGGGACAGTCACTCTTCCCTCAGAGCATCTTATATACAGCAGGTAACATGTCTCCCCTGGAAATGTGACCTGAAAGAGGGTACCAGCCTTAATATATGTATGAAATATTAGCAAAGCTCCATTTAAAATTTTATAGCTTGGAGTTCGCATTGTGGCTCAGTGAGTTAAGAACCCAACTAGTATCTATGAGGATTCGGGCTTGATCCCTGGCCCCGGCTCAGCAGGTTAAGGATCCGGCATTGCCCTGAGCTGTGGTGTAGGTCGCAGATGCAGCTCAGATCCGGCGTTGCTGTGGCTGTGGCGTCGGCTAGCAGCTACAGCTCTGATTTGCCCCCTAGCCTGGGAATTTCCATAGGCCGTGGGTGCAGCCCTAAAAAGACAAAGGACAACAATGAACAAATAGGATAGGTGGAGGGGGCATCACGTGATTTCCAAGGGGTCATAAAAGGCCATGCAGCTTCCACCTTTACCCTCGCTTCCAGAGCACCGAGCTTTGGTGTAAGAAGCCCCGGTTCCCTGAGGCCACCTGCTGGAGGACATAGAGAGAGGGGCTCTGGTTGACAGGCCCAGCCCAGAACAGCCTTCCTGCCACCCCTGCCGGAGCCAGATGGACAAGAGAAGCTGGCCCACACCCTCCAGACCAGTCCATCAGCCCACTAAAGGCCACCGCAGGACCTCTGTCAGTGCCACGTGGAACAGAAGAATCCGCCAGGTGGGCGATCCCTGAATTCCTGACACGCAAGCTTGAGCGATACAAGAACATGGTTTTAGTCAGTACGTTTGGGGGTAGTTGTTATGCAGCAGAGGATAACCAGACAGTAAGGAGAGGGTTCCCCCAAAATCAGAGCTGCCAAGTGATGGAACAGAGCCCCCTCCTTGGGAGAGAGTGATTGTGGGCGGGATTCAACTAGAGGCAGAGCCGGACAAACGCTGCCAAGGGTGAGTTGCAGGAGCTGTGCGGTCATGAGAGAGTGCGGAGCTAGAAGGCAGCTGGCACTAGCAGGTCCTGCCACCGAGGAGCCGGGGATCCTTGGGCCAGTTACTTCACGCCTGTATCTCACACGCTTTAGGGAGCTTTAAAAGAGATGGGACACCACCTGCAAAGCAGAAAGGGGCTCTGCTTCCCTCGGGTTGTCATGCTGCAACCCTGCTTTGGGTGAGCAGCTGAATTCGGTGAATTACCTCTGAGATTCTACAAGATGAGAGGGAGTCCAGCTTCACCCAGCGGGGCATAAATGTGTAAAAATCTATGCTCCCGTGAATGACTTAACGGTCAGGATTTCATCTTCCCCAACACTGTGCAGAGTTCAATCCAGAGTTCTCCTCACCGCTTCCTGAGCACCTGAGACAAGAAAAGTGTCAGCCACACAAGCAGTCTCACCATTATGTTGAAAATATAAGCAGATTTTGGGAGCTTTACATTTGGATGGCAGATCTCTAAAAGGAGACGGGGGGGGGGCGGTGCTTGGTGGGCAAAGTCACAATTTTAGGGTGATGGAGAGTACAATTAGGTCTTGTCCAAATTCCTCCTCAGGGCTCCAAGTCTAAGACAAGTAAGTATTTCTGACAAATTTGTTGATGAAGCTCAGATAAAGAATCAGAAATATTGCAGGTATTGGGAGGAAACTGGTCTGGAGAAGGGTGGTCGGAGTTAGTTTGCTAGCTACCCTAAGCGGTATGGCGGCCTCAGATACTGAGAAGGGGAGTCCCAGGTGGCGATTTATGACCTAACAATCCGGGTTTTTGCAAACTCAGAGCTGCCTTCCCCTGGAGATGGAGGCGCCGAAGGTTAAGTTATGGCGCCACCTGCTGGAAAAATGCAGACTTAATCCCTTTGCGCGCAAGTTCTGTTCCTCCCTGCACTTCATGAAGCTCAGTCAACACCCCAGAGACGCAAAGCCTGCAGGGGAGTTGCATCCCCAGCCAGGTGGGAAACCACTGTCCTGTTTATCCATATGCCTTCAGCTTCTCAAAGCCTGTGCTCTTGGGGCCGGACAACTGGAACGTTAGAAGCCTATTGGTACTTTCTAGGAGACTGGAATAGGATGTGCGTTGCCCAGTGTCTCTTTAAAAAGGTAGGGCCAAGAGAAGAGATGGATCCGCTGGGGTCCCCCTCCCTGCCAGCCCACCATGGGGAGGGTCCTTTTCGGAAAGGATGCTGCTGTGGTTCTGAGGGAAGAGAAATGGGTGGCTGAGTGATGAAGGGTGGGATCCCAAACCGGTACCAGCCCTGATAAATTTGCCAGTGCCCCATTCTGTATGGACCGGGTCTAAAAGTCTCCGTAATAACCCCGTAATGGCCAGCAGATGCCTTGAAAACGGCTCCCTCTTCTAGGGATCATTAGAAAGCTATTAAAGCTGTCTAATTATTCCCTAGTGCTAATAAAGGTGCTAATAAGCCAAACAAGTTTTCTCACTTTTATGGAGATAATTAGAAGGCCAATTATTTTTTATGGACATAAAGGAGGGACCTTTGCTGTTGTCCCTGTAGCTGTATTTTATTCTGCGCTTGTGACAGAAGCCACTCTGTAGCCCTTCCTTATGCATTAACAAGAATCTTGGGCTTTTAAACTCCACGCCACCAGTCCCTCTTAGGTTAAGGGTTAGTCTGGAGGAAGCAGAGAGGGAAAACAGGACAAATGATCTCGGATGAGGGACCGTCTTGGCCATGTGGTCATTTCAGAAATTGTGCCCCACTTTACTCTATGACAAGAGTTCTCAAACTTGAGCACATATCAGAACCGCCTGAAGGCTTATTCAAACTCACACTGAGGGCCCTCACCCTGGAATTTCTGATTCACTAAATTTGCAGTGGGTTGGGTGTGGGTGATTTACATTTCTAAAAGGTTCCCAGGTAAAAACACTGCTCTAAAACTATTGTTTTGGAGTTCCCGTTGTGGCTCAGCAGTAACAAACTGAACTAGTATTCATGAGGTTGTGGGTTCGATTCCTGGCCTCATTCAGTGGGCCAGGGATCTGATGTTGCCATGAGCTGTGGTGTAGGTTGCAGACTTGTCTTGGATCCCGAGCTGCTGTGGCTGTGGCGTAGGCAGGCAGCTGCAGCTCTGATTTGACCCCTAGCCTGGGAACTTCTGTATGCCACAGGTGCAGCCCTAAAAACCAAAAAAAGAAAAAGAAGTGCTGTCAGTGCTTGGATGGGCAAGGAAGGGGGTGGCCTGGGAGATGGCCTAGAGGTGGGATTCAGAGAAGACGGCCAGGTTTTTCCACCACTGTGCTGAGCACAGAGCTGGAAAAGTCAATTTGTTTTGGTTTTTTTTTTTTGCTTTTGAGGCAACACCGGATCCTTAACCCACTGAGCGAGGCCAGGGATTGAACCCTCATCCTCATGGATCCTAACTGGGCCCAGTGCCACTGAGCCATGACAGGAACTCCTGGAAAAGTCAGTTTGTGCTATGCTGCTCACACTCTGGTTCAATCAGGCCTCTTAATGCCTCACCAGCTCAGCTTGGACCCAGCGGTGGCCATGACAACAACCACGTAAATCTTCAAAATATGGTGCACTTCTATCAGGAGCCGTATGGTGTATCGAGGACTTAAGTGTGTGATAGACTTTCTTTGGGAGAATGATGGTGGACATAGTTTTACGGAGTGCAGAGACGGCGGGCCATCCACTCAATACCTGGGGGAGATGAAGTTGCTTTCTCGACTCCAAATCCTGCACTTTCCAGCCAGTTGAAACAATGCACCTAATCTTGTGAATTTAGGGAGGCGGCCGTTGAGAGATGTGCCCTCACGATGAAATCCTTCTCTGTCCCTCCTCTAGGCTAACAGGTCCTGTCACCGTGGTCCCCAGATCCAAACCTAAAGTCCTTCTCTGCGTGGCATCGAGGAAGCAGCCTGGGGTCTGGAGTCACACAGGCTTGAGCTGCACGCTGATCGTGCCCCTGGGACTTGGGTGGTTTACCCGACCTCCCTGAACCTCAGTCTCTTCGTCTGGGAAATGAGAACAATATCCACCTTGCATGGCCGCTGGCACACGCTGAGAGCTTAATAAACGCCAGCCATCATATCTGTTTCCACCTACCCTCGCTCGCTCCGGCGGCCACACACCACCACCTTCCCTCTGCTGCCCTGTCAATCCGTGTCATTTCCACCTGGCCACACCTCCTCGTCTGCTGCCACCTTGCTCCAGCCTGCTCAGTCCTCCCACGTCCCGCCCCGAGATGAGATGCGAGATGCGTGTGAGATGCGATGCCCAGTGCGTGCATTTGTAAAGGGCGGGCTCACCCGGTATCTTCAGCTTCACCAAAGAGGCCTGATTACGCTGTCATCGAAGAAGGTCACAAGGGGGCAGGGTTGCTGCCTGAACAGGGGGGTCAGAGGAAAGAGTTTTAGCAAGAATCTTCCTTCAACAGTTCTTTCCAGCATATTTCTTAGCCAAAAACTGCTTCGGACTCGCTTTGATGTTGTTTCTTGCCCTCTCCTGCGTGTGCTGAGACAAGTCTCCCAAACCTGTGGCTTTCGGCGCAGCCACCATACCCCCGCGACATCCCCTTCTCAACCCACCCACTCTTTTTGGCCCGAGAAACACACTGAAGCTTTGTTTGAGAACCGGGAGGCGCTGGCAATAACCCCTCAAGGTCCCGCATTCAGGCCTTTTAATCCTTTTATTTGTTCTGTGTCCTTAGGCAAGTCCCCTGTCCTCAGGGCCTGGGGATCAACCTGTCCTGTGGAGGGAAGAAATGGCCGCTCATTTTCCCGACTGTTCTGGAAGGGGTGACAGAGGAGTTCAGTTAGAGAGAAGGAGGGCCCCATTGCTAGACACAAGAGTCACAGTGCTTTTCCACGGCCTCTTTCCCAACCATCCATCCAGCCTTGAGACCTGCCTTCAAAAGAAATATAGGACGTGACCCTTAGGCCCTCAGAACAGGAGAGACAGATGTGAGACAGACGTATAATAATGTGCCAGGGGGGTAAGCAAAAACAGTAGCTCTAAGAATCACAATAAGCATTACTTAGCACCTGCTAAGTGCTGGGAACTTGCTCAGTGTTTTGCTTTGTTATTTGATCCTCATAAGAAACCCCACAAGGTGGGTCTCATGGCTCTCATTTCACCCCGTGCCCAAGCCCTGCTTCGGGACCAGCGAGCACCCACGTGGGACCCCTTGGAAGACGTCTTTAACTCCAGCTGCCGGCTACAGGGCCACCCTCCCCAGCTGGCTCCGAGCTTCAGCAGCTCTGTCTTTGAGAAAAAGAAAAAGCCGAACCAAAAGCAACAGTGAGAAAGTCCCACCCCAGGAAAGAGCCGGGTCCAGGCTACAAGCTCCCTGGGGTGTGGGCCACCACCAGGCAGGCCAGAGGGGCCTCTCTCCCCACTGCAGCCCACCTGGCAACCCTGCCGCCGGTTCAGCTTATTTGGACCCTCTTTTTACTGTGGGTCTGCATCTGGGGAATTACATGTCCTTGCTTGGACACCGACCCATTACCCGGGGGCTGGGGGGAGAGTGACCTCAACGTCCCCCCTCTTTCTGCTCTTTCTCTTGAATGGAATGGAAGTGACGTGTTCAAGTGGTAACATAAACCACGGAATCGTTAAACCTGAAAAACAAAACAAAACAACAAAAACATGTTAACTCGATGGGTTCAGTAGCCAAGCCCAAGATGCAGACATACACCCCACCTCCACAGCCGGCAAGGCGTCTCCCAGTGGGTGTGGACCTTACACAGCTCTGACGTTTTCTGAGCTCCCCGGGCTCCAGACTAGGTCAGAGGGACAAGCGTCAGACAAGCGTCAGAGGGACAGAGCTGAAGGCCAGGCCACAAGCTGGACAGCTGGTTCCAGAATCCCTGAGGGGCGAGGCTGAGGAGCTGGATGCCCCCAGGGGCACAGGAGAGACCAGGACTGGGGCCCCTTCTGTCCACACCAGCCGGGTCCGGCCCACAGCCAGCAGCCCCTCCCTGAGGTGCCGGGATCCCTCTTTCCCACACTCCCGTCTCGGGGAGCCCCTTAGGCAATTCTGAGACTGTGGGGACCACCTTGTCCCTTCCCCTTCACCTGCAGCTGAGGGACATAGCGGAGCTGCTGCTGCTGTTGCTGCCGCTTTCGGAAAAGTGAGGTCTCAGGGGTTCATGCTTACCCCAAGCCCTTCTCAGGGGTCCTAGAACTTTAACTTCACTCAGCCTCAGTTTTCCCATCTATAAAGTGGGGCTAATTGACCAGATGGGCCAAGCATAGAGCCTGATCAACAACAGTGGGCACTTGGAGTTCCTGCTGTGGCACAGCAGAAACGAATCCAACTAGTATCCTCGAGGATGAAGGTTCGATCCATGGCCTCACTCAGTGGGTCAGGGAACCGGTGTTGCTGTGGTGTAGGCTGGCAGCTGTAGCTCTAATTTGAACGCTAGCCTGGGAACTTCCATATGCTTCAGGTGTGGCCCTAAAAAGCAAAACAACAAAAAACGAAAACAAAAAAAATAGTGGGCCCCCAACTGCAGCTGCTACCTTTCCTTTCACCGCCGTCCCCACACGCAGCTCTCAGCATTGCATTCGCTCTCAGCACGACAAGCCGAGCAGGGCCAAGCAGGTCCATGTAGCTGCTGCTGGGCTGAGGTCTGGCATAGAGTTCTAGAATGAATATATAAAAAAAAATAGGATGTTGGAGTTTCCGTCGTGGCTCAGTGGTTAACGAATCCGACTAGGAACCATGAGGTTGCGGGTTCAATCCCTGGCCTTGCTCAGTGGGTTAAGGATCCAGCGTTGCCGTGAGCTGTGTTGTAGGTTGCAGACCTGGCCGGATCCTGCGTTGCTGTGGCTGTGGCGAAGGCCGGCAGCTACAGCTCCTGTTAGCCCCCTAGGCTGGGAACCTCCATATGCCGCGGGTGCGGCCATAAAAGGACAAAAAAAAAAATAGGATGTTCACCCTCGGCATGACCGGGTACTGGCCTTCAATACTCAGAGGGGTGCTGTACTTGGAGAAAAGGGAGCTGACTGGTCCCAAGGAGCCCTGGAGATAGATAATGGTACTCACAGAGGACGCTGCGGGGAGAGGGCCACTGAGTGGGGAAGAAAGCGCTCTTCAGAGGGGCGTCCAGAGATGCCGCGGGCTGACTTTCTCAAGCATCGGGGGCGCTCAGGCAGAGGCCGGGGAGGGCTGGAGGACTGGGGACTTGGAAGAGGGATGGAGTCAATGACCTTGTACTTCCCCTAATCTGGAGCTTCTGAGTCTGTCAAAATAACAGGCATGATCCGAGACGGACTCTCCATCCCAAATCTCGCCTGTCCGCTGCTAAGCCCTAAAATTCGTTCATTGCAGATTCATCACTTCGGGTTAAGGCACTGACCCCTGCAAAATGCCAAACTCCCTATTTGGTGTCACACTGAGTCATCAGAGCCCTCATGAAGGTTCTGATGGCAGAAGGTAGGACGATGGGGGTGGGGGGACACTTGTATTTACACCAACGCTTTTTGGGGAGTCAAAAAGCCCTACTGCGTTTTTAAAGAAAGCCATGTATAAGCTCAGTACTGGAGCAGATATACATATTGCATGTTTGGGGTTTTTTTAATTATTTTTATTGATTTATTCTTTCAGTCTTTATTCAGTTATAAATAAGACACATTAAATATATCCGCTTGCTCCTCTATAAATGCACATAGCTCATTCTGTATGTCAAACATAATAAATAACAATCATAAAATACCAAGGCAGTTCTAAAAATGACAACCCAGGGGAGTTCCCGTCGTGGCTCAGCCGAAACGAATCTGACTAGCATCTCTGATGACACAGGTTCGATCCCTGGCCTTGCTCAGTGGGTTAAGGATCCAGTGCTGCCATGAGCCGTGGTGCAGATCGCAGACACGGCTCGGATCTGGTGGTGATGCGGCTGTGGCATAGGCCATCGGCTGTAGCTCCAATTAGACCCCTAGCCTGGGAACCTCCATATGCCTCGGGTGCAGCCCTAAAAAAAAAAAGTGTAAAAACTTTTAAACTCTTCAAAAAGGGCTGACATAATGCAAAACAGTGCAAGATGTGGCATCAATGAAGGGCCTGCCCTGGGGGGATTCTCCATTTGATAATAATCTAGCGTATGTTACAGGGGTAGAGGGAGAAGCCCTTTGGACAGTGTGTAAAATACGCACTGTGGACTCAAACAGATACTTGTCTCCCCATGTTCATAGCATTATTCACAATAACCAAAGGGCGGAAACAACGCAAGGGTCTGTGGATGGATGAATGGATCAACAAAACGTGATCTGAGCATACAGTGGATACAATGCACGCAATGGATAACTGCAATTCGGCCTTAACGGGGAACAAAGTTCTGATCCATGTTACAATGTGGATGACCTCGAAGAGAGTATGCTCAGTGAAATAAGCTAGTCACAAAAGGACAAACACTATATAATTCCATTTATACAAGGTACCTAGAGTATTCGAACTCATGGAGCTGCAAAGGAGAACTGTGGTTGCCAGGGAACGGGCAAGGGAGGAACGGGTCGTTATTGCTTAACAGGCGCCCAGATTCAGCTGGGGAGGATGACAAAGCCCTGGAGCTGGGTGGAGGCGATGGTTGCACAGCATTGTGAACGTACTTAATGCCACTGAACTGTGCAGCCCCAAATGACTGAAATGGTAACGCTTACATGTGTTTTCCCATAATAAAAAGATACACATTCTTGGAGATCCTGTCTAGTGACCATGAGGAAAGGAATCTGACTAGTGTCCACTGAGGATGAGGGTTCGATCCCTGGCCTCACTCAGTAGGTTAAGGATCTGGCGTTGCCGTGAGTTATGGTGTAGGTCACAGACGCATCTCAGATCTGGCATTGCTGTGGCTATGGCTGTGGCCAGCAGCTACAGCTCTGATTAGACCCCTAGCCTGGGAACCTCCACATGCCATGGGTGCGGCCCTAAAAAGACAAAAAAAAAAAGATACACATTCTGGAGGTCTGGAGTTGGGGGTTCAGACAGACTCAGTGAGGCAGGCTGTGGGCTCTGTTTCCAAAAGACACAGGCTGTCAGCCCTCTGCCAGGGACTCCTGTCTACTGCCCCGCCCCATGGCTGCGCTGGTGGCTGGGACCCAGGTCTTGGGCTGATGGAGAAAGAGGCCATAGAGCTTAGGAGAAGCCAGCAAGGGGTTTCTGGACAAGCACTTGGTGGGTGAGAGGGTGCAGAGGGCCAGGGGCTGTGAGGAAGCGTCCAACAGCCCCACTCACAAGGATTCTGGAGCGCCCACTGTCCGCAGGGTAACACCCTTTCTGATGAGAGGACCCTTTCAGGATCCTTGCCCTCAGCGAGCTTCCCACCCTTCCTCCAAGGGCCTCTGCTGTTCCCTCGGGGCACTTAGCAACTCCCTGCCCCATTCAGCCATCACTCCGGCCGGTTCATATCAGCCCGGGCCCCTTGGAGGAGGGGCTTGGAGCAAGCCTTCTTTGCCACCCTTGATGGCGGGACTATTCAGTGCCCCGCTGCCCCCGAACGGAGCCCCTGAATGGAGCCCCAGGCTTTGCACCAGGACCTACGGAGGAAAGAGCTGGGAGACTGCTTCTGAGTCAGTCCAAGGAAGAACGATCTAGAACAACGAGAGATGCATCGGGCTACCTTGGGAGGTGATGAGTTTCCCATGACCAGAGATGTCTAGGACAAGCTGTCCTCCGCAGATTTGGGGCCCCTGTACACTGAGCTGCCTGCTTAGGAGAGGGGGCCAGACAGCCCCAAAGAGGAGGTATTGTCTGAAAGGGCGGCTGCGGCTGTTTCAGAGGAAGCCACTAATCCTCGCGGGGAGGCTTTCTGGCCCAGGGCACTAGATAATCCCAAACTGCCATTCTGGGGTTTCTTTCATCCTGGGGCCCTGGCGCATGGGGCTGGGCGGCAGAGCTGTTCCCGATACTTCCTGGCCACAGGGCTGGGAGGGGACAGACAGTCTGGCTCCCTGGGCCTTTGCCCTAAACGCTGGACTGGGAGGAGACCGGTGGGAGGATGGAGAAGAGAGAGGAAATGTCACCCTGGCCTTGCCTTTGAACCTCAGAGCTGGTGCCTGGGCTGGTCTGCGGGGGGAGGGGGGGGAGGCCTCGGCTCCGGGGACGGAGCAGGTACAGGAAGGGGGCCCCTTTAACTCGCCCAATGAAATAAGACGGTTTTTGCTTCCAGAATCTTCCAACCTTTGGAAAGAGGGAGGGACTCCACAGAGAGAGCTGCATTTTTTAAGGGTTTTTGGAAAGGACAACACAGAGCCCAAAGACTTAGGTGCTCCATGGTGGTCTCTAAGGTGGAACTGGCAGGCTAGGCAAGGGGATATTTCAGGGCAGAGGGAATTTTCTGGCACTTTTCCACTTCATCCCGCTGCCTGTCCCACCTGGGAGCCCATTTGGCCAAGACAACAAACACTGGAACTGCCAGGTTACCCACTGAGCCACGATGGGAACTCCAATGGCTGCACTTTTTTGATTTCCAGGACAACCTCTCTTGGTTTTTCCCTCCTAGGTCTCCAGGCACCCCTTCTCAGCCTCTTTCGCTGGTCCTTCCTCTTCTCCCTGACCCGTAATAACTGCCGCGCTCAGGGCATCTTCTTTCTTTCCTTTGCCCCATCTCCTCTCTCGCTTGCTGAGGCCAGGCCAGCCCACCCACGCCATCCATGGATACTATGCCAATGACTCGAACCCACCCAGACCTCTCTTGAAGTCCTACTCATATACACGACTGCCTGCACGGTTGGAAGGGACTCAACGCGCCCAAACTGAGCTCCTGAGCGCCCCCTCCCCACCCCAAACGCTCCCCGCCCCCGCCCTCCCCGGCCCCAGGAATGGCACGCCCACCTCCCAGCTCCTCAGACCCTTCCCAGGATGCCCATTTCCCTGGAGGTCAAGCCCGTTCTTTTACGGTGGCTGCGACCCCCTCGGCATCGCCGCTGTGACCACCTCCCCAAGTGCTCCCCCACAAGTCACCCCGGCCACCTCACGGTCCCTCAAACCCAGCAGGCACGCTTGTTTGTCAGCCTCCACTGCGGCTGCCCTCGCTGCTTGGAACACATTTCTGCCACAAGACTACTTGGGCACCACCTTCAAATCGGCGTGCTTCTCGCTTTCTGAGCCCTTGGGTGACAACCCTGTTTTGGGCAACCACTTGCCCCGATCCCACGTCTCCTGGTCCCCTTCTCTTGTCCTACTTTTTATTGCTCCAAAAACCTTTATTACTTTCAAACGCACTATATATTTTACTTTTTTATTACATTTCTTTTATTGCCCAGCTTCCTCAACATGAGGACACAGATCCTTGACGATTTTGTACACGACTATACCCGCGTTCCTATTACTATGGCAGAGCAGAAGCTCATTAAACACTGTGGGATAACTGACATAAGCTGAATCGCCTTCAGGCCACTTTGAAGAACTTCGTAAGATGTATATCAAACATACTAAAATGTTATTGAAGTCACATTAAGTTCCGGCTTAAGATTTTGGGTCTATGGAATCTTTCTTTACACATTGAATTTATGGTTGGCTTGGATGTCTTAATCGCTGAGCATACCCTTGAGAAATCTTGGGAAGTGGAGGACTCCGGTTTAAAATTTTGGAGTTCCCACTGTGGCTCAGTGGGTTAAGAACCTGACATAGTCTCCATGAGGATGCAGTTTCAATCCCTGGCCTCGCTCAGTGGGTTAGGGGTCCGGCGTTGCTGTGAGTTGTGGTGTAGGTCGCAGATGTGGCTTGGATCCTGCCTGCATTGCCATGGCTGTGGTGTTAGCCAGCAGCTGCAGCTCCGATTCAACTCCTAGCCTGGGAACTTCCAAATGTTGTGGGTACAGCCATAAAAAGAAAAAAGATAATCAAATGAAATTTGGTTTCAATCTTTTATGAACGTGAAATTAGTGAACTTGGAATATATTAATAAAATGGGTTTGTTGTGATTTTGCAGTTTTCTTTCCATATTTTGGAGTCAGGACATTCGTCCAAAATCTGAAACGTTGTCACAGGTGCTAGATCTTCTAACCCTGGTATCTACAGAAAAATGGTCTGATGATATTAGTGATGGAGCTGAAGAGAGGACCAGTCCCACCTGCTAAAGGAACAGCCATATAACTCTGAATTTGGAGATGCCTCCAATCCTAAGCAACCTTCTGATTTCCAAATAACTCACTCTCCAGCTTCCATGAGGCCCTCCAGGAAGATTTCCTCTGCACTCAGAGGTCTGGTCTCATGATCAAGACCCTTACCAGGTTCATTTCCACATGCATCAGTACCGTGAATGCTGGTTCCTGATGAGAGCATATGACTCTCTATTCTAAGCCCAAAGACCCCCACCAACTCTCTCTCCAAGCTACAGATCCTATTTTCTCTGTTATTTTTGCAGCTAGAGTTGTGGGATGGTCACTGATCTTCCTTTTTTTTTTTTTTCCACAGCCACACCTGCGGCATATGGAAGTTCCCAGGGTAAGAGCTGAATCGTGGCTGCAGCAGCTGCCAGCCTACGCCTCACTCACAGGAGCACTGGATCCAAGCCACAACTTTGACCTACGCCGCAGCTTGCATCAACATCAGATCCTGAATCCACCAAGCAAGGCCAGGGTTCGAGCCACCATCCTCATGGACACTGTGTCGGGTTCTTAACTTGCTGGGCCACAACTCCGGGTCCTCTTTCTTAACTTCCGACCTGTAATCCTTCAGTCTTGGGATATACACGCAGTGGGCAGAACACACAAAAATGCATTCGGTTTCAGCCATTAGGTGGCTCTGTAAAGTCACAGGTTAAAGCATCTTTGCATTTGTTCCATCTCCTGTCAATAGCCTGATGCCTAACAGCCTTAGCCTGCCCCGCGGAGTAAGGAAATAGCTTCTCCCCCACCCCACCCTCATCACATGTTCTCATCCCGTCAGCGCTGCCTCCACGACTCGTGCTGAAGCCCAGGATTGCTGGCAGCCCACCATCCCCCATGCGGGTTCTGTAGGCTGGTCTTTTGGGTTGGGCTCTGAGCCTGCACCTTTAAGGTCAGGATAGCCTAAACTCACTCTGAAGTTGTCCTCGCCCTCTCCAGAATGCCTGGTTTCTAGCCATTCCCTTTGTACTTCCAGACTCACAAGGCCGTGAACTAGCCACATGTCAATAATCTCGCAGGCACGATTTTCTTACACCGTGATGCTCATTCCCTCTGGCTTCCAGGAGGCCCCATCTTGCCTTCTGTCTGCTCCCTTTCCCCACCTGTAGCCCTTGACATTGGAGCCACACGAAACATGTGGTGTTAAGAACAGCGTGAGCCTTATAAGTGTACATGTTGGGATTTCAAATCTGGACGTGCCGCTTGCTATCTCAGTGACCCTGAGTGTGTCATCTGGCATGTCCCTCAATCTCTCTGACCTTTACTTGTTTCATTAGTCAAATAGGTTTAATAATATTTTTTTTCTCTGAGGCTTTGTGAGAAATAATTCATGTAAAGGACCTTGCACAGCACCCAGGGCAGAGTAAGTGCTCACTTAAGCACTTTCCCTGGCTTTTCCTTTCTGCACTCAGTCTAAAATCTGCAAGTGTTGTGTTATTTTTTTGGGGGGGTGATATTGGCTTCAATCTTCATTCACGCTATTCCCCAATTCAGGCTTACATGTGTTTCGACGACTAGTACACTGAGTTAAAAAGCACTCTTTTTTGATAGAAGAAAATGCATTACATTTTAAAATTTACAAATGGGTCCTCATTTTTACACTATTTGGGCAACCTCCCCAGATTCCGCTACAGGGGAATCCGCTTTAACAAGGCCAGTTACCACCAGCCTGGCCACCAGCATGGGAGCCGGGGGCGGGGACAATGACACCCAGAGACAAAAGTATATGCCCCAAACCCTGAGGTGTGAGACCAGCCCACAGGGCCCTCCTTAGCAGAGTGAGTCCTGGGGGCTGCAGGCTCTAGACTCACCTCTCACCACACGGCCGCCCTCCCCCACCCCTTCTTCTCTGTAGATGAATCCAGTTAAACAGAACAGCCTCCAAGAGGAGGCGCCGCCAAAAGGTATCTGAGCAAAGATGGGAGGAAGCTGTCCCCCGTTCCACTTGACGGCTGGGGACAAAAAGGGTGAGGGCTTCCTTGAGTCCTGTGACTCTCACGCCTCTTGAGGACCCAGTGGGTGGATCTACCCCCATGGGCTGTACCTCCAGGGGCTCCTAAATCATTGGAGATGTGGGTCTCAGGACATGGGATGACACGTCCTTCGCTACGACAGCCACGCCTGCTTTGCACACCCTAGGAATTTCTCAGATCCTTTGAGACAACTGAGCATCGGTATGTCTCGAGGTTCTTTCTTGCCAGTAAATTCTGCTTTATTCCAGGAAAATGGAAGTATAATAATAATTTAAAAAAAGGCTTTGTGTGTGTCCGGTATTTATGCAGTGGTCATGTACCTTCTTATGGTCTGTGCTTTCCTTTTCGTGTCTAACCACCCAGCCTTGGGTCTTGCTTCAGGAGGGACCTTCTGCAGGAGCCTGGCCAGTGCAGTGAATGGAGACGATGTCCCCTGACCCCAAAGGGGGAGGGTCACATTGGACATTTCAACCAGGTGGGGACCACCCTGGGATTCTCTGCAGTGGCATCACCCCCACTCCACCACCAAACCCCACCGCCAGTCGATCTCAAGCTCCATAAACTTTGGCCGCAAGCTAAGCACCTTGGGGGCCAAGGGCGAAGGGACTCCAAGGAGAAACTGAGGCAGGGGCGGAGGCCGGGCCAGTGGGCATCGCTGCTTCCGAGGCAGCTGGGGAGGAGGTACTCCATTTCCTGAGCTGCTCTCGTCCCATTTCAGCTTGAACAGATGGAAATATAGTTCACTGTTTCAACATCATTTGCCTTTCTCGTGCTAAAATATTGATAAGCGCTGCCCAGGCGGATGCCCCTGCGGTTCCGAGCGGTAACTGGAGCATGATGTGTACTGAAGTGAGACACGGCAAAGCCTTTAACGAGTGTTTAAAATTCCTGGAATAATGCTCGATGCTGGCTTAGCTCATTCGGCTCCTGAAAACCTCCCCCCCCCCCCCGCCCCCGCCCCGGGCTGCCTCCTAAGCGGCAGGAGGAGTGTGAGCGCGGCCCCCCGGCCCCCTGCTGGTGGCAATTAGTGAGGCAGCTGCTCGTCTTCAGGATGGGAGACAAAGCGGGAGGTGCCTGCATCTGCTGCT
Source organism: Catagonus wagneri (assembly GCA_004024745.2). Taxonomy (NCBI): domain Eukaryota; kingdom Metazoa; phylum Chordata; class Mammalia; order Artiodactyla; family Tayassuidae; genus Catagonus; species Catagonus wagneri. The sequence goes on along the minus strand of PVHT021183519.1, from coordinate 3,093,838 downwards.
GCGCCAGGCGGGGAGGCAATTGCGTCGTCGTCGGGGTTGGGGGTGGGGGGTGGGGGGAATGTCGGTCCTCCCTCTGCAGAGGCCTGGCACTGGGAACCTGGGCCCCGGGAAGAGGGGGACCCTGGGCAGGTGAGGGGATGGCCAGGAAAAGGGGGGAGGGGCAGAGAGCGGGGACTCGGGGGGGGGG
>PVHT021183519.1:3078435-3093551 GCA_004024745.2 Catagonus wagneri | reverse complement strand
CTAAGATCTACGGTCTAAGGTCTCCGATGGCTAAGATCTCCCTGGATCTCTCTATTCCCACGTGGAGATCAGGCGATCCAACTGCGAAGGCCTCGGCCAGGTTAAGGTGTTCATACTTTGGAGTTCCCTGCTGGCTCAATGGGTTAAGGATTGGTTGTTGTCACTGCTGTGGTTCGGGTTCCATCCCTGGCCCTGGACCTTCTGCAAGCACAGCCGAATGGATAAATACATAAATAAAAAAAATTTTAAATGTAATAAAGTACTTTAAGCTTTGGGGTTTCAGAGTCATGGTTTTTAAAAACTCCTTATAAATCTTGGTGTGATTGTTCAGAAGAACGTTTCTCCAAGAGACTTACTTGAATCAGATCCAGGGAGAGGATGGCTGCCTTTTTCAGGGGTGACCCCGTTAAAGCACCACACACGTGGGAGAAAGAAGGGCTGGGTCCCAGCAAGCCAGGAAGGGGGGGTGCCGCCCACGAAGGAATCCTGGGCTGGGGGTTGAATGTGACTTAAAGCAAAATAACTCGATGCCACTGACCCAAGACTTACAGAAATGATCACTGTCAATTGAATCACACTTGCAGTTGGGGAGACAGAATAAGAAATCTGCGATGAGTTGGGAAACAGGGTCTGATCATTATGCTCTTCCTCTGCCTTCTAAAAATCCAAACTCAGTGAGATCATGTAAATATAACCATCCTATTTTCTGAGACAAAAAGTAAAGAGGGACATGTGGTCTGACACGCAGGAGGACACTGATGGGAACAAACCAGATGGAGTATAACACTGAAAGAGAGGGGACAGGAAAACCTAAGACACACAGAGCTCACCACTAGAGGGGCTGAGGGAAAGGCTCTAGGACCCACCTGGGGCAAACGTGTTGGACAAATTTTCATAGAGGAGGAATTCTCTGGAGACAAGAAATGCTGTGGGCTCTGGGAGCAGCTTCATCTTCTTCTCCATCCAGAAGCCCATCCAGCTGACTGAGGACCACGCTGCCAGGTGGCACAAAGGTCCTTCCCTTCACACACATAGGCTCCAGGCACCTTTCCTTACTCCTGTGCTGTTCCAGCTGTTGGCCCCAGTCCAGCCACCCCCCAGCCCCAAGCATCCTCCGAAGGCCTGCCCGTCACCCAAACCAAAGTCTGTGGAGGCTGTCACAAAGACCAGCACGGCCACTCTGGGTTGAGGCCCTAGCCGTGGGTCTGTCCCCCCCCCCCCCCCCCGTCTGTGATTGTACTCCCAGCTCTCCTGCTGCAGAGTCTGCCCACTGAGGGAAGAGGGCAGCTGGCATCCACGGCCAGAGGTGGGGGGAGGGGGAGGGGTGTGGGTGTGGCCAAGGTAATGACCCACCTGATGCTCATCACCTCCTCCCGGAATTGATCCGCAGGAGCCGAGGAGGCAGGCGGTCAGCCTCCAGGCAGTCAGCCCGGGCATGGCCGTGGGTGCGGCGGGGCAGAGGGGCGGGGAGGCCATCACCTGTGGGAAGACAGGCAGGATGGGGAGTCTTGGGTGGGCAGCATGAACGAAACGACAGAAAGGCAGAGTCCAGACAACAGTCACGGAATAGTCATCCTTTCTAAACTTCGAACATCCCCAGCTTGGTATCCAGTCGGATCATCCCAGCCGGGCAGGTGTTATAGGTGTAACGTGGAAAGGCAAAAGCTCAGATTGGTGTAATGACATGACTAATTGGCCTGATTTTTTTCCCTACACGATGTCACCTCCTGGAGGAACTGCGAACCGAGAGAGGCCCCTGTGTGTGGAAATCACCTGGCGGGAGGGTGGTCTTGCTAAATACGTGTCAGGGTGGGACCTAGGACTCTGAATTCTTAAGTCCCCAGGTGATGCCAATGCTGCTGGGACCGCCCCCAACACACAGGCACGCGCACGCACGCGCGCGCACTCACGCATATGCGTGGACTCCCACTTTGAGTGGCAAGATCCCACGGCAGTGTTCTCCCGTCTCCTTGTTCCCAAGAAGCACCCAGAACACCTGGAGATTCCGATTCAGGAAGAACTCAGGATGGTGACTGACAAGAGCATCGCGCGCCCTCAGGTAAGTGTGGGCGATGCGGCTTCCAGGGGGTGGGAAAGACCCGGCCACAGCGGGGAAGCTGCAGCGGGAAGCCGGAGGCTGGGCCTCCTGCATTGGTCGGCTGGGTTTAGCGGGTGCCCTTCCCTCCAGCAGGAGAACGCCTGTCTTGCCCTCACATGGCCTTGGGTCTCAGGCAGACTCCTTCCCATCTCTCTGCCTCCAGCTTCTTCTCTGAAACATGGCAACTGAGAGCTGAAGCCCAGGGCCTGCAGAGGATCTGATGGAGGGAGGAACCTAGAGAAGAGGGTAGGGGAGAAGTGGCCAGTGAGGAGCCGGCATCCGGCCAGCAAGTGGGAGCGATGGGTGAAGAGGTGAGGCAGGAGTTTACGTCGTGGCGCAGCAGGGGTGGGTCTGACTGGGAACCGTGGGGTTGCGGGTTTGATCCCTGGCCTCACTTGGTGGGTTGGGGATCCGCCATTGCCATGGGCTGTGGTGTGGGTTGCAGATGCGTCTCGGGTCTGGTGTTGCCGTGGCTGTGGTGTAGGCCGGCACCTGTAGCTCTGGTTTGATCCCTGGACTGGGAACCTCCATATGCCCTGCGTGTGGCCAAAAAAAAAAGAAAGAAAAAAAAAAGAGGCGAGGCACCAAGAAGCAGGAAAGGAGAGGAAGGCACCACACCCTGTCCCTGCCCCTTGGCGTTAGAAAACATGGAGCCAAACACCAAAGAGAATATAAAAAGCAGGGATGAGGAGTTCCCGTCATGGCTCAGTGGTTAACGAATCCAACTAGGAACCATGAGGTTGCGGGTTCGATCCCTGGCCTTGCTCAGTGGGTTAAGGATCCGGCGTTGCTGTGAGCTGTGGTGTAGGCCAGCAGCTGTAGCTCCGATTAGACCCCAAGCCTGGGAACCTCCATATACCATGAGTGCGGCCCTAGAAAAGGCAAAAAGACAATAAAATAAAATAAAAAGCAGGGATGAAGGGATTCTGGAGACCTGGACCATATCACCACAGCCCATCACTTTGGTCCTCCGTGTCACAGAGGGGCAGAGGGCCAGAGGGGCAGAGGAGCTAGGGGGCAGGGGTGGGGTGGCCAGGGGCTCTGGATGGAGAGAAGAGGGCAGAGCTGGCCTGGAATCAGAAGGAGCCCGGGCTCTGGGCACAGACCCTCCTAGCTTCCCACTCACTGGCTTGGTCCCAGTCCCACACACCATCACCCTCCTTTAGAGTGGCCACCACCCCCCCGGGTCCTCTCTATAGGCAGTTCCTGAGCACCCACTATATATCAGGTGCTGGAAATATAGCTTATCTCATTGATGTTCCATCCACCCTGGCAAGGTGTGTTCTTGTACCCATTTTACAGATGGGTAAAGCAGACAGAATGCTCAGGTTTATAGAGTTATTTCACGGCAGCACTGAGGTTCAAAGCCAGCCCTCCCGCTCTAATGTTTCTGACTTCTGTAGTTCAGCATCTTTTCTGAAAAGGGTGTTTGCATGCGGGCTCCAAACCCAAGGGAGTCAAGAATATACCTACCCTTTCCCTCAAAACAAATTAAATGCCTATTAGAGTGGTGATTTGGGCTTGTGGCCCGTGTGTGGGGACCTTTCACGGAGAGACACTGACCCCCAAAAACACATCGCTGCCAATTCTAGCTTCATTTGCAGGGAACAGGCTTGCTAAGTGTGTGGGCATGTAGTGATTTTACCCTCACGCACACCTAACACCGTGAGTTCTTTTTATTGTTCTCTATCATGAAAGCCATGACCTCACCTGGCATTCCGGGCACACTCATTAACCAGCAACTGCCACGCAAACCAGCTCAGCAGACCGCATCCACGTGGGGGGAAAAGGGGCATGTCCATTTGAGCACATACGTTTTTTTCTAATTTTACAATAAGATTAAAACAGCACGAAGACGTGTGCTTAAAGAGACGACTTTTAAATTCAATAAAGGAGCTAGACAGGAAAGGACAGAGATTCTAAAATGCGTTGGAACGAGATGGGTGGATTTAGAACCAGGTGGGATGTCGGAGGACGCCTGTCTAAACGGACCAGGCGCCTCAGACAAAGATGTCCTCAGTCTTAATTCCGGGGACTTAGTGTGACGTCCCCTCCATGACCCGCTTCCTTCCCGGCCCCCCACGCTTACACAGCTCTGTTTAGCGGCCCTTCGAGGGGTGCCCCGGCCCTCTGCTTCTTACTCTAGTCTCTTAGCACCTCCTCCTTGCAACCTCCCCGGCTGTCGCCTTTACATCTGGCCTTGGAGGCTCCTCCTTGCTGGTTCAGGAACCCCACCCGCCTCGCCTCCACTCCTTTTGAGGCGACCTCTCTGACTCAGGTTCAGCAGGACCTACCTGGGTCACCAGTCGGTTTCTCTAAGCATAGCCTGTGGCAGACAGGCAGTTCCCGGCTTCTCAGCCTACGGCCCTGAGCTGGTGCTTATCACCCATTCATTCATCGATTCCACGAATATGTGCCAGGCTTTGGGGGAGGTGCCGTGGGCAACACGAAAGGGCGTTCAGCACACCCCTGCCCCAGGTCTAATCGGGGATGAAGCTGTACACCCGAAGCCCCACCAGGCCAGGTGGCCTGTGGTCTCGGGCCCCTTGGTGGCCAGAGCATCTCAATGAGGACTCCGTGTGCATCTGGCACTTCCTGGGCGGCACGGGAAACCCCTTCCCCAGCCCGCAGGAGCCCCTCCTCCTGCTCTTGGAAACCCCAGCTCCCCTCTGGGTCACCTGCAGGGTTCCCAAGTTGCCTCTGCTTCTGGACAGGCCAGGATGACTCGGGTCGCCAAGTCACTCCTCCCAGCCCGTCTGACCATACACATCCTGGATCTAAGCGCTTCTCCCCGGACCCAGGCGCCCAGATGGCCCAGGAGAGCGCATCTGCAGAGTCCTATAGCGCCAAGCGTCTCGTGTTGTCACACTTTACATAAACATCCAAAACGGCACAGCTGCCGCCACATTTCTTCCGGAGGGAGAAGCTGCAAGTTCTGCCGCAGAAGGAAAGGAATAGCCTGATGGGGCGGGGGACAAGGGGATGTGTCATCCATTGGGGACAATGACACGTTCTGGAACTAGATGGTAGCGGGGTGAATGTATTAAATGCCAATGAACTGTACACTCACAAATGACTGAAGCAGTGACTCTTATGTATATTTTACCATAATTAAAAAAACACACAAATGGGAGTTCCCATCATGGCTCAGCGGTTAATGAACCCAACTAGGATCCATGAGGATGCAGGTTCAATCCCTGGCCTCGCTCATTGGGTTAAGGATCTGGCGTTGCCTTGAGCTGTGGTGGGGTCGCAGATGTGGCTCGGATCCCACGTTGCTGTGGCTGTTCTGATTGGACCCTAGCCTGGGAACCTCCATATGCCACGGGTGCTTGTAGCAAAAGACAAAAAGCCACCAAAAACAAACAAAAAAACTTTTCAGGCCTTGAAAATTTCCCTTCACTTCCATCCTTCGGACGCTTCCACTGGAATGAAAAAAGGCAACTTTACACTTCCGCTGTTGCTGGGAGGCAGTGCCCAATGGCCACGGCTCGCTTAGGACGGTTGACCGAGGCAGTAAGTGTCACCGTCAGACCTCGCCCCTGGACTAAGAAGAAGCGACCCAGCCTTGTGCCCCTTCCAGGCCTTCACCCTAAGCCACTCCCCGTCCAGCCTGCCCTGTTGTGCCAGCTCCGAGCTTCCCAGGTGGTCCCCAGCCAGGGGCAGGAGAGGCTGATCTGCCGGGTCTACTCCCTCCAGGTCCCCTGGCTCCTGTCACAGAAGGACAGGCAGGATGGAGCCTGTTCAGAGGTTCGCCTACAAGCTCACCAGGTCTGAACGTAGCCCAGCCCCGCGCCCCACGCTGACCAGTCCTGCTGCTGCAGAAAGGGCCCAGATGACGACAGGCAGCCTCCTCCCCCTCCTCGGGGATAACCTGTTACTTTATAAGATGCCACTCAGTTTGTTGTGGACCAAACCTGACCTGGGAGCCAGGCAGCCCAACTCGCCACGACTTGACCGACAGAAACCTGCACAGGGCTTGGATTCGTCAGGGAGGAAAGGGTCTGGAGACATGGGCCTGGGCCCGGGCCGGTCCTCCAACTGGATGGCAGGAAGGCAGCCAGAGAGATCAAGCTTCCCAGAGGATCCTGTGGCTCGTTCTTTCACCCCCAGGCCAGAAGCCAGGATTTATCTGCTTTCTCCAGCTTGTAGAGCTCAAGACCTGAGTCCCTCGGGCCCCGCAAGATGCCACTCTCTTTGTTGGACTGGCTCTGTGGCCCTGTCCCAGGACCAAGCTGACCGACCTTGCTGTGGGCTTGAGCGGCTGTGATTTATCTACTTGGGTTATTTCAGTTCTAACTCTTCCAACTTCTTGTCCCACCACGAACCACTGTCATCTTAGACAATAGACTTAATCCAAGAGACCACAGTCCCCTCCCCCAAACTCTTGGGGTGAAATGTGTTTGGGAATTCAGAATCTGGGAGATTTCAGGAAGGCTCGTATAACGGTGCCTGCATGACATACTCTACCGCCCTGGAGGGTACAGAGCAGTACCGATCATCAGACACATGACGAATCCCACAGGGAAATACCTGTGCCGGGGGGGGGGGGGATAAATAAAGACTATAAATAGTTTCACTTCAGTTTAGGTCAGAATCTGCAGCCAAATAGTTTTGGCAGCGGACATACCAAACAAATGAGCAAAAACAAAGCTTTCTGAGTCTGGGATTTATCGAGCCGAGACTGAGGATCCATGCTGATGCTGCTTAAGAGAGAACCAGGCAAGAGAAACTATCCTTTCAAACGGAAAGAGCTGCGATGGAGCCCGCTACCGCCGCCGCCTCCAGCCTCCCCTCTGGGATGCTGGCCCTGGAGCCCAGCCTCTTCACCACCGGTCTGGGACTCTCTAGAGTTAGGGGCCACCTTACTGTGTGCTTAAGGCCAGAGACTGAGCCATCCTGAGTGCGTTTCCTATCTCTTTAAACCAGAAGAAAGGGATTCCACAGGCTCCTTTGACCGCTGACATTTTATGGCCCCACTTTGCACAGCAGCCAAAGCTGGCTGCGCTGCTCACAGGAGGCAGTGTGTCCACCATCGAACCAAGGAGCATCCCAAGAAAGCATCAGTCCCTCTCGGCACCCAACGCCCCTTCCCCCGTGAGTGTCTTCCCAGTCCCTGGAGGGTCCTTTCCTCCTCATAAACCTGGAAAGCTCGTACTTAAGGATTCAGATCTGCTTGAGAGGCCCTCCTCTGGGACCCCTCTTTATTGACACTTCCCTATGGGTGCTTAAACCATGTGTGTGGCATTTCTCCGCTTCGGGCAAGCTATGATTGCACAGCCAGCGTCTACCTTGCCATCTGCTGTCCCGGAGGGGTAATGCACTCGGCAGGTGCTGGACAAGCGCTCTTGGAGGGGATGGGTGGGTGCGAGGTCCGTGTGGCTTCCTGCCAGATGGACTATCATGGGGGAAAGGAAACAGAGCCCATGCTCCATCTGGACAAGGCCCCGAGGCGTCCGCGTGAGAGGAAGTGAATAGTGCAGGAGAAAGGAAGCCTTCGCATGAGACACGTATTAATTACAAGCCAGGTGGGCAGCTGCAGGGTCACACAGTAAAGCGAGAGGAAGGAACCGGAAAGGCCAAGGTGGATGGTCCTTGACGCAAAGCTGTGGACTTTGGTATATGACAGGGCATGGCCCATCGCAGACCCCTTTAAGAGTAGAAAGAAACCATCCTGGAGGAAGCGGTGTTGGAGAGGGAGAGGGAGAGGGAGAGGGAGAGAAGAAACATAAGAAAAGTAACCACGGCCCAGCCAAAGCCCAGGGCGCCAGGGGCTGGGGCGCTGCTCACCGCCGCCACCAGGTGGCAGCAAAAACCCGCCAATGGCCCAGAGGCGCGCTCTGTCTGCCAGCTTCGGACCCGGTTCTGCCTTTGCCCTGGGCGCGCACTGCAGGAGTGGAACAACCTCCCTCCACGTTACCGCTGGGTCCAGGCTGAGCGCATCGGCCAGGTTCTCCTGGTACCCAGAGGCGGAGAACCTGCCAGCTCATGAACCTTCCTAAACTGGCGTCTGGAAGCTTCTCGAGGGACTCATGGAATCGAGATGCCCTAGCCCGCTCCTCTCCTCCGGAACTTCCCACCCTCTCACCCCGGCGGATTGGATCCCTCCGTCCACCTTCCCCGCTCCCTCCGCAGAGATTCTTCCGAGGAACAGAGGATCGGACAGCCTTCACCCCTGCGCGTTCCCACTCACAGCTCAGGCTAGGGTCTGAGAGCGAGTCTGCAAGCTGAAGTTTCTTGGTCCTGCTCCCGAGACCTGTCACACCCACGTACACTCAGTAAACACGGGCGGGCGAGCAGGCACACAAAGCCACACACCAGACATCGACTCGCGCAGCATCGCCCTGGTCACTTGTACGCGCCGGGCTCCAGACAGGCAGACGTGAGAGGCCGCGAGGATCAAAGGACTCGGTGCCAACTTGAGTTTGATATTGACTCTCACTGTTTCTCTGGGTAGCCCAATTCCCCCCGTTCCTCCAACGACGAGATCGCCAAGCTGCTTGGCGGCTCAGAAGCCAACGCCTTCTCCGCATGGAAGCGTTTGCTTGCAGCTTGGAAAGTCTTCTTTAGTGTCCCGCTGGCTCAAACGGCAGATTCCCGCGCTGGGCCGTGCGGATACCCGGAGCCCAAGACTTGGACGACGCGGAGGAAAGAGTTTGCAGGAGTCTGCGGGCACGGAAGTTGCGCGGAACCTGTCGCACTAAGACCAAGACTCTGCAGTCGCACGAGTACTGGATCCCCTTCTCCATTTCTCACCCTCGGGGACCCCTCTCTCAGGGCACACTCCTATTCACCTAGTGTGCTGCTCTCGGGTGTGCTAGCTCCTCCTCGTGGACCCGCCAGGCCTGGGGCCTGAGGCGGAAGCTTTCCCCATCCTCCCTCACCGTAGTGCCTGCTCCTCGGAGGGAAAGCTGCTCCGAGGTGAAACTAAAGCAGAGGGTGGTGGGCATGCGAGGAGACCTGGACATACCTGATTAACATCCCAGGAGGACGGCATCCGAAAAGGTGCACTAGTCTGATGGGCTAATGGGATCCATTGACAGACCCCACCAAGGACCACGCGTGAACCTTTTGAGAGGTTGAAGGTCATGTCGCTTCTGAAGAAATGGATCAGAAGATGAGGTCTGGGACCCAGTCACAGATCCATGGAAAGGTGACAGATAATAATCATCCGGAAGCCCATATGTCTGCATTTGGTTCTCATTCCTCCTTGGGAATGTCTTCAGCCAGCCCTGCAGCCTTCCCTAGGGTCCCCTCACTTTCTCGCTACCTATGGGAATAGCCTCTTTTCCCACCTTCCTGTCTACAGCCTCACTCCCTCAAAGCCTTCAAGCAGAGCTCTGGGGATGGTCACTAAATCTCCTCATAAAGCCTTATTTGGCTCCCCAGTGCCCATGGGATCAAGGCCATCCGACTTAGCTGATCTTGTAGCAGGACCCAGACTCTCCCTTCTCTCGGACTCAATGACCAGCTTCCTTATGCACCCAGGCGACAGCCACACTAGCTGCTCTGCCCTGGAACCCAGCCTCCTCCATGCATTCTCGTCTGCTGTTGCTGCCTTGAATCTTCTCCAGGGAATCCAATTCATCTTTCTGGTCAAGGCCATCTCTTCTGTTCCTTTTCTATTCCTACCCTCAAAGTTGTAATTAATCCCCAAGTTGCCTCCCCAAAACCTCTGGACACAACTTCTGAGGTCTGTTTGTTGGTTTCTCAGTGATACCTCAACTGATCACTAGACTGTGAGTAACTTAAGGGCAAGGCTTGACGGTGTTTGTCCCTCCCCACTCAGTACTTATTTTTAGAACAAGTTGGATACATTAGTACCCAAAGCATACATGGCTCTGGACACTGTCCCTCTCCCTAAGGCATATCTGCAGGAAGATGTGTCACAAAGGCAAGGGGTAAATATTTATCGTGCATCTCGTGGGAGTGTGCACAGTCTCACTGCGCACTCAACAAGGTGTACGTGTACACACACTCAGATACACACCGTGGAGTCCTACACCCCTGGGCAGCGCTGATGGTGCTAGCCAAGCCCAGTCCAGTCTGGGAGAGGAGCCCCCTGAAATCCCGCTCTCCTCTGGGCTTCAAAGGAAAGCGGCACTTAGCCCTTTGCCTAGCGCTTCTCTCCCTTAGGAGGTGCGTTTTGTTTGGGGCTACCTCTCTGCAAGGTCCAAGTTCGGAAGCGTGTGGGAAGGTGCCCTCCAACCAGGGGAGCTTGGGGTCGCTGCTCCCCGCCCTTCCCCCATTTCCTTCTCTCCAATTTTCCTAGCCGTTCGTGCCTAAATATGGCTCTTGAGAAAGTTTTTCCTCGACTCCTGGGGATGCAAGGGCGAGGGAGAGAGACTAAAGAGGACACTGGGGTGCGTAGATGTGTGGTGGCGTGAAGGTTCAAGCTGGCTGTGTGACAGTGGCCAAGTCACAGCCCTCTCTGAGCTCTAGTTTCTCCTTCCCCTGTAATCAGAGCCTCTCCGAGCTCAGGGACTTCAGGAAAAGACAGCGGTAGCCGGGGCCTGGGTTCTGAAGACCTGCGAGTGTACCTCGGTCAGTCCTTTCCCCGCCCCGTCGAGCCGCGCCAATGCTTCCGGGACCGGGACCGGGACCGGGCGCGGGCGGGCGGGAGCCGGCGGCGCGGTCCGGGCTGCTGAGCCCGAGGCGCGCACTCCGGTGATCAGCCCCGCGTTCGGGCAGTAAGGGACCGTGCTAAGGATTTCTGCTTAATAAAGGTCGCAAATTAGTTATGAAGGTAAACAGTCATCTCAAAATCCAACCGTTGCCACTGCCCGCCTAGAAGGGCTCCAGGCCGCCCCCAGGCACAGGCCGGCCAGTCGCCCGGGGTGGCCCAGCACGGCGGGGTATCCCGCGAGGGGAGAGGCGGTGCGGCGGGAGGAGCGGGGCGTCCGGCCCCGAGAGGCTGGGGCTTCGGCCGCAGCGCCTCCCAGCGGCTTGAAAGAAGAAAGACGGAGTCTGAGCCAGAGACGCGGGGACAAAGGCCCAGCGTCAGAGAGCGCCGCGGAGGCCTGGCGGCGGAGCCGGCGCGAGGGAGCCGAGCGCACAGCCGCCAGGCGGAGGCGGCCTCCTCCCAGTCCCCAGGGGACTGCCGCCGCGGTGCCCCGCTGGGCTCCCGCCCCGCTCGGCCTGGTCTCGGCCCCTCAGACCTTCCGTTTGTTTAGGTGCCTGGGCCAAACGCACTCTCTTGCCTTCACCTCTAGGGGTCCAAGAACTTATCGCACCTTTTGCAAGGGGAGGAAAACACCTGCGCTTTTCGGGACCATAGCGACTCCAGCCGCGCAGAGAGGCTCTCCGCGCGGAGCCCCCGCAGTGAGCAGCCTAAGAAGATATATGCAAGTGTATGTGACTTATCCGTGTGCTTTCCTTTCTGGCCAGCACATTCTGTAAAGCCCTCAGTATGTGAAGGATCAGACTCGTAGGTTAAGACCCTACCCTTTTCTGGAAGGAAAAAAAAAAAAAAAAGAAACTGCATAAATCTGGAAAAGTCACGGGCTTCTTTCTAGAAAGTGAGGAGATATTGCAGGGACTGAAGATGCGTTTCTGTTCTGTGCAGGAGAAGGTGATGCCTGCTGTGGGAGGCTGTGTGTGTGTGTGTGTGTGTGTGTGTGTGTGTGTTCGCGCGCGCGCGCGCGCGCGCAGGCACAGGCGATGTCTGTGTGTGTCCTTTGAATAAAGTTGTAAGTGGGGGCTCTGAGAGTGTGCGGTGTGAGGGGAGGGGCTGCTGCTGAGCGCCCAGAGGAGTGAGGAGGGTGCTTTCCTGGGTGGGCCTCTCCTGAGCAGAGGAAGCTGGAGGAACTCCCCAACCCTCAGGGGAAGGGGCACCTGGGGGCCCCAGGAGAACTTGCACACTTGCGGCACTCGGTTCACTTCCCAGACCCAACCAGCCACCAGTCACTGTGCTCCCCTAGGCGCTTTGTTGGAGACGGAATTGTTCCTGGGCTCACGGCATCCCCTCTCCACCACCGGGCTTGGCCTTTCCCCTGCTCCCCACTTCCCCCTAATCCTTCTGCTCCCGTTCCTTCCCCACTTTGGGTCTCCCTCCCCCTCCGGTTTCTCTCTTCCTCCTCCGGTTGCTTTTCTCCCCTCTCCGTGATTATTCTCCCTCTTTTTTATTCTCCCCTTCCTTCTTGCTCTGGATTTTAAAATGGAGACCCCTGTTCATTTGACCATTCCTGAGATTAGGTGTGTTTCTCTGAAGATGCTGATCTAGTTCTCTGCCGGCTTCTTTGGGTTCCCGGCCTCCTGGTTGTGTGTGTGTGTGTGTACACGTGCGTACACACGGTTGCGCACGCATTCGCAGGGAGGGGAGTGCTTCAAATTTGGGGCAGACAAGTGAAGGAGGGCACATTTTCTGTGCCCAGCTTCCTACTAGTTTATCAGATGAATCAGAAGGTAAGGAACGTGTAAGAATTTAGGAAATACTGTGTGCTCACACCTGTTTGTCACAGTGGAGATTCCAGAATTGTGAGGCATTTGAGGAAACATACTGAATGGTCATCTGGGTCAGTATTGCCTGGATGAGAACATCTGCCCTTTCTCACACTTGTGAAATTTCCTTCCCCTTCATCCTGGTGACTGATAATCCTACTGTAAATGCATTTGGTTTTTTGAAGCTCACAGGGCGTTAATATGTTGAAGCACTATGTAAACTTTAAGAAGTTTGGGCAAACGGGTGGCATTTCAGTGCCTGGACTCAGGCTACGTGGTCTGGGGATGGAAGTACCTCTGGGTGGCATTTTTATTATGTCTTTGGGTTGGTGCATAATATGTTGTGTGTCCGAACGGTTCCTCTGTGTAGCCTCCATGTGTTTGTTTTGGTGGAAGTGCAGTGGCTCTGGTCTCTGACTGTACTGACTGCTCATCTGTTCCTTTTCTTGTGTGTGAACTTCTGGTGAGCCCCGGCCCACTGTGCTGTGCCCTAAACACTCTTGGTGCTAAGACTGTTTGAGGCAGATTTTCTTTTGCAGCGTGAATAGCTCTGGATAGCCCCATAGGTGGGTGCGCTTGTGAGATTGGGCATGTTTGCGTGTGCAGTTTGGAGCGTGGGCACCCTGGAGAGTGTGCCTGCAGGGGTGGGAGGAGAATGAAGGGTTCTGGGGTTTGTATCTGAGGACCAGGACCAATGTGGAATCTGGAAAGAGGAAATCAGAAAGGCAGACCCTATGTTGTGTTGGGAAGGAGGTTTAGGGGTGTTGGGTCACTGCTCTGGGGGCAGGCAGATGTTTAAAGGGAAAGAAAGGGCTCCACTGGGTTTGTGATGACCTGGCCGGGGGTTGAGGTGTGTGCCTAACATGAGGTGGGGTATATTTGTATAGATAGCTGAGAGTGTGTGTGCACACGCGCACACACGTGTGTACATGCTGTGGTCTAGCCTCTATCAGCCTGGCTGTGCCTGCCCGCTCCTGCAGAGCCCCGCCCGCCCGACACAGCCCAGCTCAATCAGCCGCTGCATGAATACACTCGAATGGAAAGTTGTGCTCAGCTGACCGGAGAAACTGGAGCCCGGCTAGCACTGTTCCCCTCCTCCCCCGGCTCCCTCCTGCCCTCCCTTGGGCCAGACGCCCCGCCGGCTCCTAGCACTGGACCAGAGGAGGCTCAGCTCAGCTGGGGCCCGAAGGGGCCTGGGCAGTGGGAAGCTGAGTGGGCCTGAGTCCAAGGACTTGGGTTGGGGGGGCGCACGTCCCTGAGAGCCCCCGGGCGGGTCAGCCCCAGCTCGTAAGGGTGGAGGGGTTGGGGAGGACCCCGGAAAATCCCTGAGGTGGCAACCAGTGCTTCAGGTGACAACCACACAAAGACCTAGGTGGGACGGAGGCAGAGAAAGACAGGGAGGGGGGAAGAGACGGAGATGTCCCCTGCTCTGGGAGGCCAAGCATGCCCGAAGCCACAGGCCTGGGACTAGACTGCAAACTCCAGCAACCTGTGCAGTCGGCTGGGTCCAGAATAATCCAGACTGGCCAGTTCTCCTTTCAGAAGAAGCAGAGGACACCACTCCACCGCCACAGCCCACACTAGGGTTGGGGTTCCGAGTTCACTCTGGTGGCCTAGGCCTGGGCCTGGCCCTCCCAGGGCCTCACTGGAGCTCTCCCTACATCCCTAGCTGGTCCCATGGCCTGCAGCCCCCATCCCAGACCGCTAGTCTCCTATGCCTTCAATCCCACTATTGATCGGCATCCCCACCCCGCGCTGTGGCAGCTTCCAGGTCATTTCATTTTAATCAGCTGTACGGCTCGCCAGGGATAATCAAATGCGCTGGCGCTGGGCAGTCGATTCTGCAGGATTCGAGGACGCCAGGGGAGGGGCCTGGTGGGGGCGGGACCGAGGAGGGAGAGGTGAGCAGGCCTGAAAAGGGGTAAGCTGACCTATCTTCCCTCGGGCAGATGGCTTCTAGGGGTCAATGACTTTGATACAGATTTTCCCGGTTCAGGTTTCTGGCGCAAATCCCAGATTGCCATTGTTTTTCTTTGAGGGAGGCAGGAACGAAGGGACTATTCCCAGAGTGGCTGTTCTTCCTCAAGCCCCTTACACCCTAGCCTAGGCGACCCGGTACGGGTACACAGAGGCCTAGGCACAGGGGGAAGGTTCCCCGAGAGGGAGAGCGCCCGCTGGGGCGCCAGGCGGAAGTGCGCGGAGCGCAGGCAGGGATGCGCAAAGGGCTGCGTGTCCAGGCTCTGGTTCACCAGCAGAGGAGCTGGAGCCCTGGCCCAGTGGGGCCCCGACACAGGGGGCGGATGAACGTTGGAGGCCCGCCTACCCAGACCGACCAGGCCCCATGCGAGAGCACATGTCCCTGCCTGCGCTGCCGTGCGCTCACAGTCCGCAACATTCCCAGGCGGTAGGGGCTGCGCACTGCGGCTGGGCTGGCTTTGCCCCCAGCGGGGCTTCAGCTGGCCTTGCCCTCGAGCTCTGCCCTGGCGGCCCCTGGGACACTGACTGTCTTGGCCGTGGCTTTGAGGGATCCAGAAAGAGAATGGGCAGGCAGCCCGTTACAAGAGAGATCTGGCCGGGG
>PVHT021183519.1:3067460-3078335 GCA_004024745.2 Catagonus wagneri | reverse complement strand
CTGTGGGAACAAGAAAACCCACACGTGTCCACTCAAGACACACAAGACATATGTCCACCGCACAGAAAATCCTGCACACGCAGCATCCTGTAGGTGTGAAGCCACTCCTTGCAGAACTGGGTACGTATAAACTGTCCGAGCCACTTAGAAATGCCCACACTATGAAAACACATTCTGGGTACACACTGATGCAATGTGCACACTTTTATATCAAGCATCACAACACACGTACACCTTTATATGCAGACCTCGATTGTGTGGTAGAAGCCAGCTTTCAGAATGGCACACATCCACACCACTCACAACCAGCACTCACGCCTCTCCTGCAGGGAAGGTCAGCAAGTGCGGAGCGGAGTATTGGCATTTGTACAGACCTGGGTAAAAACGTAGGAAATGAGAGTGGCGGCTGAGAGACAGCAAGACAGACAACAGGCTGGTGACACCCCACAGGGCCTCCCCCACCCCCAACAGCTTAAGTGGAAAAGGAGTGGGCACTGGATGCCCCAAATGCTTTCTCTGTCAGGTATGTTGAAAGAAGGAAGTAGTTCAATTCCACTGGTTTGTCCTCTGTCCCCAGACAAAAAGGCATCCGCTCCCTAGTGGCAGCAGTCAAGGCCCTCCCAAGGGTCACCCTCCAGCCGTGCCACGCCTTTCCGTCCACCCACAGTTCTGGTCAGTCAGTGGGGTAGACTCCATCCAGACCCCTCGCGCTGTCTGAGGCAGCCACTTCTTGGATTTCCAGGACCAAGCTATGGGTCAAGTATGTGACAGGCCATTTGAAAATGAGGGTAGGGGGCAGAACTGATGCCCAAGCTGAGTAGAACCCAGGCAGCCCTTTCCCTAAACTCCTACCACCTACTACCTACCACTCCTACCACCTGGGCCACTGTTGCTGAAATGTGGCTTTGTGGAACATTTCCTCAGGCAGTGAACGCAGGCAGGGATTCTGACACGGCACGGCACGCCAGTCCCTCAGAACTTGGAAGGTTTCAAGGTGGCCTGGATGCCCCGATTCCAAGTCAGCACACAGGCAGAAGCCTTCCCCTCCACGGAAGCATGTGCGCTAGGCACACATGGCCCCACTTGAGCCCAGGACACCTCCCTGGCCCGGCCGCCTCTCTGCCCAGCCCCGGCCTTCGTAAACCCCATGATGCTGCCAGGGAAGGGGACAAAAGGAAATCGGAAATCAAAATTAGTTTGGAAACGGGCGCGAAATTCCAGGCACGTTTCTCCTTAATCCTCCTCGCTTTGGAAATTGGACTTTCAAGTGAAGGCAAGTTTTCTGAAATTACCTCTTTGGCGGCTCCTCCTTGGGCACAGGCTGGCCTGGCCCAGAGCGGCAGAGGCGCTGCCGCTCGCCAGCACAGGGGACTGGACCCACCCCCTCTGCACGCTCCGGGGAGGGGAGGCCAAGGGCGGCGAGGGGCAACCTGGTTGGGAAAAAAGCAGTGATGGGGGGTGGTTCGTACAACCCAACTCTGAAATGTCATAGGGGCTCGAGGGACTCCAGTTGATCCCAGAAGCTGGAAAGAAATTTCAAGGAGGCAGATTGACAGCCTTAAAGCAAGTCCTACGGCCGGCCGTATAGACGCACACGCCTTCCGGATCCTAGGCCCTAAACGCCTCAAACTCCCCATCCAGGGTACAGTTGCCCCCCTCCCAACCCACTAAAAATGAAGACAAAACATGTCAGCTCTGCTCTAGATATATGTTTGCCATTCGGCAAACTTGTGTTTCCCCTTTAAAAAAAAAAAAAGGCAATAACAACTGAAAGCTGCCAAACACACCCCCAAAAGACTCACCGAGGCCGTGGCAGGCTACCATTCCTGGGGATCTGGGCCTGGCACCTCACACTGAAGAAACCAGCCATAGTCCCCTTTTCCTGCGCCCTCTCTGCCTTTCAGCTCAGGATTTGGCTTTGGTTCTTTTCTGAAGATGAGGTTCCCATCTTTCCAACTCCTCTTCTCCAGGAAAAAGCTCAGACCCAGCCTCAAAACGCTGCCTCAGCTTGGGTGGCATAGCTGGAGTGGAAGCACAGGCCGGGCTGCTGCACCCCGGCCTCGGCTGCGGCACAAGGGGGGACAAAAACACCAGTCTCCGGAAGTGATAAGAAAATGGAGAATACTGTATTTGCTTTAGAAAGTTTTTACATATAGATAAACACGCAGTTAAAGATAACAGTAAAAGCGCCCTACAGGGAGTGAGAGATCTCTCCAAAAGCAGCTAAGAAATACTTGAAATAGCTTTTGCATAAGAATACTACGGTCTCACGCTCCGCTTTTGCTAGCGACAGGGTCCCAGTTCCTAACCCAGCCCGCCACGCCATGCCTTGACTGCCAAGTCGATGCCAGGAACACCGAGTGGGAGGGGAACCCCCAAAAGGAAAGAGACAGCTGAGCGGGGAGAGAGGAAGAAGGCGGGAGAGAAAGAAAAAGAGAGAGGAGAAAAAGCATATACAGGCAATTTCTACACATATATTACAAACTGGGAAAATGACCGATCATTAAGATATACATAATTCATATAAAATTTTGAAATAAAAATAAAAATCTGTTACAGTCATAACTATTCTTTTTTTCCACATTTATAACCAGTACCCACACAGGCAGTGACAGAGTGGAGAGAAAAAGGTGCTTAACAAGAAAATGATTGTCTGCTGAACAAAAAACAGAAGATTGCATCTTGTTTGACCAATACTTGGACTTAAAAACAGAGAGAAAGGAAGAAAGCGAGAGAGGAAAAAAGAGAGAGAGCAACAAAAGGCGAAAAACATTTGCTATTTCCCTCTCGAGGAGTTCTTTTTTTTTTTTTCCAACAAATTCCGAACGGAGATGGCGGGTTCTTTTTTTTTTCTCTTTTTTTGTCTGTTTTGCTTTTGTCGTCGTGGTGGTGGTCGGGTTTTGTATAGTCGACTCTTTTTAAATCGTTTTAAACTAGAGAGAGTATTTTCCCAGATACAAATAAATCGTCATGCAGGTGGGGTGCCGGGTCCGTGGGAACCGAAAGGAGAAGCCGTGCTTGTCCTAGAAAGTATACAATTGTCACCTCTTTTATGTTTTCTGCCCGCAGCATCAGCGTTTGTGACTGTCTGTTGGCGTTGCGGTCCTTTGGGGTGGCCATGGTGGTAGATGGTGGTTGGGAGTTGTTGATGGTTTACGTTTAATTTGTTATTTTTTCTTGGGTTTTATATATTTTTGGCTGGAGTGGACATGTGTGTGTACTTGGGTGTGTGTATGATTATGTATCCTGATTTCGGTTTGTTCTGGGGATGGAGGAGGAAGAGGAGGAGGGCGAGGAGGAGGGGGAGGAGGGGGGCGGAGGGTGGCCTTGGGTATCATACATCACATTCCGAGTCGCTGGAGGTTACCGAGAGGATGGAGGTGCCGGTGTCCGCGCGCTCCGTCAGGCTGGACACGCTGGTGGTGGGGCTGGCCGCCGTGGACGGCGACTCTGCCGAGCCGTGCGTGGGGCATCCGGGCTCGGCCAGCGAGCGCATGCCGCTCGGTCCGATGGCCTGGTGCTGGAGCCTGCGGGAGACACAGAGCGGCGCCCACCCTGACGCAGCTGCCCCAACACCCGGCTCTGCCTAGCTGCCTCCCTGAGCCCGCGCCAGCCAGCCGCCCGGAGCGGGGCCTGCCGCCGCCCGTGCTCCTCAGCCTCCCGAACCCCGCACCCTTTGCCACCGCCCCAGACTCTGCTCTCTGCACTCACCCCACCTCCTCCAGGCACCCGGAGCCTCCCCAGCCCGGTCTTGGCTCCGGTCTGCTCCTTCCCGGGGCTCTCTCGAGCCTCCCAAGGCTTCCCAAATCCGGACAGGCCCGGGGCAGAGGTAGAATCCGAGGCCGGCCCCCTGAAGAGGCCCGGGCGCCCACTGTGATGAACTCTGAGCCCTGAAGGAGCTGAAGTCGGGTAGAGGCCGAGTATTTCTTCTTTCCTAGATCCTGGGACTATTCAGGCCAGCTGCCCCTGGAGCAGACGGGCCTCCTCAAAGCCTTCTGCCCTAGCTCCCCCTAACACAAATACAGAGCTGCGGGTTGCTCACCCACTGGCTTTGCTCTCTGGATCCCTGAGCGGAGCGCAGGATTGAGGGAAGAGAAAATGGGGAAGCTGGGAGCATAAGAGTGTGTTGTGCAGAGTGAAGGAGGGACAGAGAAAGGAGGAGACCCAGAAGACGGGAGGGGAGCGCAGAGCCATCTCCCCGCTGCCCTTTTCTTGGGCCAGGCAGCGGCTGCCCCAAATTAGTGTCTGTGAGTTCTCCCCACAAGGAGGCCTTAAGCCAGCCCTGGTCGCTCCCCCCATCAGGCGAAAAGTTGGCTCCACAGGCAAGGGTGAGAGCGCCAAAGACCCAGGCCTGGGCCACCTAAACCGAAACACTGACTCCCTCCAGGAACTCACATCCAGCCCTCAGTCCAAGCAGCTGTCAGCTGCTGGGGCCCTGCTCCCCAGTGCACCAGGCGGGGCTGGGCCACAGGCTTTCCAGGGGGCTTTCACCCAACTTCCTCCCTTCCCCTTCTCCTCCCCACTGCTTTCCTCTTTCTCCCTCCTCCCCTCTAGTTATTTCTCTTTACTACCCCCAGGCCCAGCTTGGCTGACAGGTGAAGCTCAATACAACTTTGTGACTCCGTGGCCAACTTGCTAGCAGCAAGGCAGCTTCTGCTCCTGCTCAATTTATGGACCAAGGGGATGCTCCTTGGCCGGGGCAGGAAAGCTAGCACTCGTGTGTGCGCGCACACACACACACACACACACACACACACAGCCTCTCCACTCCCATCCAGTCTCTCCTGCTCCAGGTCAGGCAACTTGTAAGGCTTTGGGAAGGAGGCCTGCTGCTCGGTGCCCAACAGCCTTTTCCCTTTGTGGCAAGGACCCAGGTTCAGCTTCCTCTCCCAGGCGTTCGAGGATCCCTCCCAGGGCTTTTGTAATGTGTAGAAATAAGAACCAGGTGGCAAGGAGCACTTTCCTTTCTTCTCGGTCTGTAGACACCAGAGGAACCCCGGAGGCAAGGAGGCAGGCGCGGGTGCAGCGCAAGTCTAAGGCTCCCAGGGGCCCTGCCCTGGCGCTACCGGCCATCAGGACCTCACACACACTCTCCCGGCCCTGACGAAAGCCCCTCTCCGGCAAAGCAAAAGCAATCAATACATCCACCGCCCGCCACTCTTCCTCGCCCCTCGGCAAGCGGAAACTTTCTCCAACTGACCAGGAGGTCTTGGTTTCTCGCGCGCTTAGCAGCTGCTCGCCTCCTATCTGCTCGTTTTCCGTCCCCCTCCCCGACCCCGGAGACGGTAGCCAGGCCGCGGGCCCCGCCACTGACCTGTTCTTCGCTGCCGCGGCGCGGTCGCGCTGCCGCCGGTTCTTAAACCAGTTGCCTACTTGTGTGGGAGTGAGGCCGGTGGCCTGCGCCAGTTCGCGTTTCTTGCTGGGGTTGGGGTAGGGGTCCTGCAGATACCACTCCCGCAGCAGGCTCCGAGTCCGCTCCTTGAAGCAATGCGTCTTCTGCTCGCCGTCCCAGATGGTGCGCGGCAGCGGGAACTTCTTGCGCACGCGGTACTTGTCCACGGGGCCGAGCGGGCGGCCGCGCAGCTTTTCGGCCTCCTGGTAGTGCGCCTCCAGCCACATGGCCTGCAGCTTGCCGTGAGACTCCTTGGTGAACTTGTGGTTCTCCAGGATGTGGTAGAGGTCGCGGAAGTTGCCTGTGTGGAAGGCGACCACGGCGCGCGCGCGCAGGATCGACTCGTGCTTGTTGATGGCCTCGCACGCCCCGGGGGCCACGGGCAGCGACCAGAGGAAGCGGCCCAGCCGCTCGATGTCGCCCGTCTCCTCCAGCGTCTCGCAGACGCTGGCCACCTGCTCCGGCGAGAAGTTGAGGGTGGGCAGCTGGAACATGGACAACTCTTCCGGGGGGGCCCTGGAGCCGCCGCCGCTGCCGCCGCCGCCTGCTCCGCCAGCACCGCCGCCTCCCGCACAGTTCCCGCCGCCGCTGCCGCCGCCTCCCGCGCCGCCGCCGCCGCCTCCCGCACCGTTCCCGCCGCCGCTACTCGCCAGAAGTAGGGAGCGGTGGTGAGAATCGGCGAAGTTTGGCAACAAGAAGTGGGAGGAATAGAGGTCTAGGGGGGAGCGGAATACCATGGACTGACCTGAGAGGAGAGGAGAAAATTCAGGGAGAGGAAGAGAGAGGGGAGGAAGAGGAGGAGAGGGGCGACGAGGGCCAGGAGGAGGGAGAGGAGAGGGGGGAGGAGGAGAAGGAAAGGAGGGGGAAGCAGGAGGAGGAGGGGGAGGAGGAAGGGCGTAAGGGACACCCACACCCCACACACATCCACACACACACACACCCGCGCAGCCACATAGAGAGGGAGGAAGGAGAGCGGCCCGGTGCGCGCGCGCAGAGAGAGAACCCGAGACAGAGAGAGGGAGAGGGTGAGAGAGAGAGCGAGAGCCAACCACCGCCGAGTCAAGATTCAGCGATTCCACAGCAATCGCCCTAATGACAACAGCCTCATAATATCTCCCCTAAATCCACAGTGAGTGCAGCATTGAAACATTTTGTTTCGCTTTTCTATTGGTCTGCGGCGTGTCGTTGTGGCGTTGCCACGGCAACCGCTGCCAATCACTGTCAGCCCTGCCAATCAATACCGAGAACGTAAGGAAGGTTTTACCACTTAGCTAGAGTGGGGGGGAGGGGGAGATGAGGGAAAGAGGGAGAAGGGGGAGAAAGCATTTTTTTTTTAATCTTTGCAACTCTTAATCTCGCCACTTCCCCCTCTTCTCTCCCTCTCTCTTCTTTTCACACTGTCTCTGAGCTCCTTCTTTTTCCCTTGTCCCCAAAGAAGTTGATCTAGAAAAGGCCATGGGCACGGAGTTGTTGAATGGGATGAGCAATTAAAGGGGAGATTTTGTTGGGAGGGAGAGGCTCCCCCACGCTGCATGAAGGCCGAGGGCCAGCCCCCAAGGAGAGGCGAGGGTCAGTGAAGCCGGCACGGTTTGCACATGGTGTGCACGTCGGGCCGCCTCTTTCTGCCTATGTGAACACTAATAGTGGCGAGGAAGAAAAGAGAGATGAGATCATGGGGCCCACCGCGGGCGCCGACCCTGGCCGGGATGGTAGCTGCGCCCCAGGATCTCAGATCTTGGGGGGGCATCTGCCACCTGGGAGCCAGAGCCCAGGACCCAAGGTACTGGAAGCCTCTTTGGCCTCCCTGGTCTGCAACCCTCCACCACATTTACTCCAACTTCCTCTGCACTGAGTCAGGCTTCTCTTTTACTCTGCTCCCTGTCAAGAAGCCTTGATTTCCCCTATTGCCGTATATTTTTAAATAGCAGTAGAAATAACAGTACACTTCCCATCTTAAAAGACAGCCTGCCTCTTTGTTTTCCCTCCAGGTTTCAGCTGCCTCCCTTGGAGCTGTGGAGGAGGTTGGGTTGAGAAGCCTGGAAGCCCCCCCCCCCCAAGTTTCCAGCCTATCCCCATACTTTCCAAGAGGCTCTGGGTCGACTTACCAGCCCCGGAAGGTCACTCAAACTTTGGAGGCTGCCCCCAAAGATGAAAATAGGTCTGAAAATTGCTCATTTGCCCATATCGTCAAGGGAAAAAATAAAACGTCTAATTTTTCTAAGGAAAGTAACAAAACAAACCCTAATAGGCCCATAGCATGGAGAGAGCCCTCCTTCCCTCTGGCCACTGCAGCCCCCAGGCCAGGCATGAGTATTTATTCTAAGGTACGTTGCTTTTAAGAAGATGTAATCGGCATCTTGAGCCCGACCTCCCTTTGTGAGGCTTCTGTAACTATAGAAGTGTGATTTACCCAGATTTGCTGGGGTCAGAGACGTCTTTTCCCTGAGCACTGTGTATATTTAGACAGGACTCGGTTTGGTGTTAAAAAGTGTATATTTTGAATGAGTTCACACACAGTAGCCAACAATGCCCACATTGTCGGCCCGTGTACAACGTGTATTGAAAAGCATCGTCCAGACTTCAACTAATCTGCCCTCAATAAAGCTGAAATAATTATCCTAAGCTGCCTTTCCAGAAGAAAAATCATTGAGGAATTCAAAACTTTTTTTTAAAGATCTTTTCTACATTCCGATGCAGATCTGAGGGTGAGGTGCCAAGTCTGCACCACTCTGGAGATCTCAAAGAGGGAAACGAGAGAGATTGTGAGAGAATTTGAATGGGAAACCTAACACGACTGAGGTTGCAAATGCCCCAGTCCCTAAACCCCCCTGAATTCTGGCTCTCCTTAGGCCCTGAACCCCACAACACCAGGCTTCCAGGCGGAGAAATGCAAGCTGCTTTGGAGGCTCCACAGCGGCAGGGAGGCTGTGGGCTGGGCAAGGGCGCCCCCCCCCAGGAGGGCAACCCCCCCACACACACACACCCGCACTCAGCCCCAGGCAGCCAGGGTCGCAGGTCCCGAACCTGCTCACTGAGGGCAGGAAAATATTCGCCGAAAGGGAAGACCGGCCAAGCACCACTTCGTGGGGCTTCCTGTATCTCTCCCCTCCGTGTATGTTCCTCCCAGGCCTGGGTCCCTTTCTGCTCAGCTGCGAAGCTTTGGGCGGACGTTCACTGCGGGCCCAGCAAGAGCCCTAAGGTTGGGACACAAAAACAGACACTTCATCTTTTCTTCCCGATCCCTTTCTCTTGTAGGAGAAGGATTATAGGCTAGGGTGGGAGGGGGAAGGGGCAGGAGGAGGAAGCGGGGGAGGAAGGAATGAAAAAGGGGAGGGGAGTGGGTATTGTGCCGCGTGTGGGGGGAGAATTCCTACGGGTGGGTTTCCGAATATTGTGTTCAACTTTTTTGAAAACAGCTCGTGACCCCGAAACTGCATCCCCTGGAGCCGAGGACCCAAGGCGCCGAGCGGGCGGGTGAACCCAGCCAGTCCCCTCCCAGTCCCCGCAACCCCCGCCTTTGGGTTGGGGCGACCCGGCCTCTCCCTGCCGCCGCCGCCGCCGCCGCCGCCGCCGCCGGGCCAACGGCGGCAGGAGGCTGGGCAGGTGCCACGGGCTGTGCCGAAAGCACTGAAATCGAAAACCGTCGCCGCTCTAGGAGAATTGAGGCAAGTGAGGCTGAGGCTCAGCTCATCGACACCCCTGCCCCCAACCTCGGCCCAGGAGCCTGCCGACCCGCCTGCACCCCTGCAGCTCCGGTGGTGGCCCCGGCTTGGGGG
The DNA here is from genome assembly GCA_004024745.2 of Catagonus wagneri. Classification (NCBI taxonomy): domain Eukaryota; kingdom Metazoa; phylum Chordata; class Mammalia; order Artiodactyla; family Tayassuidae; genus Catagonus; species Catagonus wagneri. The sequence continues at coordinate 3,069,167 of PVHT021183519.1, read as the reverse complement.
CGCAAAGCTGGGCGGAGGGCGGAGGCCAGGCGCGCAGCTTTGTGCGCCCGGGACAGGGCCGGGCGAGGCGGGGCGGGCGCGCAGCCCGGGGCTCTCAGAGCCTCCCCGCAGAGCCAACTCCCGCGCCGCCCACCGAGCCCACCTCGCGGCCCGGCAGCTGCCAGCGCCTCTCCGCTCCGGACCAAAGCACTACGCCAGCCGCCCGGAGCCCGTAAGTTGAGAGTCCAGGATGCTGGGGAGGGAGGCGGGGCGGCCGGTCCGCGGCGCGGATGGCTGGACTGGTTCCCGGCAGAGCTGGGAGCGCAGGCTCCGAAGGGTGCGGGCTACGGGTGCTGACGGGGTTGGGGGGCGGTGTGGAGCACCAGAACGTCCCCTCCCAAATTCCCAGGCGCTTGTCTTTGGGGAGGGGAGTTAGGAGCAGAAGAAACTCGGGTTCTGGGGCCCAGGCCGCCTGCCCCAGTGCTCTGGGGACCTGAAGCACTGGGCAGCCGAAGACCAGGAGGTGAGCACCCTGGAAGGGGTGGCACGCGGGGGGGGGGGGCGCCTGCACCCTGGGTCTCTCAGAGAGGGGAGGTGGGGATGGATAGCTGAGCCAGCCAGGCCTCTAGGTCTCCTCTGCCCTCTGGCTGCTCTCTCTGACTCTGGGATCTGAGATTTGGCGCCCGAACAGGCCGAGGTCACAAAATTGTCACCATCGTCCCTGCTTTAATCCTGACCCAGGCAATGGGAAGGACAGCAGTACAGTTGATGGGGGTGGGGGGATAGAAAGCGCATTTGAACTGGAAGATGTCCTTCTGTTACCAGGACCTTATGGGTATTTATTTACAAATGTCAGCCCCAACCCAGGCAGTCTCAACTCCATCAGGAATGGTGCCTAAAGATTCCCACTCCCTCCTAGTTAGGGTTACCAGGAAAGCCAAGGGGTCTGGAAAGCCTCCGAGAGAGGAAGACCCCAGTGCTGGGGCAGATACACCCCTTAAGGCCGATTTGTCCTGGGGGGCAACGCCCTTCCTGCCCCAAGACACGGGGAGGGTAGAGCTAGCTCTGCGGACCGTGGTCTGGGCCTCCCCGAAAGGTGCGAACTGAGGCGCTTGGCGCCGGCGGCCGAGGAGGGCGCCGGGGAGCGCAGAACGCAGGCGGGGAGGCCGAGAAGCCCTTCAAGGACCCCGATTACTTTCCTTTGAATGAAAAACAACAACAACAACAACAGCTCCCTTCCCGCGCCCCCGCACCGCCCCCCCCCCTTAGCCTCCGGGGACCCGCGCTTGGTGCAATTGTCGCCCCGGACAGTAAACAGAGCTCAGTTGCCTCAACTTTCTCTGCACATAAAAGTTCCCGGCGTGCGGGGAAATTTGAATATTTGATCAGCCCCTTTGAGTGACCCTCATTAGCCTGGCGCCCTGCTAAGGCCCCAGCATTGCAAGAAAGCTGCTGGGCCCGGCATTTGTATGCCTTGTTAGCGCCGCTTAATGAAGCCTCCCCGACCGCTCAAAAGCGGCCTCCGGGCCGGCGGCGCGCACCTCTCGGCACCCGGCTCTGCCTAATGAGCCCCACCGCCTGCCGAAGGCCCCTCCGCCCCCCACATCCTCAAACAAGAGAAGTTTGGCTCCGTCTTGGACCACCGCACCTCCCACTGCCGGGCCCAAGAGAGTGGGCACAAACCGAGCCTGGCTGGCTGTGGTGACCCAGCCCCAAGAGGAAGAGGTG